>OZ020307.1:42945476-43438483 GCA_963971305.1 Arcuatula senhousia | reverse complement strand
AAAAGAAGAAAAAAAAACTTACCAAATCTGAAGCTGCATCAAAACTGAATTGAGTTGACGGGGGCAACGGAACGACGTAACAATTACAAATAAGAACAGTTAGGGACGTTCATCCATTCTAAAACTATTACAAATACGTCTTACTGGTTACATGTACATGTATTTGTTATTTCTTTTTTCTATTTTATTAGAATTTACGCAAATGTCGCAAAGAAGAGGGGGGACTGCCTATGCGTTTACCTATTGCTTTTATTCTTCCGACTAAAATATTCCAGCTTTCTTACATCATAGAATCTTTACACTTTTATTTTTAAAGGCAAGGAGTGATAAATCTGACATACAACTTGCGGGTTGAAAATCTATTACGGCCGTGCCTTTACACGTGTTTGAGCTATCAAAAGAAACAGAAACAGGCACATACTCAACGGAGGAAGGATATATCGTTTAAGGGACTCTTTTTCAGATTTTAATTTTCTCCCGAAAGGGAGAGTGAGCCGATCCTGGAGGTACTGCAATACCAGGCCAACTCGTGGCAAGAGCGGTGCAAGCACTCGGCATCTCACCCGGTGACAAAAATCAGTTTAATATCGAAGTACCCACATGGGGCACGTATCAGATATTAAGCTGATAAGAACAGATACTACACTTTGATCTTAGCCAAAAGGCCGAGAAGCGATACCAGTTGTCCGTCCACTTAAGGGTCTGTAACTTTCTTATCGTTATGAAAAACATGGTATGGTTTTAAGTGGAATACTGCAAACTTTTAAACGAAAATCATGACATACCTTCAAAAATATCGCAAAGTCGCTAGTTTTCAATTACGGACAAGGACGCATAAACGCTTGCTGCACGAGTTTCACGAATTTCTTGAATTTTCCTTAACATAGCTATCTACGGTGTATAGATTGGTTTCTCTATAGAAAATCGTACATAGTACGTTCGATTGATATTTACGTGGCAAAAACGTTTTTCGTGCAAAAATGGGAACCGGGTAAAAATCGTATTAAGTTTGAATGGTTTGCTCGGTCATCACACAAGACTCACTGGCGAATTGAAATGAATAAAAACACTTAAGACATCATTTTAAAGAAAAGGGATATGTTTTGGGGTGTTTTTGAAGAAAAAGGGAGGGGAAGGTCAAGCGGTACAGGGGGAGAAGTTTTTGACGATCTAGCTATACGTTAACAAAAGTCGCAAAATAAACAGCAACAAATAAAAAGTGGAAAGAAACAAGATAGCATTGTCTAAATGCGTGTACATGTATGTCGAATACAGACAAATTTTCATTAATTTACAACTAGGAACCGTTAAAATGAAAGAAAAGAAGAAAAAAAAACTTACCAAATCTGAAGCTGCATCAAAACTGAATTGAGTTGACGGGGGCAACGGAACGACGTAACAATTACAAATAAGAACAGTTAGGGACGTTCATCCATTCTAAAACTATTACAAATACGTCTTACTGGTTACATGTACATGTATTTGTTATTTCTTTTTTCTATTTTATTAGAATTTACGCAAATGTCGCAAAGAAGAGGGGGGACTGCCTATGCGTTTACCTATTGCTTTTATTCTTCCGACTAAAATATTCCAGCTTTCTTACATCATAGAATCTTTACACTTTTATTTTTAAAGGCAAGGAGTGATAAATCTGACATACAACTTGCGGGTTGAAAATCTATTACGGCCGTGCCTTTACACGTGTTTGAGCTATCAAAAGAAACAGAAACAGGCACATACTCAACGGAGGAAGGATATATCGTTTAAGGGACTCTTTTTCAGATTTTAATTTTCTCCCGAAAGGGAGAGTGAGCCGATCCTGGAGGTACTGCAATACCAGGCCAACTCGTGGCAAGAGCGGTGCAAGCACTCGGCATCTCACCCGGTGACAAAAATCAGTTTAATATCGAAGTACCCACATGGGGCACGTATCAGATATTAAGCTGATAAGAACAGATACTACACTTTGATCTTAGCCAAAAGGCCGAGAAGCGATACCAGTTGTCCGTCCACTTAAGGGTCTGTAACTTTCTTATCGTTATGAAAAACATGGTATGGTTTTAAGTGGAATACTGCAAACTTTTAAACGAAAATCATGACATACCTTCAAAAATATCGCAAAGTCGCTAGTTTTCAATTACGGACAAGGACGCATAAACGCTTGCTGCACGAGTTTCACGAATTTCTTGAATTTTCCTTAACATAGCTATCTACGGTGTATAGATTGGTTTCTCTATAGAAAATCGTACATAGTACGTTCGATTGATATTTACGTGGCAAAAACGTTTTTCGTGCAAAAATGGGAACCGGGTAAAAATCGTATTAAGTTTGAATGGTTTGCTCGGTCATCACACAAGACTCACTGGCGAATTGAAATGAATAAAAACACTTAAGACATCATTTTAAAGAAAAGGGATATGTTTTGGGGTGTTTTTGAAGAAAAAGGGAGGGGAAGGTCAAGCGGTACAGGGGGAGAAGTTTTTGACGATCTAGCTATACGTTAACAAAAGTCGCAAAATAAACAGCAACAAATAAAAAGTGGAAAGAAACAAGATAGCATTGTCTAAATGCGTGTACATGTATGTCGAATACAGACAAATTTTCATTAATTTACAACTAGGAACCGTTAAAATGAAAGAAAAGAAGAAAAAAAAACTTACCAAATCTGAAGCTGCATCAAAACTGAATTGAGTTGACGGGGGCAACGGAACGACGTAACAATTACAAATAAGAACAGTTAGGGACGTTCATCCATTCTAAAACTATTACAAATACGTCTTACTGGTTACATGTACATGTATTTGTTATTTCTTTTTTCTATTTTATTAGAATTTACGCAAATGTCGCAAAGAAGAGGGGGGACTGCCTATGCGTTTACCTATTGCTTTTATTCTTCCGACTAAAATATTCCAGCTTTCTTACATCATAGAATCTTTACACTTTTATTTTTAAAGGCAAGGAGTGATAAATCTGACATACAACTTGCGGGTTGAAAATCTATTACGGCCGTGCCTTTACACGTGTTTGAGCTATCAAAAGAAACAGAAACAGGCACATACTCAACGGAGGAAGGATATATCGTTTAAGGGACTCTTTTTCAGATTTTAATTTTCTCCCGAAAGGGAGAGTGAGCCGATCCTGGAGGTACTGCAATACCAGGCCAACTCGTGGCAAGAGCGGTGCAAGCACTCGGCATCTCACCCGGTGACAAAAATCAGTTTAATATCGAAGTACCCACATGGGGCACGTATCAGATATTAAGCTGATAAGAACAGATACTACACTTTGATCTTAGCCAAAAGGCCGAGAAGCGATACCAGTTGTCCGTCCACTTAAGGGTCTGTAACTTTCTTATCGTTATGAAAAACATGGTATGGTTTTAAGTGGAATACTGCAAACTTTTAAACGAAAATCATGACATACCTTCAAAAATATCGCAAAGTCGCTAGTTTTCAATTACGGACAAGGACGCATAAACGCTTGCTGCACGAGTTTCACGAATTTCTTGAATTTTCCTTAACATAGCTATCTACGGTGTATAGATTGGTTTCTCTATAGAAAATCGTACATAGTACGTTCGATTGATATTTACGTGGCAAAAACGTTTTTCGTGCAAAAATGGGAACCGGGTAAAAATCGTATTAAGTTTGAATGGTTTGCTCGGTCATCACACAAGACTCACTGGCGAATTGAAATGAATAAAAACACTTAAGACATCATTTTAAAGAAAAGGGATATGTTTTGGGGTGTTTTTGAAGAAAAAGGGAGGGGAAGGTCAAGCGGTACAGGGGGAGAAGTTTTTGACGATCTAGCTATACGTTAACAAAAGTCGCAAAATAAACAGCAACAAATAAAAAGTGGAAAGAAACAAGATAGCATTGTCTAAATGCGTGTACATGTATGTCGAATACAGACAAATTTTCATTAATTTACAACTAGGAACCGTTAAAATGAAAGAAAAGAAGAAAAAAAAACTTACCAAATCTGAAGCTGCATCAAAACTGAATTGAGTTGACGGGGGCAACGGAACGACGTAACAATTACAAATAAGAACAGTTAGGGACGTTCATCCATTCTAAAACTATTACAAATACGTCTTACTGGTTACATGTACATGTATTTGTTATTTCTTTTTTCTATTTTATTAGAATTTACGCAAATGTCGCAAAGAAGAGGGGGGACTGCCTATGCGTTTACCTATTGCTTTTATTCTTCCGACTAAAATATTCCAGCTTTCTTACATCATAGAATCTTTACACTTTTATTTTTAAAGGCAAGGAGTGATAAATCTGACATACAACTTGCGGGTTGAAAATCTATTACGGCCGTGCCTTTACACGTGTTTGAGCTATCAAAAGAAACAGAAACAGGCACATACTCAACGGAGGAAGGATATATCGTTTAAGGGACTCTTTTTCAGATTTTAATTTTCTCCCGAAAGGGAGAGTGAGCCGATCCTGGAGGTACTGCAATACCAGGCCAACTCGTGGCAAGAGCGGTGCAAGCACTCGGCATCTCACCCGGTGACAAAAATCAGTTTAATATCGAAGTACCCACATGGGGCACGTATCAGATATTAAGCTGATAAGAACAGATACTACACTTTGATCTTAGCCAAAAGGCCGAGAAGCGATACCAGTTGTCCGTCCACTTAAGGGTCTGTAACTTTCTTATCGTTATGAAAAACATGGTATGGTTTTAAGTGGAATACTGCAAACTTTTAAACGAAAATCATGACATACCTTCAAAAATATCGCAAAGTCGCTAGTTTTCAATTACGGACAAGGACGCATAAACGCTTGCTGCACGAGTTTCACGAATTTCTTGAATTTTCCTTAACATAGCTATCTACGGTGTATAGATTGGTTTCTCTATAGAAAATCGTACATAGTACGTTCGATTGATATTTACGTGGCAAAAACGTTTTTCGTGCAAAAATGGGAACCGGGTAAAAATCGTATTAAGTTTGAATGGTTTGCTCGGTCATCACACAAGACTCACTGGCGAATTGAAATGAATAAAAACACTTAAGACATCATTTTAAAGAAAAGGGATATGTTTTGGGGTGTTTTTGAAGAAAAAGGGAGGGGAAGGTCAAGCGGTACAGGGGGAGAAGTTTTTGACGATCTAGCTATACGTTAACAAAAGTCGCAAAATAAACAGCAACAAATAAAAAGTGGAAAGAAACAAGATAGCATTGTCTAAATGCGTGTACATGTATGTCGAATACAGACAAATTTTCATTAATTTACAACTAGGAACCGTTAAAATGAAAGAAAAGAAGAAAAAAAAACTTACCAAATCTGAAGCTGCATCAAAACTGAATTGAGTTGACGGGGGCAACGGAACGACGTAACAATTACAAATAAGAACAGTTAGGGACGTTCATCCATTCTAAAACTATTACAAATACGTCTTACTGGTTACATGTACATGTATTTGTTATTTCTTTTTTCTATTTTATTAGAATTTACGCAAATGTCGCAAAGAAGAGGGGGGACTGCCTATGCGTTTACCTATTGCTTTTATTCTTCCGACTAAAATATTCCAGCTTTCTTACATCATAGAATCTTTACACTTTTATTTTTAAAGGCAAGGAGTGATAAATCTGACATACAACTTGCGGGTTGAAAATCTATTACGGCCGTGCCTTTACACGTGTTTGAGCTATCAAAAGAAACAGAAACAGGCACATACTCAACGGAGGAAGGATATATCGTTTAAGGGACTCTTTTTCAGATTTTAATTTTCTCCCGAAAGGGAGAGTGAGCCGATCCTGGAGGTACTGCAATACCAGGCCAACTCGTGGCAAGAGCGGTGCAAGCACTCGGCATCTCACCCGGTGACAAAAATCAGTTTAATATCGAAGTACCCACATGGGGCACGTATCAGATATTAAGCTGATAAGAACAGATACTACACTTTGATCTTAGCCAAAAGGCCGAGAAGCGATACCAGTTGTCCGTCCACTTAAGGGTCTGTAACTTTCTTATCGTTATGAAAAACATGGTATGGTTTTAAGTGGAATACTGCAAACTTTTAAACGAAAATCATGACATACCTTCAAAAATATCGCAAAGTCGCTAGTTTTCAATTACGGACAAGGACGCATAAACGCTTGCTGCACGAGTTTCACGAATTTCTTGAATTTTCCTTAACATAGCTATCTACGGTGTATAGATTGGTTTCTCTATAGAAAATCGTACATAGTACGTTCGATTGATATTTACGTGGCAAAAACGTTTTTCGTGCAAAAATGGGAACCGGGTAAAAATCGTATTAAGTTTGAATGGTTTGCTCGGTCATCACACAAGACTCACTGGCGAATTGAAATGAATAAAAACACTTAAGACATCATTTTAAAGAAAAGGGATATGTTTTGGGGTGTTTTTGAAGAAAAAGGGAGGGGAAGGTCAAGCGGTACAGGGGGAGAAGTTTTTGACGATCTAGCTATACGTTAACAAAAGTCGCAAAATAAACAGCAACAAATAAAAAGTGGAAAGAAACAAGATAGCATTGTCTAAATGCGTGTACATGTATGTCGAATACAGACAAATTTTCATTAATTTACAACTAGGAACCGTTAAAATGAAAGAAAAGAAGAAAAAAAAACTTACCAAATCTGAAGCTGCATCAAAACTGAATTGAGTTGACGGGGGCAACGGAACGACGTAACAATTACAAATAAGAACAGTTAGGGACGTTCATCCATTCTAAAACTATTACAAATACGTCTTACTGGTTACATGTACATGTATTTGTTATTTCTTTTTTCTATTTTATTAGAATTTACGCAAATGTCGCAAAGAAGAGGGGGGACTGCCTATGCGTTTACCTATTGCTTTTATTCTTCCGACTAAAATATTCCAGCTTTCTTACATCATAGAATCTTTACACTTTTATTTTTAAAGGCAAGGAGTGATAAATCTGACATACAACTTGCGGGTTGAAAATCTATTACGGCCGTGCCTTTACACGTGTTTGAGCTATCAAAAGAAACAGAAACAGGCACATACTCAACGGAGGAAGGATATATCGTTTAAGGGACTCTTTTTCAGATTTTAATTTTCTCCCGAAAGGGAGAGTGAGCCGATCCTGGAGGTACTGCAATACCAGGCCAACTCGTGGCAAGAGCGGTGCAAGCACTCGGCATCTCACCCGGTGACAAAAATCAGTTTAATATCGAAGTACCCACATGGGGCACGTATCAGATATTAAGCTGATAAGAACAGATACTACACTTTGATCTTAGCCAAAAGGCCGAGAAGCGATACCAGTTGTCCGTCCACTTAAGGGTCTGTAACTTTCTTATCGTTATGAAAAACATGGTATGGTTTTAAGTGGAATACTGCAAACTTTTAAACGAAAATCATGACATACCTTCAAAAATATCGCAAAGTCGCTAGTTTTCAATTACGGACAAGGACGCATAAACGCTTGCTGCACGAGTTTCACGAATTTCTTGAATTTTCCTTAACATAGCTATCTACGGTGTATAGATTGGTTTCTCTATAGAAAATCGTACATAGTACGTTCGATTGATATTTACGTGGCAAAAACGTTTTTCGTGCAAAAATGGGAACCGGGTAAAAATCGTATTAAGTTTGAATGGTTTGCTCGGTCATCACACAAGACTCACTGGCGAATTGAAATGAATAAAAACACTTAAGACATCATTTTAAAGAAAAGGGATATGTTTTGGGGTGTTTTTGAAGAAAAAGGGAGGGGAAGGTCAAGCGGTACAGGGGGAGAAGTTTTTGACGATCTAGCTATACGTTAACAAAAGTCGCAAAATAAACAGCAACAAATAAAAAGTGGAAAGAAACAAGATAGCATTGTCTAAATGCGTGTACATGTATGTCGAATACAGACAAATTTTCATTAATTTACAACTAGGAACCGTTAAAATGAAAGAAAAGAAGAAAAAAAAACTTACCAAATCTGAAGCTGCATCAAAACTGAATTGAGTTGACGGGGGCAACGGAACGACGTAACAATTACAAATAAGAACAGTTAGGGACGTTCATCCATTCTAAAACTATTACAAATACGTCTTACTGGTTACATGTACATGTATTTGTTATTTCTTTTTTCTATTTTATTAGAATTTACGCAAATGTCGCAAAGAAGAGGGGGGACTGCCTATGCGTTTACCTATTGCTTTTATTCTTCCGACTAAAATATTCCAGCTTTCTTACATCATAGAATCTTTACACTTTTATTTTTAAAGGCAAGGAGTGATAAATCTGACATACAACTTGCGGGTTGAAAATCTATTACGGCCGTGCCTTTACACGTGTTTGAGCTATCAAAAGAAACAGAAACAGGCACATACTCAACGGAGGAAGGATATATCGTTTAAGGGACTCTTTTTCAGATTTTAATTTTCTCCCGAAAGGGAGAGTGAGCCGATCCTGGAGGTACTGCAATACCAGGCCAACTCGTGGCAAGAGCGGTGCAAGCACTCGGCATCTCACCCGGTGACAAAAATCAGTTTAATATCGAAGTACCCACATGGGGCACGTATCAGATATTAAGCTGATAAGAACAGATACTACACTTTGATCTTAGCCAAAAGGCCGAGAAGCGATACCAGTTGTCCGTCCACTTAAGGGTCTGTAACTTTCTTATCGTTATGAAAAACATGGTATGGTTTTAAGTGGAATACTGCAAACTTTTAAACGAAAATCATGACATACCTTCAAAAATATCGCAAAGTCGCTAGTTTTCAATTACGGACAAGGACGCATAAACGCTTGCTGCACGAGTTTCACGAATTTCTTGAATTTTCCTTAACATAGCTATCTACGGTGTATAGATTGGTTTCTCTATAGAAAATCGTACATAGTACGTTCGATTGATATTTACGTGGCAAAAACGTTTTTCGTGCAAAAATGGGAACCGGGTAAAAATCGTATTAAGTTTGAATGGTTTGCTCGGTCATCACACAAGACTCACTGGCGAATTGAAATGAATAAAAACACTTAAGACATCATTTTAAAGAAAAGGGATATGTTTTGGGGTGTTTTTGAAGAAAAAGGGAGGGGAAGGTCAAGCGGTACAGGGGGAGAAGTTTTTGACGATCTAGCTATACGTTAACAAAAGTCGCAAAATAAACAGCAACAAATAAAAAGTGGAAAGAAACAAGATAGCATTGTCTAAATGCGTGTACATGTATGTCGAATACAGACAAATTTTCATTAATTTACAACTAGGAACCGTTAAAATGAAAGAAAAGAAGAAAAAAAAACTTACCAAATCTGAAGCTGCATCAAAACTGAATTGAGTTGACGGGGGCAACGGAACGACGTAACAATTACAAATAAGAACAGTTAGGGACGTTCATCCATTCTAAAACTATTACAAATACGTCTTACTGGTTACATGTACATGTATTTGTTATTTCTTTTTTCTATTTTATTAGAATTTACGCAAATGTCGCAAAGAAGAGGGGGGACTGCCTATGCGTTTACCTATTGCTTTTATTCTTCCGACTAAAATATTCCAGCTTTCTTACATCATAGAATCTTTACACTTTTATTTTTAAAGGCAAGGAGTGATAAATCTGACATACAACTTGCGGGTTGAAAATCTATTACGGCCGTGCCTTTACACGTGTTTGAGCTATCAAAAGAAACAGAAACAGGCACATACTCAACGGAGGAAGGATATATCGTTTAAGGGACTCTTTTTCAGATTTTAATTTTCTCCCGAAAGGGAGAGTGAGCCGATCCTGGAGGTACTGCAATACCAGGCCAACTCGTGGCAAGAGCGGTGCAAGCACTCGGCATCTCACCCGGTGACAAAAATCAGTTTAATATCGAAGTACCCACATGGGGCACGTATCAGATATTAAGCTGATAAGAACAGATACTACACTTTGATCTTAGCCAAAAGGCCGAGAAGCGATACCAGTTGTCCGTCCACTTAAGGGTCTGTAACTTTCTTATCGTTATGAAAAACATGGTATGGTTTTAAGTGGAATACTGCAAACTTTTAAACGAAAATCATGACATACCTTCAAAAATATCGCAAAGTCGCTAGTTTTCAATTACGGACAAGGACGCATAAACGCTTGCTGCACGAGTTTCACGAATTTCTTGAATTTTCCTTAACATAGCTATCTACGGTGTATAGATTGGTTTCTCTATAGAAAATCGTACATAGTACGTTCGATTGATATTTACGTGGCAAAAACGTTTTTCGTGCAAAAATGGGAACCGGGTAAAAATCGTATTAAGTTTGAATGGTTTGCTCGGTCATCACACAAGACTCACTGGCGAATTGAAATGAATAAAAACACTTAAGACATCATTTTAAAGAAAAGGGATATGTTTTGGGGTGTTTTTGAAGAAAAAGGGAGGGGAAGGTCAAGCGGTACAGGGGGAGAAGTTTTTGACGATCTAGCTATACGTTAACAAAAGTCGCAAAATAAACAGCAACAAATAAAAAGTGGAAAGAAACAAGATAGCATTGTCTAAATGCGTGTACATGTATGTCGAATACAGACAAATTTTCATTAATTTACAACTAGGAACCGTTAAAATGAAAGAAAAGAAGAAAAAAAAACTTACCAAATCTGAAGCTGCATCAAAACTGAATTGAGTTGACGGGGGCAACGGAACGACGTAACAATTACAAATAAGAACAGTTAGGGACGTTCATCCATTCTAAAACTATTACAAATACGTCTTACTGGTTACATGTACATGTATTTGTTATTTCTTTTTTCTATTTTATTAGAATTTACGCAAATGTCGCAAAGAAGAGGGGGGACTGCCTATGCGTTTACCTATTGCTTTTATTCTTCCGACTAAAATATTCCAGCTTTCTTACATCATAGAATCTTTACACTTTTATTTTTAAAGGCAAGGAGTGATAAATCTGACATACAACTTGCGGGTTGAAAATCTATTACGGCCGTGCCTTTACACGTGTTTGAGCTATCAAAAGAAACAGAAACAGGCACATACTCAACGGAGGAAGGATATATCGTTTAAGGGACTCTTTTTCAGGATGCCGAGAGGCTCAATACAGGGTAATTTTTTATTTTTTATCACAAATTTATTATCCCGGGTTTGTCTCTAAATTTCGTCAATATCTGATACAATTAATACACATTAATTCAATATTTTTAATCTGCTGACAGCAAGCAATTCAGTAAAATAAAAATAAAGAAATGAATTTGCAAAAAAAACACAACAAATTAAGTTTATTTATTAAATTAACAAGTTTTCACGCCCTGTTGTACACGGGACTGCACACATTATTTTAGGTAGAACCGCCATCTTTCAACACGCGATTTGAAGAAAATCAAAATTATGAGTTACGGAAGAGGTCCTCCCAATATTTCGGGAATGATTTCCCTCAAGGTTGATAATCTAACATATAGAACAACCCCAGATGATCTCCGTCGAGCCTTTGACAAGTATGGAGAGGTCGGGGATGTTTATATCCCAAGGGACAGATTTACAGGGGAAAGCAGAGGATTTGCCTTTGTACGGTATGCTGATAAAAGGGATGCTGATGATGCATTAGATGCCATGGATGGTGCAATAATGGATGGCAGAGAGCTAAGGGTACAAAAAGCTCGATATGATCGTCCTGACGAGAGGAGAGGTGGTCCTCCAAGGCGTAGTCGTCGATACTGGTAAGGCCAAAAAAGTTCTAATAAAAAAATGTTTCTGGTTTCCCTATCTACCTAGTTCCCCCCTTCACTCAAGGTAAAAAAGTGAAAAGTAATGCCCCCATGTGTATGTGCATGAACATAACCTATATACCTACAGACCTGTCAAATGTCACGCAACTCGCGTGAGACTCACACATCTAATCGGTAATTTGGCGGCAGATTTCTTTGATCCTTTTAATTTTTTCCTTTGATCTTTCAATTTTTCTACGAATCTCACGTATGCAGCTCATAAAAACTTGACAGCCTTGTACCTACATCAGGTTGGAGCAAATGCCTGAAAACCGGTTATACATGTACAGTGTTATCCCATAAATTTCTGACAGACATATATATCAAATTTTTATTTCTAAATATTTTCAAAGTGGAAAGATAATTCATTGTAATAAGGGCTCCATATCGAAGATGTGAACGCCCTATAGTTTTCACTTTGTCCATCTGTCTGTCCCTCCGTCAACAATTCATTTGAACACTAAAACTAAAAAGTTGTCAAATTTTGTACATAAATGTTTTATTTCCTAATCAAAGGGCCTTTTCAGGCATAGCAAATCACAACATCAGCATTCATACAACAAACTATACATAAAACCATAGACCTGTATATTAAATATACAGGTCTATGATAAAACGATACACATACAATCATTCATTCATCATCGTGTTTAATTGAACATGTAATACGCTCCCGAACTGAGCGATAATGGTAGAAATGTCAATATTTTAGTTGTACTATGAGCTGAATTTTCCTTCAACGTCCGGTATAGCACGCGCTTGTTTTCCCGAACTTTCGGCGTCTTTTAAACGTTTTTATCTTTGAAAATTTTAGATGTCATTAAACGCTCACGTACAAATGTAACCCACAAGAATAGCTAGGTTTTTTTTATTTTCGAACCAAAAAAAAATGAATTAATTGAAACCTCGGGAGCGTAACAGGATTTACCTGCCTCATATTATAAAAAAACATTTAAGAAGTGTCTACATGATCATGTGTTAAAATGTTAAACATATAAAGATATTTATTTTTTTATATTTGACCTCCGTACTGAATAGATCTTTTCAATGTATTCTATTATTTTCTTATTGAACATAATATCTTCATTTGTCATAATCCATATGTGTAAGTTATTTAAATTAAGTGATTGAAGATTTTTGAAAGATGAAAATTAGTATCAAGAAATTATTTCCGAACATCTTCATATAATTGACACTGTAATAAAAAATGCAATTCATCCTCTATACAATCATTTGAACATTGCAGACAGACTCTTTACATAAACTTATTTGTATTTTATTTCTTTACAGCTACATGTACATTACTTAGCATGCTTAGTAGTATTAAATTTCATGAAAAATGTGAAATATTTTTGGAGAATTTTTTTTATTTTATCAAAAATCACAGACTTTGAAAATTGGACTTTGTGAACACTAAAACAGGTTGGAGCAAATGCCTGAAAACGGATATATATATATATATATACATGTATATATAATACCTGATTTCAGGGATAGTCCTTGAAATCAGGTATACTGTGATCCCTGAAATCCAGGATAGCAAACTTTGAATCAATTTTTTTAACTTCAACAAAATAAAGGCATTCTCTAAATATATCATTCATTAGAAATGATAATATTGCTATATATTTTAGCATCTTTCAAATCAAAATGATGTCTTGTTTAATGCCGCTACAGTGACAAAGCTTTTTCTATTGTATTACCTGACCTTTAATTGAATGGTTAACACATGTGCAACCAGGTGTGACTTGAGCACATTTCACTCTCCATTGATGATATAATTGGCATGTGACCAATTTAACAGGAATGATGACAAGTTCTTTGAAAACAAATTGAATGTCCAATGGGTCAATTTACACAAAAAGGAAATGATAAAAGGAATCAAAGTCTAAATTTGAATTTAAATTATTTTCATTAATTCAAGATTGGTTAAAGAGTGCACTTTTATATGCATTGTGATGAAAAGAAAGACTTTTATTTTAAAATAAGCTTTAAATCCATTTGAAAGTATGCTATCCCTGAAATCCGATATTATACCCATTTTCAGGCATTTGCTCCAACCTGTAAAACTATAGGATTAGGAGTGTTTGTCAATCTCATTAGTGATGTCATATTCACTAATTTGCATCTCATTAAGTGTCAAATTGGATGAACAGTGCAATAAACAAACATCGATTGATAAGATGTTTTCCCAAAATTTTGAATCCTTGTAACTTTTTAGCCGAGTTGCAACGAAGTTGAACTCGGCTATTGTGATGATGATGGCGGGCGGCTGGGCGGGCGGGCGTCAACAATTGGTTTCCAGACCATAAATCCGTTCAAGGTCAAGGTCACAGTGACAAAAAAGGTTAGAAAATTTCTTGAATTAGTGGTTTCCAGACCATACATGTAACTCAAAAATTTTTCAACTGATTTTAATGAAACTTTAGAATATTGTTACATACTGTAAGAGGGGGAACCCTATTGATTTTGGATTAAATCTGTTCAAGGTCAAGGTCACAACGACAGAAAAACATTTGAAAATTACTCAAAAAGTTGTCAACAGATTTTAATGAAACTTTGTAATGTTGTTACCAATTATAAGAGGAGAAACCCTAATGATTTTGGGATAATTTCGTTCAAGGATCAAGGGCAGAGCAGCAGAAAAACATACTCAAAAACTACATCAAGTACAAATTTTACACAATAGTTCCATACTGTTAGGTAGTAAAACACACTTCTAGGTAAAACGTCACAAACGTTCATAGCTTTGCAGCACATATGCTTCTTCCAATAACTATTCTAACACTATATTTAACCTTATAAACACTTATCATACATCGTTGAATTCCTTACATTCCATAGTTTATCTTCCAGTTAGTTGTTACTTGCAAAAATAAGATCTTTTCATAACAAACCGATAACTCCGAAAACAAATTTTACATGCAAAAACACTAAAATTTACACATTTTTACCATAATTCAAGCCTAGATTAGACTAAAACCTGCACTAAATCCTCTACAGTGCTATACATGTACATGCTCTGAAAGTAGATAAACCTGGCTAAACTTCCGTTTTTTATACGACCGCAAAAAATTTGCGGACGTATAATGGTATGATGCTGTCGTCGTTGTCGTTGTCGTCCGTTAACTTTAGTGTATACACGATAACTTTAGTTCTAGTTATCCAAATGCAATGAAATTTGACAATGATATTTCTTACCATTAAAGGATGAATGGGATTGATTTTGGGAGTCCCCCCTTTTTTCGTTTGGAAATTAAGGGCCAAAAGGGGCCAAAATTGTAACTTTTTTGTTTGTTCTTACAATAACTTTTTCAAAATCTTCTCCTCTAAAACTACTGAACAGAATTCAATGAAACTTGGTATGATTGATCATTAGGGTGTCCTGCACTATAGTAATGTTTCAATTTCTGATTCGTCAAAAAACATGGCCGCTGTGGCTAAAAATAGACCAGGGGGGTCAAACTACTGTTTTTGGCTTGTAATTCAAAAAGTATAAGGGATAGATGAAATCTGATGCCACCCTACTGCTTCAGGATCAAAAGTTCTATAAAAGTCTCCATTTGGTCGAAGTTGTCAGAAGACCCCTTATAGGGGTTACGGCCCCTTAAAGGTGAAAAATAGCATTTTTTCATGTTTTTGTCCTATAATATGAAAATTATTGCAGATAGCAAAAAGCTATTGCTTGCTTAATTGTTCAGCTCATTTAGCTCTACAAAAAACTCCATACAGATGACCCCTTATAGGGGCTACAGCCCCTAAAATAATGTTTTTTCATGTTTTTGGCCTATGAAATGAAAACTATAGCAGGTAGAGAGAAGCTGTTGCTTGCTTAAATGTTCAGCTCATTTACACAATTAAGAATTAGTTTTTGCGACCCCCCCTTTTTCCCCTATTACGTAATTAGGGGCCAAATGGGGCCAAAATCGAAACTTTTTTATTTGTGGTCCGATTTAAAAAAATTTTTTTGCAAGTTTATTCTTGTCAGGTAGTGAATCCAAATTTGAGAATTTATTTTTGTGACCATCCCCTTTTTCACTTGTTTTGTAATTAGGGGCCAAAAGGGGCCGTAATCAAAACTTTTTTGTTTCTGAAATTTTTTTTTGCAAGTTTATTTTTGTCAAGTAGTGAATCCAAATTTGAGAAATTATTTTTGCAACCCCACTCCTTTTTCACCTGTTACATAATCAGGGGCCAAAAGGGGCCGAAATTGATTTTTTTAAATTCTTGTCCGATTTTGACAATTTTTTTGCAAGAGTAGAATACAAAATTGAAAATCCACCAGAGCAGCATGTGTCAAAAACCTTTGTCAGTCCACCATGGGCTGCATGTGTCCAGAGCAATAGACTATCCATATTGGGCCTAAAATGTACAGGGTTCAACATGTTGCGGTCGTACGGCGAAGCTTTTTATTCGAATATTTTTATACTTTGTCAAAAATATTACCTCTGAAAGATTCCCTATCAGTTGAGCACACTTTCGTTACTAAATTATAAGGCATTCTTAATTTATAGGTACTTAAAATCGACCTTTGTATTTTACTTTAGAAATTCTAGGATGTCACTCTCCGAAACTAACTTGTAAACAAAACCGAACTGTGTCTTACTACCTTAATAGATAAACAATTTTTTATGTTTTTAAGTGTTTTGTATATTTCAAAACTTGATTATATTTGGAACAAATGATATTTGGCAATTTCTTTTAGGTCATATATAAGCCAAGTTATGGCAAGTCAAAGTTGGAACCCTATTTTCACTTTTGAACGTAGTTTTGCAATATTTTTTGAAAAGTATATCATATCATGGTGTCTTTTTGTTTCTTAGATGAAAATCAACATTTTTACACATTTTTGTTATTTATTTATAAAATAATTGACATTTACCTTTTAATTGATAATTTTTTAAAATCCGGGGAGATTTTACCTATCAAATTAGCACAGTTTGCAAAGTAAAGACCAAGTACGACAATTTTGAATATCGTGTTCCTAAGAGACAAAATCGTCACATTTTGCATAAAAATACGGAGTTCTGTCGAACAAGTTCAGCAAATGAATAAGTATCCATACATTAATTTCATTTTATAGAGATTTTGTCCATTTGGTCGTTTTCACCTTTATAAAAACAGAATGATGTAGCTGAAAAGTTGGCAAAACGTTATGTAACGTTTTCGCTCGAATTTTTTTAAATTTGCCGTTTTGGTAGCTATGGCCTTTTTTCCAAGACAACTAATATTTTTCAATTTTTTTTTAAACTAATCTGTTGTATATTGACATAGCTTTAATTCCACCAATTAACATGGGTATTTAGTTCGGGTTCAAATCAATGGTAGTATAATTGTTGACAATTACGTTAATGTATTAGAGGATTCACATATTCATATTTTCTGCAACTTTGAAAATTTGTTGATAAAGCTTACATTTTTCCTGCTGAAACCATTCCTCAATTTGTCTCCATTTTACATGTTATGCCTGTAATAACGAATTATGTTAAGTTTTAAAATGAAGACAAGGAAAGTTTTTGTTAATAAAATACGGCAACTCGGCTTTTGCACCCATGTGCATATTGATTTTTTTAATTGGTAAGATAAATTGGTTCTGTAAACATGGTAAACGGTTCTGGGAAGAAGAATTTATTCATATTTACCATAATTTAGTTTTGAAATATTGCTTAAAAAATAAATTTTCTGCAAAATTGTTTCTGGACCAAGTAGATTTTTGTTGAAAATTTTAAATCAACCAAATTTTCGATCTTTAGAGCCACTGCATATTTATTTGCAAAATGCACTACAAAAACGATCTTTTCTGAAAATTGTAGAATCAAAGGAATTTTTCAATTACATGTGTATCTTGAAAAACAAAAAAAGTTATGACAGTTTTAAGACGTTTCTCAACATAAAAATTAAAAAATTTTGTTGGAAAGGGGGAGGGTTCTGACCCCTGGATCCGCCACTGCTCAAAAACTATTAACAAGGCAGTTCTGCAATTTTGTACAGCTGCTAAGTAGCATGTCATGATTTGCATATACATGTATTAGAATTTTGTGCAAATCTGTTTCATATTTTGGGAAAAAATTTCATTTTTGATGGAAAATCACAGATTTTGAGAACAGGAATTTTTGAACAATAAAACTCAAATGCTCTTAACAATAAAGCTCTGATGTTTCATACACATTCCATGGATCATGCCTTAGTGGTTATAATCTAAGTTCGTATGATTTTGAAAACAATTAGATTTTTTGTCACAAGGGCCCTTTCTGACTTTGTCAGTATTCTACATGTAGTTTTAGCAGGAGATATAAATCAAGGATTGACACTAACAGGCGCCCGCTCACTAGTGGCTTCTTGAAAATTTGCTGTTGTTTGCCATGGTAGTCTGTTGCAAATGGCGACCATAATTTATGTAAGCACATGATGCTTTTACTGCAGTTTTTTTTTTTCAATTTTTATACGACCGCAAAAAAATTGGGGACGTATAATGGTATGATGCTGCCATTGTACTTGCGTCCGCTTCATCTGCGTTGTTGTCTGATAACTTTAAGTGTTCCCACAATAACTTAAGTTCTAGTTGTCCAATTGCTATGAAATTTGAAACTGGTGTTCCTTATAATCAAAGGATGGATGGGATTGATTTTGGGGATCCCCCCCTCTTTTTCTTTAGAAAATAGGGGTCAAAAAGGGGCTAAAAATTCTACTTTTTTGTTTGTTCCCACAATAACTTTTTTCTGGTTAACCAAACGCTTTGAAAATTTACAATAACTTTATACACCATAAAAAGATGAATGGGATTGATTTTTGGGGTCACCCCTTTAGTTGTTGAGAAATTACATGTACATGATGTAGGGGCAAAAAATCAAATATTTTATTTTTTCTCACAATTTCTTCAATTCTGGTTGGCCAATTGTTATGAAATTTGACAATGATATGCCTTACCATTATTCCTTATATGATATTGATTTTTGGGGTCTCCCTTTTTTGCTCACCTGGACGGAAGGTCCATGTGAGCTATTGCCATCACTTGGCGTCTGTCGTCGTCGTCGTTAAGTTTTGTTTGTAAATCTTCTCCTCCGAAAGGACTAAAGGGATTGCTTTGAAACTTTGCACACTTCATCTATGGGATGTCCTCTACCAAGATTGCACAAATGGTGACCGCCGTCCAAACAACATGGCCGCCGTTACTAAAAATAGACCAGGGGGGTCAGACTTCTGTTTTTGGCTTGTAAATCAAAAAGTATAAGAGATAGATGAAATCTGATGCCACGCAGCTGCTTCAGCATCAAAAGCTCTACAAAAGTCTCCATTGTGTCCAAGTTGTCAGATGACCCCTTATGGAAGTTACAGCCCCTTAAAGGTGAAAAATAGCATTTTTTCATGTTTTTGGCTTGTAGATTGAAATCTATGACAGATAGAGAAAAGTTGTTGCTGGCTTAAATGTTCAGCTCATTTAGCTCTACAAAAGTCTCCATAGGGTCGAAGTTGTCAGATGACCCCTTTAAGGGGTTACAGCCCCTAAAATAACGTTTTTTCATATTTTTGGCCTATAGAATGAAAACTATAGCAGATGGAGAGAAGCTGTTGCTTGCTTCAATGTTCAGCTTATTTAGCTCTACTAAAGTCTCCACAGGGTCGAAGTTGTCAGATGTCCCCTGTTAGGGGTTTTGGCCCCTAAAATTACATTCTTTCATGTTTTTGGCCTATGGAATGAAAACTATAGCAGATAGAGAGAAGCTGTTGCTTGCTTAAATTTTCAGTTCATTTAGCTCTACAAAAGTCTCCATAAGATCAAAGTTGTCAGATGACCCCTGATAGGGGTTACTGCCCTTTAAATAACGTTTTTTCATGTTTTTGGCCTTTAAAATGAAAACTAAAGCAGATACAGAAAAGCTGTTGCTTGCTTAAATGTTCAGTTCATTTAGCTCTACAAAAGTTTTCATATAGAGTCGAAGTTGTCCTATGACCCCTTATAGGGGTTATGGCCCCTAAGATAAAAAATGTTCATGATTTGGGCCTATGGCTACAGATTGAAACTAGAAAATGTGTCTATGAGCCACAGGATGGCCCTCCCATTGACCCTCAATGTGTATTACCTGGGATACGTGAAATATTATTGACCCCTAACATGTAGTATTCAAGATATGAACTTTAACCAAGAACTTAACCAAAGTCATTCATGCATAAATTATAGGTCACAGTCACCTCATTTCTAGTGGATGGTGTCACCTTACCCAAGACACATCTAGTGGTGAAATATCATTGACCCCCAACATCTAGTATCCAAGTTATGGACCTTAACCAAGAACTTAACCGAAGTCGTTCATGCATAAAATATAGATCACAGTGACCTAATTTTTATTGGGTGGTGTCACCTTACCTAAAACACATCTAGTAGTGAAATATCATTGACCCCCAACATCTAGTATCCAAGTTATGGACCTTAACCAACAACTTAACCGAAGTCGTTCATGCATAAAATATAGGTCACAGTGACCTAATTTCTAGTGGGTGGTGTAGCCCTACCCAGGACCCATCTGGTGGTGAAATATCATTGACCCCTAACATCTAGTATCCGAGTAATGGACCTTTACCAAGAACTTAACCAAAGTGTGACGGACGGACGGACAAGGGTAAAACTATATGTTCGATCCACATACGTGGTCGGGCCATAACTAGAGTAGATAGAGAAAAGCTGTTACTTGCTTAAATGTTCAGCTCATTTAGCTAAAGAAAAGTTTTTATAGGGTTGACATCAAGACTAGGTGAGCAATTCAGGCTCCTGGGAGCCTCTTGTTTACTTACAAATAAGGGGCCCCAAAAGGGGCAAAAAATTAACTTTTTTATTTCTGGTCTGATTTTGAAATTTTTGTTGGCATGTTTAGTCAAAAAGTCAATACAAATTAGAGGATTAATTATTATTGCAACCTTCCCTTTTTATTTGACCGCAAAATTTTTGCGATCTTATAATGTTATGACATGTCGTCGTTGTTGTCGTCGTCTGGGGACATTTGGTTTCAGTGCGATAACTTGAGTAAATATTGACCAATTGCTATGAAATTTTAATATGATGTTTGAAACAAGTCCACTAGAGGAAGTTTCCCATTGTATTTGGGGTTGATGGCCCCTACCATTTTAGAAAAATGGGCTAAAACGGGTGTATTGACAAAACTGTTGTTAAATGTTTATTTTTCATTTGATTTTGAAAATTCTTTTTTTATTGAATTCTCATTAAATTTTGTCAACAAAATATGTCAATGGTTATAATGTACATGTATATTGAACCTTTACATTGCTACGGGGGCCTAAGACGGGCCACACCCAAAAAATCAACTTTTTATGCTCCATCTACGAAAGTAGAGGGGCATATAGTGTTCGGGTCTGTTCGTCCTTTCGTCTGTCCGTCATTTCCAAATTCCCACTTACTGACGAATGCCACATCAATCATATTGTTATGGTACATGAAGGTGCATCTAGTGATGATACATGTAAGCACATTGCATGCTTTGGATGCTGGATGTCACCTATATTTTCCGCATGAATGATCATGTACAGAAAAAATGGTTAAAGTGTGTTCCTACTTACTGACAAGTGCCACATCAACCATATTTGTATGGTATGTGCACCTAGTGATGCTAAGCACAATGCATGCTTCGGATGCTGGCTGTGACGTATATTTTCCGCATGAATGACCACTTAGAGATGAATGGTTAAAGTCCATTCCTTCTTACTGACAAGTGCCATAGCAACCATATTGGTATGGTAGGTGCACCTAGTGATGCTTAGCACAATCCATGCTTTGGATGCTGGATGTGACCTATATTTTCAGCATGGATGGCCTCTTAAAGAAGAGTGGTTAAAGTCCATTCCCCCTTACTGACATGTGCCACATTTTCTACATTGTATATTGTGATGGTAAGTGCACCTAGTGATGCCAGGGATGATTCCATACATTTTGAAATGGGTCCCTTAAACCCAAATTGGGAATTTTGACCACAATTGGGAATTTTTTTTTAAATAGCATCATGTTTTCAGAATGATATAAATCTGATATTTTCCTTCGACCATAGGTACATTGATTTATAATATATATAGTCTGGTAAGTGCAATAGTTGTAAACATTGTTTACTCTTGCCTAGCATCAGATACATTTATGTCGCTTTTAAAGTTTAAGAAAAGCAGGTAAATCCAAGCAGGAACATTAAATAAACACTTGTTTTAAAATGTTCCTATATTTAAGAAAGTAGGTAGCAGAATAACACAGATTGCAACAAGCTTCAGTTAGCTTGATGTTAGTGTGGCAGGGAATCTAGGGAGCACTCAGGGCCCCAGAGACTCTGGACATAAAAAATGCAAAAATCCAGCATCCTGGGGTTCTCTTGTACCTTCTTCACACCTTGGCACTTTCTTGTATCATAGAACACTTTCATAACAGTTTTTATGGCGTTTCAATCCCCTATCATAATTTCCCCCTTAAAATAAATATGGCCGACGATCTTTTTCAATAAACTTTCAGACTGAGTTTAAAATAAATTCAGGAGACATTGACCTTTTTATGAGTAAAACTACCTTAATATAAGTTTGAAAGGTAATTGTAATTGTCTATCATAATTTTCATCCCATGGAAATCTGGAAATAGTCATTTTTAATTTTCACAACACATTGGGAATTTCTTATTTTCTTCAATTTATTTTGGGGCCGCCGGAACTTCTTTGGGGCCGTTTGGCGGCCCTAAATGGTATAGTAGAATCATCCCTGGATGTTGAGCACAATGTATGCTTCGGATGCTGGCTGCGACCTATATTTTCCGCATGAATGACCACTTATAGAAGAATGGTTAAAGCCATTGCTTCTGACTGACAAGTGCCGTAATAGCAACCATGTTGATGCTTTAGTGATTGCGAGAAAAAATAAATGTTGCGAGATGGGGCATTATGTCTTTTGGACATATTCTTGTTTATTTGTGGTCTGATTTTCAAAATCTTTTTTTCATTGGAATCCTTGTGAAAATCCCTGCCTGCATTTTCAATCAGATTTGCTATATCTCTAACCATTTTTTGAGAAATTAGGGGTCGAAGGGGCAAAAAAAGCCATTTTATTGAAGTTTGTCCAGGAAAATAAATTAAGCTGGAGTGGGCGTGCCAATTGTTATGAAGTTTTGATATGATGGTTATATCCAGTAAAGGAAGGTTGGTACTGTATTTGAGGTTTATGTCCCCTACCGTTTTAGAAAAAGGGGCTTAAACAGGTGTATTGACAAAACTGTTGTAGAATGTTAATTATTCATTCGATTTTGAAAATTCTTTTTTTGTTGAATTGCTTGTTGATATCTGTCACTTATGTGTGTCAATGAAAATATATTGCACCTTTACATTGCTACAGGGGCAAAAGACATGTCACACCCATAAAATCAACTTTTGATTTTTGTTTAGATTTTCATAATCTTTTTTTCATTGGAATCCTTGTGAAAATCCCTGCCCGTATTTTCCAATCAGATTTGCAATAATTCTTACCATTTTTGAAGAATAAGGGTTGAAAAGGGCCAAATATTTCAATTAGTATAAGGCTTTTTCCATTAGATGTTGATGCATTAGGTTGAAATTTTATGACACCTTATAGGGGTTATGACCCCTTAAAACACCAAAAATAGTGGTTTTAGCCTTATAGATTGTGAACATTAGTAGATAGGGAAAAAGTTTTGCTTGCTTAAATGATAAGCTAATTGAGCTCTACAAAATTGTCCTTTAGGTCGAAATTGTCAGATAAACCCCTTTTAGGGGTTATGGACCCTTAATTAGCATTTTATGTTTTTTGCCTATAGAATTACATTTGTAAACTATTGCAGATAGAGAAAAGATGTTGCTTGCTTAAATGTTCAGCTTATTGCGATCTACAAACTTGTCCATCAAGCCTAAATTATCAGATGAACCTTATAGGAGTTATGGCCCGTTAAATGACAAAAAAGTAGATTGTAGGTGATATTTAGATTGTGTTTCATAGAATATTGTGCCACCCATTTGCTTGCTTAAATGCTTAGCTTAATAGAGCTTTCCAATGGTTTCATTGTCATGATGGGGTGTTGGCAAAGTGAAATATTGTTACATTAAGTCATTGAAACCAGGTGAGCGATTCAGGCTCCTAGGAGCCTCTTGTTCTGTTAGATGTTAATGTAAATATACAATATATATGTGTCAACAGTCTGCACCAAAAACTTTTTCAACAACTAGTCCGACAACAAGTTTTAAAGGCTTTTCCTTAAATGTCTATAAAAAATCTTTGCTATTTTTCACTAGTCCGAACAAATTTTTACTAGTCTGGGGCATCGAACTAGTGGCTAACGGTGCAGACTGTGTCAGTTATGCATTTTAAAGTCCACCATACGATGCATGTGTCAAAAAGCTTTTAAGTCCTTCATGGGATCCATGTGACCAAAGCAATAGACTATCCATATTGTGCCTCCAACGTACAGGGTTGCGGACGTATCATGCTGGGCTCGTTCATGTTTTGGGCCTAAAGAATGAAAACTATAGTAGATAGAGAAAAGCTGTTGCTTGCTCAAATGTTCAGCTCATTTAGCTCTACGGTCTATACGGTCAACATCAAGACCAGGTGAGCGATTCAGGCTCCTGGGAGCCTCTTGATAAAGTCTGTCTAGGCAAATAGTTTTACACAAAATATAGCTTTGTAAGTCCACCATAGACTGCATGTGACCAAAGCAATAGACTATCCATATTTGGCCTCCAGCTTACAGGGTTCAACTTGTTGCGGTTGTATCATGCTGCGCTCGGCGTAACTTTTTGTTAATGTTCTGTTGACAGTATTCCAGTTATATGTAATCTGGACAAGAACAAATTGATACACCTACAATGTATCTAGGACACATCAAACATAACCAGGGATGATTCCATACATTTTGAAATGGGTCCCTTAAACCCAAATTGGGAATTTTGACCACAATTGGGAATTTTTTTTTAAATAGCATCATGTTTTCAGAATGATATAAATCTGATATTTTCCTTCGACCATAGGTACATTGATTTATAATATATATAGTCTGGTAAGTGCAATAGTTGTAAACATTGTTTACTCTTGCCTAGCATCAGATACATTTATGTCGCTTTTAAAGTTTAAGAAAAGCAGGTAAATCCAAGCAGGAACATTAAATAAACACTTGTTTTAAAATGTTCCTATATTTAAGAAAGTAGGTAGCAGAATAACACAGATTGCAACAAGCTTCAGTTAGCTTGATGTTAGTGTGGCAGGGAATCTAGGGAGCACTCAGGGCCCCAGAGACTCTGGACATAAAAAATGCAAAAATCCAGCATCCTGGGGTTCTCTTGTACCTTCTTCACACCTTGGCACTTTCTTGTATCATAGAACACTTTCATAACAGTTTTTATGGCGTTTCAATCCCCTATCATAATTTCCCCCTTAAAATAAATATGGCCGACGATCTTTTTCAATAAACTTTCAGACTGAGTTTAAAATAAATTCAGGAGACATTGACCTTTTTATGAGTAAAACTACCTTAATATAAGTTTGAAAGGTAATTGTAATTGTCTATCATAATTTTCATCCCATGGAAATCTGGAAATAGTCATTTTTAATTTTCACAACACATTGGGAATTTCTTATTTTCTTCAATTTATTTTGGGGCCGCCGGAACTTCTTTGGGGCCGTTTGGCGGCCCTAAATGGTATAGTAGAATCATCCCTGATAACACAGACCAAACTCATGTTTGCCTAACAATGTACAACCACAAACCAGAAAGAAAGTGAAAAACTCACAATATGTAAAACCTGAAGACTAAGTACCTCCCAGAGGAGGACATCCTTCTCAAGAGAAAATTATGTCTCCCCCCTCTTTTGTGGGGAGACATATTGTTTTTGTCATGTCCGTCCGTCACAAAACTTGTCAGCGCAACTCCTCTGAAACTGCTGAACAGAATTCAACAGAACTTGGTATATACGAAGGACACCACATGAAGTTGTGCATACTTCCAGGAAATTTTTATCCTCAAATTTTTGTGGGAGTTATGGCCCTTTGAACTTAGAAATATGCTGAAAATCCTCATTTATAATCTTGTCCACGCAACTCCTCAGAAACTACTGAACAGAATTCAACGAAACTTGGTATATAGGAAGGACACCATATGAAGTTGTACATAATACCAGGAAATTTTGATCCTCAATTTTTTGTGGGAGTTATGGCCCTTAGAACTTAGAAATTTGCTGAAAATCCTCATTTATCGACTTGTCAGCGCAACTCCTCTAAAACTACTGAACCAAATTCAATGAAACTTGGTATATAGGAAGGACATCATATTTTGTTGTGCATATTACCAGGAAATTTTGATCCTCAAATTAATATTGGAGTAATGGCGTTTTGAACTTAGAACTTTTTGGGGGAACAGGGGGAGACATCGTTTTTGTAGGCAAAAACAAACTTTAATTTTAACAATTTTCGTCAGATTATTCTGTCAAAAAAAGACCCCAGGCACTTGGAACATGGGCTTTGTATTAAAAATGAATTGTACGAAATGTATATAACCTAAAGGTTCAGTATATACATGTACATGTAGGGGGTAGGTTACAGATAATGTTCATGTTCCAAATGCCTATTACATTGATATGGAAAACATAAAAGGTAAACAAATTAGTTACTGGAGTGAATTATTTGTCTTTGTAGGTCAAGATCAAGGTCAAGGTCGAGAGAAAGAAGGAGATCAAGGTCTAGATCACGAGATAGGAGATACAGACGTTCTACTTCTAGATCTAGAAGTTCAAAGTCAAGACGAGACAGGAGTCCATCCAGGAGTAGGAGTCGAAGCTTCAGTCGAGAGAGGAATTTTAGTGGTTCCCGAAGTCGTTCACCAGATGATGGTCCATACCAACAGAGTGATTAGAATCTGATTATGGTCTACAAACAGGACATTCTATGTACATGTGGATTGTTGACAATAAGATTCTACTTCATTACAATCCAAAAGGTTATTATTTATTACATTTTTGTAATGTTCCTTAGACTCTCCTTGTTTAAAAAAATAATGTCATAAATATATAAAAAGGAGGTTTGGGATTCTATGATGAAAATATCAATAGTCTATAGAGTACAATTTTATGTACTAGTACATGTACTTCTTGCTTTTTTGTCAAGTTTTTCAAACTATTTCATAAATAGAACATTTGTTGTACCATTGTTGTCCATTTTTTTAATTATACATGCATTAATGTTATACATTTTATTAAATGTTCATGGTGTACATACAGAATAATTATTTAAAAAAAAATTCATTTGAATAAACATCCACTATTGATGAAAAACTTATATACAAGATATGAAACTTTTTAAATTGAAGATGTAAATATGTTTTATCAGGTTCAGAATTTTATTTATTGAAAAATAAATGCTCATTTGATAAACTTGTATTGTTACAGAAAGTGATACATCTGATGATGTATTTTATTATTTTGTAAATAAACAGTGTCAAATATTAATGATATAGAAAATAATTTTTCTTTTATTCTTTATTCACATGTGCAGTTGCTGTGCAGAGAATGCAGTGCAGCAACAGAGAACTGTGTCATCAATGCAGGGTTGTATAGCTGCTTGCTGTCCATGCTGAATAATGCTGTCAAAATGCTGATTTAATATTTGTATTTCAAAACACAAAATCATGAGATTTAACAAATCCCTGACTGATTCAGATAAAAGCTATGCTCTATGTAGTTGCCATACAATACAAAGACTTAAAAATGTATGCCAACCATGGGAAAACATTTAATAATATTAAAGTTGAACATTTTTTTTTATTTATATATTCTTGAGAAAAAGAAACTGCATCACTAGAAATTCAGGTATCAGACATTTGTTTAGTTAAAAGTTTGGGATATATAATGGTCGTGATGTCCTTTTGTGTGTGTTTGACCTTCCTTCAGTTACTTCTCTTGGTACCTATCTCTTATCTGCTTGTCTCCCTAAGCAACTTAATAGATTTTCATGAAACTTGCACAATCTTTTGACATAATCTAGATGCACATCTCTTATTTTAAAGTTTCATCAAATATTTTAAACTCTTTTGGGTTACCTATATAAAAAATCGACTAAGCCATTAGATGACAAGAGGGCACTCTTCTCTTATTCACTCCTCCTTAACCCCTCAGTGCATTTTCATAAAGCTTTCATACAATCTTTTTGAAATAATGTAGATGTACATGTCTTGTTTAAAAATTCACCCTACTTATTTTTAAGGTTTGGGTAGGGGTATTAATTTGAAAGGTGTGGTTCAAGGTTTTGTAGTAAAATGTGAACTGATAAGTATGAAATTTAAAAAACTATGCAGATTTTTAAAAACTTTTTAATTATCTTATCATAGATAAGCTTAAGGTGGTTCGGGAGTATAAAACTGAGCATCTTTTTCATACATCTTGCAAATTTTTAGTCTGGATTTCAATTAAAATGAATAAAAATAACACAAGAGATACAAAATTTAATTCTTTATTTTATTTTATGAATGAAATAAATATAACAAATATGTTTAAACAGAAATTAAGCTTTTTCTAAAAAGTTCTATTTTCAGGGGAGATAATTGGCGGGAAACTGTGTGACAAATGTGTAGGAAAAATTAGTTTTTCTTAAATATCTTAAAAAGAAGGTCCGTGACCCCAAGTTTTTATCATGTTTTTTAGTAGATAGTATATGTGGCTTGTCATTTGTGAAATATGATTAAAATCTGATGGGTTTCCAGCTCACAGCAGTCTTCGAAATTGGCCACAAGCCACAAGCCATGGCTAGTGAAAATGCTTGAGGGCCTGTAGAAATGGCAACAACAAGCCAATGTTGTCTATACAAAATTTTTCAAAAATAAGTTGTCGGGCCTGTGGACCAAAATTTATAGCGCGAAGACTGTCACAGTGATGCTAAATAACTCTTTTCCCTTTATAATCTATTGGAAAAACGATCTCTAGGCAACCAACTTCGCAAGGTCATAAATCTGTATAAAGGTCCGTGACCCCCAATTATTTTTGCATTTTTTTTAATGTTCTTTTATCAAAGTTTAATTCTGCAAAATTTAACAAAAATCTGATGGATTTTTCTTATACCCCTGAACCACCTTAAAAAGATAAAACCTTCCCTATAACATGGTAGAAAGCAAAGACTTAAATGTTTTATTTTTTTTAAAGATCATGTAATGTTATGGTGATGTCATTATCATCTGCATCTTTGTCTGGGGACATTTTGGTTTCTGTGTGAAAACTTTGATACGAGTTAAGAGACTATTTGGAATTTTAAGCTCACCTTATTAATGTGAGGGGGGCTTATGTGATACCCATGGCGTCAGTGTCTGCCTCCACATCCACTTACAGAAGAATGATTAAGATCCATACACACTTACTGACAAGTGCCACATCAATGATATTAGTATAGTAGGTGCACCTAGTGATGCTAGGCACAATGCATGCTTTGGATGGTGGCTTTGACCTATATTTTCTGCATGGATGACCACTTACAGAAGAATGGAAAAGATCCATACAAGCTTACTGAAAAGTGCCACATCAATGATATTATACCCCCACTCGTAAGAGAGGGGGCTATATTGCAATCACCTTGTCCGTCCGTCCGTCTGTCCGTCTGTCTGTCCAGTTCAATTTCTCTGCTTCTACTGGATGGATTGGTTTCAAATTTGGTACACAGCTTCAGCATGATGAGTTATACTATGCCTACCCTTTCCAGGTCAGTCCATTATCTACTTCCTGTTTCCAAGCCGACTTAGACTTTTTTAGGGGAAAAAAAATTTGAAATGCGAAATTTTTCGT
Source organism: Arcuatula senhousia (assembly GCA_963971305.1). NCBI lineage: Eukaryota > Metazoa > Mollusca > Bivalvia > Mytilida > Mytilidae > Arcuatula > Arcuatula senhousia. The sequence continues at coordinate 43,408,984 of OZ020307.1, read as the reverse complement.
AACAGATTTCTCGGCTTCTACTGGATGGATTGGTTTCAAATTTGGTACACAGCTTCAGCATGATTAGTTATACCGTGCCTCCCCTTTCCAGGTCAGTCCATCATCTACTTCCTGTTTTCCGAGCTGACTTAGACTTTTTATGGGTAAAAAATAGACAATTTTTTGTAACAGATTTTTCAGCTTCTAGAGAAGGGATTGATTTCAAATTTGGTATACAGCTTTAGCATGATGAGTTGTAACGTGCCTCCCCTTTCCAGGTCAGTCCGTCATCTACTTCCTGTTTTCTGAATGGCCGAGTGGGGGTATGCTTAGCACGACTTAGTGCAACTCCTTGTTGGTATAGTAGGTGCACCTAGTGATGCTAGGAACAATTTATGCTTCAGATGCTGGCTGTGACCTATATTTTCCAAATGGATGACCACTTACAGAAGTATGGTTAAAGTCCATTCTCGCTCACTGATAAGTGCCACATCAATGATATTGCTATTGTAGATGCAACTAGTGATATTTAGCACAATGCATTCTTCAGATGCTGACTGTGACCTGTATTTTCTGCACAGATGACCACTTACAGAAGAATGGTTAAAGTCTATACCTGCTTACCTTACCAACAAATACCACATCATTTAAAGTTGTATGGTAAGGTGCATCTAGAGATGGTCAGGAAGATGCATGCTTCAGATTCTGGCTTTGACTTCTTTTTGCATGGATAGAGCACTTAAAATATACAAAAAGTATTTTTGCCTCAGGCTCCTGGGAGCCTCTTGTTTCATGTTTTTGTCCTATAGAATAAAAACTACATTGTATTTCAGAAAGAGAAAAGCTGTTGCTTGCTTAAACCTTCAGCTCGCAAAAATCTCCATTAGGTTGAAGTTCTCAGATGACCCCTTGTAGGGTATGGTTCTTTGAAGTTTTTCATGTTTTTGCCCAATAGAATGAAAACTATTGCAGATAGAGAAAAGCTGTTACTTACTTAGACCTTCAGCTTATTTTCAACTCTTCAAAGGTCTCTAATGGGTTAAACTTGTCGGATTACTCCATAGAGAAGAGACCCTTACTGCCCTTACGACCAGGTGAGGGATTCAGGTTCCTGTGAGCCTCTTATTGCCTTTTTTTTGCGACTGCAAAATTTTTGCAATTGTTATTGTGATGTAGTCGTCTGGGATCATTTGGTTTCCGTGCGGTAACTTGAGTAACGTTAACTATTGACCGATTGTTATGAAATTTTGTAATGATGAGTAACCACTAAAGGGAGAGAAGTGTTGTATTTGAGGCTTGTGGTCCCTACAGTTTTAGTAACAAGAACCAAAAGGGGCTAATACAGGTGTGTTGACAAAGCTGCTTTAGAAAGTTTACTATACATTAGATTTTCGATATTCTTTACTGATTGAAAAACTCATATAAAAATTGTGTCCACTAATGTGTCAATGGTTTTGATATATATTGAACCCTTACATTGCTACTTAGGGCCAAAGATGGGTCTCACCCAAAAAAATAACTTTTTAGCTCACCTGGACTGTCCAGATGAGATATTGCAATCATGTGGCGTCCGTCGTTGTCTGTCCTCTGTTGACATTTTTATGCCCCATCTTTGAAAGTAGAGGGGCATATAGTGTTTGGGTACGTTCGTCCATCTGTTCATCCTTCCATCCATCCGTTCGTCTGTCCGTCCCAAATTCCATATTTCCAAATTCCCACTTACTGACGAATGCCACATCAATCATATTGTTATAGTAGGTGCATCTAGTGATGATAAGCACATTGCATGCTTCAGATGCTGGATGTGACCTATATTTTCCGCATGAATGAACATGTACAGAAAAATCCCACTTACTGACAAGTGCCACATCAACCATATTGGTATGGTTTGTGCACCTAGTGATGCTAAGCACAATGCATGCTTCGGATGCTGGCTGCGACCTATATTTTCCGCATGAATGACCACTTATAGAAGAATGGTTCAAGTCCATTCCTTCTTACTGACAAGTGCCATAGCAACCATATTGGTATGGTAGGTGCACCTAGTGATGCTTTGCACAATCCATGCTTCGGATGCTGGATGTGACCTATATTTTTCGCATGGATGGCCTCTTAAACAAAAGTGGTTAAAGTCCATTCCTTCTTACTGACAAGTGCCATAGCAACCATATTGGTATAGTGATGCTTAGCACAATCCATGCTTCGGATGCTGGATGTGACCTATATTTTTCGCATGGATGGCCTCTCAAAGAAAAGTCCATTCCCACTTACTGACATGTACCACATCTTCTATATTGTTATGGTAGGTGCACTTAGTGATGTAAAGCACAACAGTATGCTTCGGATACTGGCTGTGACCTATATTTTCCGCATGAATGACCACTTATAGAAGAATTGTTAAAGTCTATTCCTTTTTAATGACATGGTTAAAGCTTAGGTAGTTGATTTTAGTGATGGTGCCGGCAGGCGAGACATACTTTTAGTGGCCACACTTGTTTATGTTTTTGGCCTATAGAATGAAAACTACTGCAGATAAATATGGCTTGCTTGCTTAAACTTTCAGCTAATTGAGCTCTACAAAAGTTTCTTTTGGGTCGAAGATATAAGACGACCCCTATAAGGGTTATGACCCTTAAAGGTCAAAATTAGCACTTTTTCATGTTTATCACTATAGAATGAAAACTGTTCAAGACAGAGAAAAGCTGTTGCTTGTTAAAACCATCAGCCCATTGAGCACTACGAAAGTCTCCAATTGTCAAAGATGTCAGACGATCCTTAATAAGGGTTATGGCCCTTTTAAAGTCCACAACAAATTGCATGTGTCAAAAACCTGTGCGAGTCAACAATGGGCTGCATGTGTTCAATGCATTTGGCAAACCATAACTGGCCTTCAACGTACAGGGTTCAACTTGTTGCAGTCGTATAATGGTGTGCACAACGTAGCAAAACGCCTGCAACATGTTCTTCTCTACACTTTGACATATGCGGCGTCACATAAAATATCAGTCGCAGTTTTCCGGGCAACTACATGACACAGAACCTTGATATCTGGCATATAGCTTCCTCCTATAGTACTATATGGTGTAAAATGTTTTTATAGCCCTAACTCATCTACTTCCTGTTAACCGAATATTTTAAGACGCAGGCGACGCGACATACGTCTTCCATGGAAGATCGCCATTCTAGTTGCCATATAGAATGAAAAATGTTGCAGATAGAGAAAAGCTGTTGCTTTCTTTTAGCTTCAGCTTAATTTGAGCTCTTCGAAAGTCTCAATTAGATTAAAATTGTCACATTACCCCATATTGCCCTATGCAACATGTTTATGCAACACACTAACAAACCTCTATGAGGTCAACATTCCATGTTTGTCTACAACTCATCAACCCAAGTTAAATTACTGAATGAAGGCAACAAAAGAAGAGCAACATTAACACTTGTTGGCAATTTTCAAAAGACATGGAAAACAAATCTGATACAAGAGGTAGTATCATAATTTATTTTAAAATGAAGATTTTTGTCCCTACACTCCGGAGTCCATCTCGTCTGTGATCAAAGTTTGTGGATAAAACTATTGGACAAAACTTGGTATGCAAGACTTATGAGGTACATTATATTTAGCTGTGCTAGGAATTCATTTATTTATTATCAAAATTTGTGGTAGAAGCAGAGGTACCGATGGGGCATCCGAAGGTCTTAAGTCAATGGCAGAGACGCCAGTAAACAACAACGAGGACAGACAAAAAAAAACAAAACAAAGTGGCTACGATTACCTGGATTTACCTGGAAAAGTAACAATAAGAAAAAAATTATTGTTACCTGACGCCGGAAGTCAAAGTAAAATATTAACCGGTCCTCGGATGCGGACCTGTTTTTATTAAAGTAACAATAAGAAATTTTCTTATTGTTACCGCTCGTTATTTTTACCTGAAAATGTGTTAACTTACAACGAAATTCTTGTTTATTATTTATTAGCTTATTTTAATACACATGATACAGTCACATGAAAACAATAATAAAATTTGAATTAGGATGAATTTAAGTGCCAAGTTATTTCATTTTTGGTTACATTTCCTATACATCCAGTGGGTTGCTTTGGGTGGATTATAAGAATCTAACACCGGTGTTAGGGCAAGATAAGGAAATCTCCGACACCCCGATGGTAAGATTTCAAGTCTGCAACGAGGCTCTGCCGAGTTGCAGATGTAAAGAAATCTTACCCAAGGGTGTCGGAGATTTCCTTATCTTGCCCTAATCATCGGTGTTTGATTATTTTTCTCACTAAACCCGTAAATTGTACAACATGGATTTGTTTACAAAACATAGCGTGACGTAAACAATAGAGTTACGTCCCTTGGAAACTGCACGAGGTTATCTCACATGGGGGGTGTGAGACAGAAAAATCTCACACCGCTAAAAATAGGAACTGTCCTGTCCAAAAAGTGAGAATTTTAAGTCCGACACATGACAGATGATACCATTCCAGGCAACCATCACAAACAATGGAGGCCTGAATATGGACATCATGACTTCTGTGCATGTCTTTGAGTTTTCTAATTTACTCGAACTTCTTTTATAAAGTTTAACAAATTTGGTTTCTTGGAACGAATTTAACTTCTGTTCAAATTCGATAAGTGAATTGATTTTTTTCTCCAATTGAAAAATTTACCACCGGTATCTCGGAAACCATTTTGATGTGTACAAGCCCTGGCATATCGAATTAGTTGTGAAATATAGACACCGTATGCAGGTGACGTTGGTATGTTACTTTCCAGGTTAGAAAAATTAATAATTTTAAAATTAAAAATCGTCTCTTTTATCGTAAATTTTTGTACTGAGATGACCACCCGGGTCAAATTCGAGATGTAGATCCAAGAATGATGTAAAGCAAGTGGAAACTGTGGTTTCTTCAATTTCTAGTTCTGGAGGATATATTGAAGGAATCCATCTGCAAAACAACGAGTTGTTGACAGAGAGGACGTCATAAATATATCTGAAAGTGAGATTAAATGACCTTGCCTCTTTCATAATGATCTTCTTGTTCTTTATGAGTTCCTGAAGAAATTCAGACTCGTAAGAGTATAAAAACAGACCAAATGAATTAACCTGGGCGATATTAAGGAAAAGACGGTGTTTCATTATATGGATTTTCATGACCACAGTTCAAGTCACCGGTGATTTTATATGTTAAAATAAATAATTGTTTATTTCAAGTTTTCAATTACAAAAACATTATATAATATAAAGAAATGTACATATTGTTAATAATATTCTGAAATACAAGAATATTCAAATTCATATAATCAGGTAACAATAAAAAAAATACTTATTGCTACTTATAAACTGTTAACACAGAGACATGTCTCGCCTGTCGCAACTGGACACAGCATAAAATTAAGTAAAAATCCTCCTTAAACTGATCTTAACTGATGCTTAAGCAGCTGCATACCAAATATAAATGGTGAACCATAACTGCTTTATATAAAACACTCATGACATAAGTAAAAAGTTTAAAAGTGTAAAATCTCAAAGTCAGTAGACTGTGACTGCAGTATCATACAGATAAAATACTTTTGAAATTGATCTGTACTGATGCTAATGCAAGTGCATACCCAATATCAATGATGTACCATACCTGCTTCATGTTCAACAGACGTAAGAAAAAAGGTTAACCTCGGCCAAATCAGTGTAAAATTTCAAAGTCAGTAGACCGTGACTGCAGAAGCATACAGATGAAATGCTTTTGAAATTGATCTGTACTAATGCTAATGCAAGTGCATACACAATATCAATGGTGAACCATAACTGCTTCATGTTGAACAGACGTAAGAAAAAAGGTTAACCTCAGCCAAATCAGTGTAAAATTTCAAAGTCAGTAGACCATGACTGCAGGAGCATACAGATGAAAGGCTTTTGAAATTGATCTGTACTAATGCTAATGCAAGTGCATACCCAATATCAATGGTGAACCATAACTGCTTCATGTTAAACAGACTTAAGAAAAAAGGTTAACCTCGGCAAAATCAGTGTAAAATTTCAAAGTCAGTAGACCGTGACTGCAGGAGCATAAAGGTGAAATCCTTTTAAAACTGATCTGTACTGATGCTGATGCAACTGCATACCAAATATCAATGGTGTAACATAACTAGTTCACACAAAACAGACTTAAGCAAAAACTTTAACCAATTGTGGACGCCGCCGCCGTCGCCGTCGCCGCCGGAATCACCATACCTAAGTCTCGCCTTTTGCGACATTCGTCGCAGGCGAGACAAAAACAGGTCCGCGTCCGTTACACGGTTCTCCGTTAGTCCGCCTTTCCGGTGTTAGGTAACAATAACTTTTTTCTTATTGTTACTTTTCCAGGTAACACTATTCCAGACATGGAAAACAAATCTGATACAAGAAGTAGTATCACAATTTATTTTAAAATGAAGATTTTTGTCCCTACACTCCGGAGTCCATCTCGTCTGTGATCAAAGTTTGTGGATAAAACTATTGGACAAAACTTGGTATGCAAGACTTATGAGGTACATTATATTTAGCTGTGCTAGGAATTCATTTATTTATCATCAAAATTTGTGGTAGAGGCAGAGGTACCGAAGGGGCATCCGAAGGTCTTAAGTCAATGGCAGAGACGCCAGTAAACAACAACGAGGACAGACAAAAAAAAACCGACGACATAAAACACAAAAATATGAAAACCACTAAGTAGCAATCAACAACGCAAACGCAAGAGGTACTAGTAACGAGAGTTAACTCAGGTGCTCCGGAAGAGTAAGCAGTCATGACATAACACAAAATTTGCTTAAATTTGTGATTTAATATTTTGTGGATGCAACTCCTCTAGATCTGAAACTACTGGACATATGTAGTTGTGCATATTACTAGAAATTTTGAATTTGTTACAAATTAAATTTGGTATATAAGAAGAGCGCTATAGGTGGTTATTATCATGAAAATTTTGTCCACAATTTCCAATTCTTAATCGCCGGTATGATAAAAATATCGAAACGGGTCGGAAATGTGGTGCGTTCACCAAGGTTCTTTCATTTTAGCTAAAATTCTTCTGAAGTTATTACATTAACTAGAATGAACATTGAAATGCAGATATAATTCAATTATAGCTCGTTTCTCTTCATTTTTCTCTTATCTGGATTTTAAAAGTTTTAAGTTTTCAAAGCTCTGAAATATACATCAGTATGATGAATATTTATAACAAGAGGCTCTCAGGAGCCCGAATCGCTCACCTGACTCAAATGCCTAAATTATAAGCCTATTGACATTGAAAGAGTCACAAAGTAAAAGGTTTAACCGAATGCTGCATAATATATACTATAGATGTTTTGCAACAGAGCATATTGTGCTAACTTTCGATTGAACATATGTTGTGGGACAAGTTAACGTTTGAAAAATTGTTAACAGACGACGACAGACGACGACGGACGCTAAGCGATGGTATAAGCTTTGGTCCAGGTGAGCTAATAATTTTCGTAGGATATTGAAATGATGGTCACATAGTAGCGGCATTTAGGGTGCAGCATCAAAGATGCGAAGTCCTTTAGTTTTCACTTTGCCTGTCTGTCAAAAATTGTGATCATGCGCTATATCTCAAATTATTGACCCTTTTACAGTTGCTAAGCAGCAACTATAAATAGTACAGTTCTTTAATTTAACAACTGATTTGTGGCATATCATAATGTGAATATCAAAATTACATTCAAATCAGTTTTTTTATGTAGTATTTTTTTTTAAGAAAAAAACTAAATAAATCCTAGACAAAATTTAATACTTAAGCATGTCATGCCTGCAGGGACCATCGAAATACCTGGTTATTCCAGTTAATCAACAAGAAAATTAAAGTCAAGGTCAAAAGATGGGTATGCAACTATGCGAATTACTATTTGGGCATATTCATACCAATTTTCTTAAGATATGGAGGCACTCGTAGAACTTTCACATTGCTATTAAATGTACTGACACTTGTCAAAGTCACTCAACTGGAAAGTCAAGGTCAAACAACAGGTATGCAGCTGTGTTTAGCTACTACAGGGGCATAAGCATACCAAGTGTCAATAACCTAGGACTTATAATTTTTGAGATATGAAGGTGCTGGCAAAACTTTAACATTGCTATAACATGTATTGAAAATTATCATAGTCACTCAACTGGAAAATTAAGGTCAAGGTCAAGAGATGGGGATACAAGTGTGCTAAGTTAATACTGGAGCATATGAATACCAAGTTTCATCAACCTAGGAATTATAGTTCTTGAGATGTTGATGTGCTCATAAAATCTTAACATTGCTATTTGAGTATTGAATGTTGTAAATGTCATTCAACCCCAAGGTCAAGGTCAAAAGAGGGGGCACAACTGTTCTAAGCTCTTACGGGAGCATATGCATAATTAATCCCACCAACCTAGGACTTGTAGTCCTTAAGATATGGAGTTGCTCATAAATCCTAACATTGCTATATATGTTTTGTAATTTGTCAAAGTCACTCAACTGGAAAATCAAAGATAAGGTCAAAGGATGGGAAAGCAACTGATCTGAGCTACTACTGGAGCATATGCATAGCCAATTTCATCCTTTTGCATAAAAAACTAGAGGCTCCCGGAAGCCTGATTGCCCACCTATCTTTATTGCTAAAGCTCCTCTTCTAGTGTGATACATGGGCTACATGTACCTGCTAAGTAAGATTTAAGAAACTAGAAAAACTGTGAGCCGCAGCTCACAAATAAATACCCCCCACCCCCCAAAAAAAATAATCAGATAAAATTTTAAAATAGGAGATGCACATCTACATTATGTCCACAAAGATTGTGTGTAAGTTTCATGAAAATCCAACAAGGGGTTTAGGAGGAGTTGCGGATAAGAGATGGGCACCCCCATGTAGTCGAATGGCTGAGTCCATGTATTGCTATGGGAACCCCCAAAATCATTCTGATCAAACTTTCATATAGTAGGTGCACATCTATATTATGTTACAAAGATTGTGTAAAAGTTTCATGACAATCCATCAAGGGGTTTAGGACAACTTGTGGATAAGAGAAGGGTACCCCCTTGTAGTCGAATGGCTAAGTCCATGTTTTGCTATGGGAAACCCATAAAATCATTCTGATCAAATTATAAAATAGTAGATGCACATCTACATTTTGTCACAACAATTGTGTGTAAGTTTCATGAAAATCCATCAAGGTGTTTAGGAGGAGTTGCGGATAAGAGATGGGTACCCCCATGTAGTCGAATGGCTAAGTCCATGTTTTGCTATGGGAAACCCCAAAAATCATTCTGATCAAATTTTAAAATAGTACTTGCACATCTACATTATGTCACAAAGATTGTGTGTAAGTTTCATAAAAATCCATCAAGGGGTTTAGGAGCAGTTGTGGATAAGAGATGGGTACCCCATGTAGTCGAATGGCTAAGTCCATGTTTTGCTATGGGAAACCCAAAAAATCTTTCTGATCAAATTTTAAAATAGTAGGTGCACATCTACATTATGTCACAAAGATTGTGTGTAAGTTTCATGAAAATCCATCAAGGGGTTTAGTAGCAGTTGCGGATAAGAGATGGGTACCCCCATGTAGTCGAATGGCTAAGTCCATGTTTTGCTATGGGAAACCCAAAAAATCTTTCTGATCAAATTTTAAAATAGTAGGTGCACATCTACATTATGTCACAAAGATTGTGTGTAAGTTTCATGAAAATCCACCAAGGGGTTTAGGAGGAGTTGCGGATAAGAGATGGGTACCCTGAAGTGTAACGGAAGGACGGACGGACACCCCTATCACTATATACCCCCCACTTTTGAAGTGGGGGGTATAATAAGGTAAGAAAGAAAACACTCTTAAGATCAAGTATACTAAATTACAAAGCTTCCTCCCAAAAGTTAAAATTGAGAGAAAAGAGTAAAAGGTAGATAACTCTTAAATGGTTGATCTGACAATTGTGACCCTGAATTTTTTTTAGTTCTCAATGAGCTTAACAATTATCCAATCTTAACTTTCCTCTAGAACTTAAGACATTTTATGAAAAAGTCCAAAAACTGAAAAAAGTGAATTTTTAGCATTATTAGGAAATTCCTTCTATAATAAGTACTCATACAACTTCAATTCAATGGAAAGTTTTGTAGAATTTTGGTGATGAAGAAGATTAATGGTTGCTTTAGGATTCTCTTTTAATTTTCAAGCAATAAGCCAAAATCTATTGTCTTGACCCCCGTTCTTTTTCTTTTTCTTTTGCAATAGCAGCCATGCTGGTTGGTCAGCATGCATAAATTTCAATAAGATTAAGTTTTATAAGCACAGTTAAAATTAATAGAAAACAATAAAAGGGGGTACTCTTAAACAATTGATCATACAATTTTGACCATGAAATAATTTTTGTACATGTGGATGAGCTTAATCATTCTCCAATGCTAACTTTTCCTTTGACAATTACTATTTTTAAGTCCAATAACTGTGAAAATGGTCAATTTTAATGATTGAGGGAAAATAACTCCTATAAAGAGTTGCCCACAACTTTGACTAAACTGAGAGATTATATGAGCTTTTAATGCTGAAGAAGGAACCTTGCTTTGTATTTCTTTTATACTTTTTGAGCTAAAAACTCTGACCCCTCGGTTCTATTTTATAAGCAATTGTGGCCATGTTGGTTGGTCAGCATGTGTCAACATCACAAACTTGGTAGAGGACATCCTAAAGACCAAGTGTACACAGTTTAAAAACAATCCTTACCATGCTTTTAGAGAAGATCTTTTTAGAAAAGTTAACAGGCGATAGATAGACGCCTAATGGTAGCAATAGCTCACATGACCTTTGGGTGAGGTGAGCTAAAACATAACTAAAATCTACGGGTTAACCTGATTTAAACCTGAATACTGCATTGTAAAAGCCCCTGTGTTTGGTAGGTGGGGCTTGAAAACAGAATGCAGATGGACAGTTTTATTGACCAGTAACATGTGAGCTTTATTTAGATAGTCACTAATCCTGCATCCTTTGCCATTCCATAAAATACACTTTTTGTGTTGTCAAGTAAGGCTTTAGGAGAGTCAAATTCTTTTAATGTTCCAGAGTCTAGTACCATGATTCTAAAACAGAAAAATGATCAAATATCATTGAATAAATTAATTTAGATCAAGATCAATCTGAATGCTTAAAACCTGCTATAGATAATAACATGAAATAAAACATTCAGATGACATGCTTAAAATTTTAAAACATGTGTTATTTTTCAATGGATAAGGTTTCTGAACAGGTTGGGTTTTAAATGGGGAATTTAATTCATAAATTGTTTAAAATTAGTTTTTCCCTTCATATTTTTGAATTGAGAAAATATGTAACTGAAATTAATTTATAAGATATGACCACAATATTTTTTCTGTCTATTCAAAATCACATTTAAAAATGTGGCACACACTTTTGTGTAACCTGCTTCACAGGTTACACAGTTTGTGCTACATTTTTAAATGCTATTTCAAATAGACATTTAAAAAAGTGGTACACACTTTTGGAAGCAGGTTACACAAAAGTGTGTGCCACATTTTTAAATGTTATTTCGAAAAGACAGAAAAAAATATTCTGGTCATTCCTGAAATAAGCAATGCTACATGGTTTACACTCCTTAAATATAGTTTGTCAAGTTCCTATTGAATAAGCCAAATTCTCACTCCTATCAATGTTGTTGTTGTGTTGGATATTTGATAGTATTGTTGCTGTTGTGGTGTCAACTGTTTTTTTCTGCCTTTTAAAAAATCCAAATTTCAATACCTCATTTCTGGCCAAGTTAAAAAAAGTAAAGAATAACAAGAGCATGGTTCAAGGTCCCCTGCTTGGCAAAACATGTGATCTTAACCTTTGATCTTTTGACCCCAAAATTATTAGGCTTTTTGCTTTAAAAACTATCTTAATAGCTTTATTAGTTTAAGTGTTTAAAGGTTATAATTGCTCAAAAAAGGATTTCATTTTTAAAGGAGTAGGGGCATAAGACCTGTTTTTGGCCTAAAATTTTTACCAAAGTCTCAACCTTTGAATATTGTTGTCAGATGCTGATCAAATATTTATTAAATATCCAAAAAATGAGAAATTCTAATATATATACTTTTTAATTTTCAAATGAGTGTTTTTGTGAAAATAAGAAATGAAACTGACCTTCATTAAGAAAATCACCAATTTACATTTTGTGCATTTTAAAGATACATCTTTGACTAGAAAAGTATCTCAGCACACAAGAAACAACTAAATATTTTTACAGATTATTTATATGGCTAATATAAACATTCTCTAAAAATGTGAATTTGTTTCTCAAGTGCGAACAAAGTTTTCTAGTAAAAAATGTACCTAGAAATTGAGCAAATTTCTCATAATTTGTCATTTTTTGCTCAAATCACTAGAATTATGAGGTCAATATGATACTTCAGTATTAAATTTTAAAATGTTTGGACATGTCTTCCTTTTAGGCAGAGTTTTCACTATAATGTAGCCAAAAATGGACAAGTAATTTCGAGTTTGCATGACCTTCATAATATAAGGCTAAATAAGGACCTCATCCCCCCTACTCTTTTTAAAATTTTTCACTTGTGACCTTGATCTTTGACTTTATGACCTCTAAACCAATAGGCTTCTTTACCTGATAGCTTTAATACCTGTTCTCCCTAAGCATCAATAGTACAGATTTTGATATTTACCAATATTGCAGGATTGCACTTTCCAAACCCATAAATTTCAAAGAAAAATATGTGCTTATACCATTTTCATTAGCTTAACCAGTACATGTAAAGCAAGCAGGAACTGCTTACTCTTCTTGAGCACCTGAGTTCACTCTCGTTTCGACTTGAGTTCGCGTTGCTGAATGCGGTTTTGTTGTTATGTGTGTGTGTGTTTTATGTTGTTATGTGGGTTTTTTTGTTGTGATGATTTTTTGTCTGCCGGTTTTGTCTTTGTCTTTACGGTTTAATGATACTAATTACCCTTTGGTACACCTTTGCTTCATGTAAACCTTAGTGACATTATATAAAACTGTTTTGTCAATAGCAATTAACTTATAGAATTAAAATCAACAAAATAATGTTACATGGTGTGCCACACCTTTTTTTTTAATCCTTTCATCATTACAGAGAAGTGGTATTAATGGTGTAAGCTTCATGAAATTCTATCAAGACAGTAAAAGTTATGCTTCTAAAGCCAATCAATCAGGACAGAAAGATAAATGGAAGCTAAATTCTATACTTGGATAAATTTAAAACCACAAAAATTAAAAAGATTCATTTACTATAGCTAAGGTAGAGTAAAGTTTGTGTTTGAGAACATAGCCAATATTCACAGAAAAAAAACTTTCCTAAAAAGACATACCTATTATAGTCTACAATAGTATTTAACCGATGTGCAATTGTCAGAACAGTTGAGTCTTTGAACTCTGTTCTTATAGTTTTCTGTATGAGATCATCTGTTTCTAAGTCTACAGCTGCAGTGGCTTCATCAAGTATTAAAATCTTTGTCTTTCTTAACAAAGCTCTGGCCAAACATACCAGCTGACGTTGACCAACACTAAAAAAACAATATAAAAAACTAACAATAGATTTTTGCCTTAGGTATTTTTTCCATGTCTTCAATTTATCTAATATGAATAACATTATTTTGTCTACTGGTCTTAAGGCATTTGAGATTGATAATCCTGTTCTTTATCTACTGTAGAGCAAGGTGAAATCTGTTCAAACCAACCCTTAAAGAATAAAACCTGCCTTTGACAAAACTGGTTGTAAAGTCCTTTCTTTAAAATTTTATACATTATTTACATATGAAACTGTCTAAAAGACAATTTTGTCAATTCAAAGGGGTTTGGTTTATAAAGGTTTACTGATGTATTTGACATTTAGTAGTTCCAGAGTACTTAATCAATAAATTTGAATATTTATCACAGAACAATCCATATGTCTTAAGAAATGTTTCAGGAGGTCATCTTGTTATCCCTAAACCTAAAGCTGAATTTTACAAACAATCTTTTAAGTATTCAGGATCTTTGTTATGGAATAAACTTCCTAATGATATTAAAAACACACATAACACCCTCCATTTTAAGTATGATGTTAAAAAGTATTTGTTTGAAGGAAATGGTTGAAACGTAGCATAAGTCCTGATTGTTTTTAATTCATTTATGTATTCAATATCATGCTTTTATGTTTGTAATCATATTGTGTTTATCATTTTGTTTTATTTTGTTTGCATGAGGGCCTCAGGGAAGATTAGTTGTATTACTAACTGTGTTACCCTCTTTAAATAAAGACTTTATTATTATTATTATTATTATTTTGAAATCTCACAATAAATTATATAAGTGTTTTTTGTTTTTTTTGTGAGTGGAAAATTTCAGCTTTTCCTGGTTAGAGGGGTGCTTTTATTTTTGTGTAATGTAGTTTTTGCTGTTTCATATCCAAGCTGTTACTTTTAATATAAATGTATAATATTTCATGTGTTCTATTTTTTGTGTCCCATTGCTTGCTGTGATTAAAGTAAAAGTTAAATCACTGTACATGTGAAAATAATCATTTATATGTTTTTATCATTATCATTGTTAACTGTTTGAAATTGGTTTAGTTTAACCAAAATTACCTTAGATTATCGCCCCCTTCTGAGCAAACATGTGTAAGTCCATCTTTTAGTGATGAGACGTGGCTATATAAGTGAGATCGATGAATGGCTTCCCAGATTTGGTCATCTGTATAGTCATCAAATGGGTCTAGATTCATCCTTATTGTTCCAGCAAATAAAACAGGATCCTATAAATATATCATCTAGCTTTATTACCCCAATAAGAGGTCAACTGATATCTTCAATTCAATGAACTCAATAGGGCAATAAAAAGCTAGGCCGAGCGCAGCGTGATACAACCCTAACAAGTACATTGAAGGCCCAATATGGATAGTATATTGCTTTGGTCACATGCAGCCCATGGTGGACTTACAAAAGCTTTTTGACACATGCATCCTGTGGTGGACTTTAAAATGCATATTTGACACATACATAATTTCATTAACATCTAATAGAAAAAATCTAATTTCTATATTCATTGACATTTTTAACCCGTTTTAGCCCCTTTTGACCCTTTATTCTTAAAATAGCAAGGGCCACAAACCCCAAATGTGATAAAAAGCTTCCTATAGTAGATATTATCATCATATTAAAACTTCATAACTATTGGCTGGCACAATACAGCTAAATTTCTTGTTTAAAACCATTTGCCTTGACCAACTTTTAAAATGCCATTTGTCCTCCCTTCAACCCATATATCTCAAAAACAGCAAGAGATATTGCAAATCTCATTAAAACCCCAGACAAGGATTTTTCACAAGGATTCCAATGAAAAAAGATTTTGAAAATTGGACCACAAATAAAAAAATTGATTTTTTGGGCGTGGCCAGTCTTTGGCCCCCTGTGGCAAAATAACGGTACAATATACATCGAATCCATTGACGCATTGAGTAGACAGAATTTAATGAGGTTTTCAATAAAACAAGAGGCTCCCAAGAGCCTGAATCGCTCACCTGAACTACACAGATACATATATTTGTAGGTATTATTGTGCTTAACCAATGCGATTTAAATTTATGAAATATCTTGGTTAGTTTTCAAGATATTGGGCTTAATAAGTGCAAATTTGGCAAAAATTAGAAAAAAGAACAATAACTCCCACATCAGCAGTAAGATCTTTTCGGAAAATTCAAGACAGGTAGATCTTAATATGTTGATCACTTTTGATTCTTGCACAATTTTGATATCTGAAACCAGTTTTGAGTTATTAGCAAAAAAATGAAATTTGCCCCTATGTTCTATTTTTAGCCATGGTGGCCATGTTTTTTTACGAATCAAAAATCTGAACGATAGAGTTGTAGCATATAAGCTATCAAACAGTGTGCCATGTGCAATTGGGCTTACCGTTTCAGACAAGTCAGGGGAAAAGTAATGAACAATGGTAAATATTGACGCTTTAAGGGCCATAACTCCTAAAAGAAATGGTTCTACAGCTTTGACCTAATTACATGAATTGTAGATCTTGATGTGCTTAATCATATGCAATTTGAATTTTTGAAATATCTTGTATAGTTTCAAGATATATGGCTAAATAAGTGAAAAAAAATTAAAAAATCCAGAAAAGGGGCAATAACTCCTATGTCGTTTGTTGGATCTTCTTGAAAATTTTAGAGCAGGTAGATCTTGAGATGCTAATCACTTTTGTCTTTTTCAGAATTTTGATATCTGTTACCGTTTTTGAGTTATTTGCAAAAAACTGTAATTTGACCCCTATGTTCTATTTTAAGCCATGGAGGCCATATTTTTTGACGAATCAAAAATCTGAACGATAGAATTGTAGCATTAATGCTATTAAACAACTGTGCCAAGTTTGGTTGAAGTTGGATGTATGGTGTCAGACAAGTTAATCTTTGAAATTCAGGGTAAAAGTAATGAAAAATGGTATAACTCCTAAAAGAAATGGTTCTACAGCTTTGACCTTATTACATGAAATGTAGATCTTGATGTGCTTAATCATATGCAATTTGAATTTTTAAAATATCTTGTATAATTTTCAAGATATAGGGCTAAATAAGTGCAAAATTTTGAAAAAATCCAAAAAAAGGGCAATAACTCCTACATCGGTTGTTGGATCTTCTTGAAAATTTCAGGGCAGGTAGATCTTTAGGTGCTGATCACTTTTACTTCCGCCAGAATTTTGATATCTGTAACCGTTTTCGAGTTATTTGCAAAAAACTGCAATTTACCCCTATGTTCTATTTTTAGCCATGGCGGCCATGTTTTTCAACGAATCAAAAATCCCCACGCTAGTTTTATATTACCTATGCTAATTAACAACTGTGCCAAATTTAAAAGCCATTGGACTTATGGTGTTAGAGGAGTTAACGTTTGAAAAATGTTAACGACGACGGACGACGGACGACAACGGACGGCAAGTGATGGTAATAGCTTACATGGACCTTCGGTCCAGGTGAGCTAAAAAAAGAATTTTCAAAATCGAATGAATAATAAACATTCTACAACAGTTTTGACAATACACTAGTTTTAACCCCTTTTGGCTCTTTGTTCTACAACGGTAGGGACCCAAATACAATAGGAACCATTCTCTACTAGTTACAAACATCATATCAAAATTTCATAACAATTGGTCGATATTTACTCAAATTATCGCACAGAAACCGAATGTCCCCAGACCCAGACGACGACAACGATGACAATGCCGACATCGCAATAACATTATACGATCGCAATAATTTTGCAGGCGTATAAAAACAAAAAAAAATTACCCTTTGTTCAATTTTTAGTAACAGTGGCCATGTTTTTGACAGATCAAAATCCCCACGTAAGTTCTTGACAGGATATAATAAGAAACATCAAGACCAGTTTTTGCTTTCATTGGTGCTGTGGTTTTAGGAGGAAAAGATTTTTTTAATTATGATACATGTAGTAAATTTAATGAAAAAATGTTGAAAAGGCATATAATTCTTACATAGTTGGCCAGATTGTCTTCAAAATTTCAGAGTAGGTAGATCCTTACTTGCTAAGAGAATTTTGATATCCTACATAAACCCTACATAAACTTCGACAATATTGCAGTAAATGGCAATTAACTGTCAACACTAGCAAAACTAAAATTATGATATTTCAAAATGGAAATGCAGAATCAACTCCATTTTCTTATAACGGGA
This sequence comes from Arcuatula senhousia, assembly GCA_963971305.1. Classification (NCBI taxonomy): domain Eukaryota; kingdom Metazoa; phylum Mollusca; class Bivalvia; order Mytilida; family Mytilidae; genus Arcuatula; species Arcuatula senhousia. Next base: position 43,391,291 of record OZ020307.1, on the reverse strand, counting down.
ATATTTTATCAGAAGTAAAGGACTTTAAGTTCCTTGGAAATGTTATAAACGCTAAGGGAAGTTTAACAAGAACATCAGAAGAACTCTCTCAAAAAGGTTCAAAAGTGTTATTTTTACTTAGAAAGTATATGTCAAATTTTAACTTTGTACCTACTAGCTTATCATGTAAGCTTTTTGATATTCTGATCGGACCAATTTTAGCATACAATGCAGAAATTTGGTTCATGGATAATTTTAATTCAACATTTAAGGCGCTCAATAGAGCAGAAGCTAACAATTCACTCTGTGATGTCCTGTCACTGAGCGAAAAATATTCTTTTGAAAAAATTCACTCAAAATTTTGTAAAGCTGTTCTAGGTTTGAAAAAGACAGCTTCTAACATAGGTGCAAGAAGCGAGTTATGCAGATTCACACTAGATTCTTTTATAAAACGACAATCTTTAGTTTATCTACATAGGATTAGTTCTAATAATGTAAACCCTCTTGTGACTGAATCTCTTAAAGTTAATAAAACGCTGCACAATGAAGGTATTTATTCGTGGTATTCTTACGTAGACAGAGTATCGAAAGATGTAAATTTAAATGTTGAAGACCTTAATTCTACTACACTTACATTTAAAAGTCATGCAAAGAAGTTAGTAGAAGATACTTATGAAAAGCTTACCCTAGATAAGATATCCAAACTAGATACTTCATCAAAACTTTATCTTTACGGAAAGATTAAACACAGTTTTAATTCCGATAATTACTTAAAACATAATAATTTTAATTATAGAAGATTGATTTCCAAATTTCGACTTAGTGATCATTCTTTAGGTATAGAAGTTGGCAGATATATGAAAATACCTCGAGAGCAAAGACTCTGCAAAAAGTGTAAAAGTTTGGATGATGAGCAACATTTCTTTTTTGAATGTGAAATAAATTCAGCCATTCGCTCAGATTTTTTAAAAGTTCTAAATGATAAACTGTCTACATTTGAATGTCTCGATACATTAAATAAACTGCTGATCATTTTAAACCCAAACCCCGAACTTGTTTGTCATATTGGAGGCTTCATTAAACAGTCTATAGAACTCAGGGCTTCAGATCCTTGTCAGGCAGGTTCATAACATGTGTGTGTGTGTTAGTTTGTTTGTTTGTTTTTGTTTTTTAATTTGCTGTCTAATTATGTTTTATGTTACGCTATTGTATGATATGTTGTATTGTTTAGTATTCAATGTCTACAATGTATGTTGATTTGACCCTTACGGGTGTAATTTCATCAATAAAGATATCTGTAATGTTTCACATAACTTGAAAACAAGTGTGGCCAGTAACAGTATGTATCGCCTGCCAGCAAAATCACTAAAATCAACAACCTAAGCTTCATTTCTTGATATAAACACAAAAAGTGTCTGTATACCCAATATCAGATGCCAAACTTTTATACTTTTCAAGCAATTCATTGTCCACACAGGTACAATGTATTACAAAAAGTTTTCTGCCTGAAAAAAAAGACCTAAATTCGCAGAGTCACTGGAGCGTAAAAATGGGGTCATGGTCACATTGCATGGTGACAGTTGCATAGACCATTACCTTAACTGTCTGTATACCCAATATCAGATACCTAGGTATTATGCTTTTCTAGCAAATTATCGTCCACAAAAGCCTTAATACAAAAGAAAATTTTGGCCTGAAAAAGATCTTAGTTCACAGAGTCACTAGAGCATGAAAATTGGGTCAGGGTAGACCCTAACCTCAACTGTCTCTATACCCAGTATCGGATGCCTAGCTATTATACTTTCCCAGCAAATCATCGTCCACAAAAGTCTAACAAAATGTTTTTCGGCTTGAAAAAAGAATTAAGTTCACAGTCACTGAAGTGCGAAATTGGGGTCAGGGTCACACAGCATGGTAACAGTTGCTTAGACCATAATCTCAAGCATCTGTATACCAAATATCAGATGCCAAGCTATTATATTTTTCAGCAATTCATCGTCCACAAAAGTCTTACAAAAAAGTGAACGGCCTGAAAAAAACCCTAAGTTCATTAAGTCAATGGAGCATGAAAATGAGATCAAGGTCACATGGCATGGTGAAAGTTGCAAAGACCATAAACTAAACTGTCTGTATACCAAATATCAGATGCCTAGCTATTATACTTTTCCAGCAATTCATCGTCCACAAAAGTCTTACAAAAAAGTTTACGGCCTGAAAAAATAAGACCCAAGTTCACAGAGTCACTGGAGCGTGAAAATGGGGTCAGGGTCACACGGCATAGTGACAGTTGTGTAGACCATAACCTGACCTGTCAGTATACCAAATATTAGATGCCTAGCTATAATACTTTTCCAGCAATTCATCGTCCACAAAAGTCTTACTAAAAAAATTACGCTGCCGCAACCGCTGCCACTGCCGCCAGAAAGTAATACCTATTCATGTCTTCTGCAACTAATCGTCACAGGCGAGACAAAACCACTGACCAACCCCCCTGTTTCATTTTTAGCAACAGTGGCCATGTTCTTGATGGATCAAAAACTACCAAACCAGTTTTATAGGGAATACGCTAAGGAATTTGCAGAGGAAATTTGTTTTTTATCAGTGTAGCCGTTTCATAGAAGAAGATGCCAATGATGGTAATAGTTCACCTGGACCTTTGGTCCAGATGAGCTAAAAATGAGACAAGGTCACACCATTAATAGTGGTCCAGGTGTTTTCATGTATTAATGCATGAAGTACAATGTATAAATGCTTTACCAATAAAGTACCTGAAATGACAAGGGTCAGGCCATTAAAATGTCAAGTCTAAAAGATACAACTATACAGCTTGTGACTGTTTACCTGTGGAATGATGGTGAGTTTAGATCTGAGGTCATACAGACCAATATCAGCAATGTCTATTCCATCAATGTATATATGACCAGAAGTTCTCTCTAAGATTCTAAACAATGCCATTGTCAATGAAGACTTTCCTGCTCCTGTTCTCCCCACAATTCCTATCTGTATTAGAAAATTCCCAAAACTTTTATTTTCTTGCAGTTCTAAATCTAAGATCTAGAAATATCATAATTTTTTATCCTTAATTTGCCAAAAACAAAGGAAACAAGTGTCTATAGATCATTTTACATTAAAATCTGTAAAAATGTAACTTAAATTTGTTTAAGATATATTACATTCATTCAGAGGTCAAAATGTTTGTGAACAAAATAATCTGTTTTCTAACACCTTATCAAAAGTCTAAATTTGCAACAGGCATTTATCAATAATTATCAAAGAGATTATTTACATATATATACCGAAAAAAAAAACAAATTAAAATTGTAGAAAAAATAGACGTCCTTCTAGGAATTGACTTAGGTATTGCATTTAAAAATGAATACCTTTTCACCCGGTTTGATCTGAAATGAAAGACCTTTTAGCACTAGATCTAGCTCTGGTCCATAGGAAACACTCAAGTTATCAAAGACAACCCTTCCTTTGTCAGGCCAATCTTTACCAGGTCTGTTCTCCTCTTTGATCCATTTTGCCTGAAATAATTCGTGTAAACCAGTTTTAATACATACAGTAAAACCTGTCTAAGCTGAACTTCTATGAAACTGAGGAATATGTTTGGTATAGACAGATGTTCTGTTTATAAAAGTTAAAATGTACACCAGTTTAAATACATACAGTAAAACCTGTCTAAGCTGAACTTCTATGAAACTGAGGAATATGTTTGGTATAGACAGGTGTTCTGTTTATAAGGTTGTCTTGAAATAAATGTCTAAAGTGAACTCCGAAGGGGGGCCACTTTCATACTTTATCAGTGGCGGATTCAGGGGGAGGCGGAGGGGGGCGTACGCCCCCCCATTTAATTGAGAAATTTAAAATTTTTCTGTATAAAATTGACCAAGCAACTTCAAATTTTCATTAAAATCTGACATTTTTAGCAATTACGCCCCCCCCCTTTCAAGGACCTCTGGATCCGCCCCTGTTTATGGATAGAGAGGTGCACTGGTTTGTAAACCCCACCCTTTTCATATACAGTCAACCCTCTTTACAACGACCATGTTAGTTTCCAGTCGGAAATGACGTTAAACTGAATTTGCTGTTATAATGAATTTTTATTTTTGTATTATCATTATCTCCCTTTCTGGTCTTTTTTCAGGACAAATTGACAGCAAGAAGAAAGGAGTGAAATATTCTTTATAAACCTGATTTTGTTATGTTTTGTAATAAAGATTTTTTATACATTATATGTCTTTGATTGTTTTTATTTTATTTGTACATGGAATATCTTCGACCTTGTGAAAGATTATTTGTTGTGCTGTTATGGTCTCGGTGACTAGCTCAACAATTCTGGCTTCGTCTAGTGTCAGTCTCAATCAAGGGTTTGGAAAGTTTTTGAGCTGATTTGGGTCATTTGTGTCCGATTGTGCTGAATACATAGCAATTATGACCCCCCTTTTTCCTTCATCCTCCTTTCAAATCCATCTTTTAATCTACAAAGGCAGTGCTTGTTTGTGAATAACATTTTCTGACATCAAACTTGATATCCAGAACAGGTTTTTATTTCAGGAAAAGTCCCTTCATAGATAAAAAATCTTTTGTTTTCCTTGTAAACAAAACACGTTTCGTGTAAAAAGTGAAAGTGAAAGTACAATGCCCGTATGTGGATTGATAAATGGGGAACACAAATAAACATTAAATGTCAATAAAGACTGAGAAATGTTATTTTAAAGTGAAATTGGTACCAATTATTGTTTTTATTAGTATCAAACTAAACAATTTGCACAATGAAAGAGTATTTACAAAATAAATATGTCCCGCACATGCGTAGTCAAACACCATGTAAATGTCCACATGTTTTGATAAGTATCAAACATTAAAAGATTAAAATTCAAAACGCCTTTCACCACTTTAATTGAAGCCATATTTCTGTCAACTTGTTGTATAACGGAAATGTCATGCGAGGTTAATTACACAATAGCAACAGGTGTTCACCTGTGCAGTGGACCGTTGTAAAATCAATACTCTACACAAGGACAATTAATTACAGGTAAATATTGATAATTTGTCGTTATAACGGATCGATTTGTGCTTGATTATGACCTTTTGTTACCGACATTCACTGTCGGAGTCGGATACCGAATATTCCGTTATTTCGAGTATAAATTACATGTGGGCACGTTTGTTCCCATTAAAATTTTGTCGGATGTCGAATTTTCCGTTAAATCGAATGTCGTTGTAGCGAGGGATGACTGTATTCTAAATTTGAAAATTAGATACCTTATTATATATAGTATACTGAAAAAAAGCACCCTTATCCCATAATTGATGCTGAAAACTGAAGATAGAAAAGGATATCATTTATTTATTTATATATAGCTATTCAAAGATGTTTAGTCAAATAACATACACTTATACACATGTATAAACACATTTGTAATGGAAAAGAAGTAAGAATTTCCTGGTTTGGCTTGTCATATAATCAACAAGTAAAAATTATCATATATTTTTTGTTTGTTTCCCAACCTTATCACATATTCTAAACTAAAAAAAAACGGTACCTTTTCCAGCAGCATTTCCTATTATCTTCTATAGGAAGTTCCCCCCTCCCTCACTTAATTCTCCCTTTATGTTTACCTCTGTGGCAGCATCACAGTACTCTTTAATTCTCTCCACAGAAACACTGTTTGTTTCAAGGAATGCTGTTCTTCCAACAATCCATTCAAAACATTGTGGAATCTACAAAAAAAACCAAATCCATCATTCAAATGATGGCATTTCATATATTTTAAACGTTAAATTTCACAATAGATGAACAGAATAATTTTTTTTAAAGTCTGAATTACATTAAAGTTTATAAAATAATCATATATGTGGGTATGTTACTTTACTTAGTGTTGAACAAACTTAAAATTGATCAAAACAAAAGCTTTTTTTGGTCTTTTTTAAAATTCCTATCCCATAAAGCAAAATCTATGGTAATGCTTTTCTTGTTGACTACATGGTTAACACAATAAAGACTTAAGGAATGGTAAATGATCTTAAATAGACCTTTAAGCTTTTACATATAAATTATGAGTTTATGACACATGATGTCTCTTGCTAAAATTATATTGAAAACAAAAAACTAAAAGGGAGCAACCATTTGATTATTATGGGAGATGGGTGGGCTATGGTGAAATTTGAAATATAAAGCCTAGGCAGGACAGTGCTTTGAAAAAAGAAAAAAAAACAGGGTGCAATTTTTTTGCAGGCAGTATGAAACAATAAAAAGCTACGCCGAGCGCAGCATGATACGACCGCAACAAGTTGAACCCTGTACGTTGGAGGCCCAATATGGATAGTCCATTGCTTTGGTCACATGAAGCCCATGGTGGACTTACAAAGCTTTTTGACACATGCATCCTGTGGTGGACTTAGAAATGCATTTTTGACAAATATATTTACATTAACATCTTATACAAAAAGCCTTATTTCTTTATCTATACATGTATTAATTTACAATTTTGGCCCTTTGACCCCTAATTCCTCAAAAATGGTAAAAGATATTGCTAATCAGATAAAAAATAATAGGAAATTGTGTACATGGAATCCGATGAAAAAAAGATTTTGAAAATCAAACCACAAATAAAAAAGTTGAATTTATGGGTGTGGCCTGTCTTTAGCCCCCTGTAACAATGTAATGGTGAAATACATATCAAAATTATTGACACATTTTGTTGACAGAATTTAATGATGAATTCAACAAAGAAAGAAAAAAGAAAATAAACATTCTACAACAGTTTTGTCAATACACCGGTTTTAGCCCTTTTTGGCCCTTTTTTCTAAAACAGTAGGGGCCACAAACCCCAAATACAAAACCAATATTCCTCTAGTGGATATAATCATCATATATAAACTTCATAACAATTGGCAGCCCCACTATAACTTAATTTTTGGTATAAAACTATTTGCATTGACAAACTTTTAAAAATGGCGTTTTTGGCCCCTTTGACCCCTAATTTCTCAAAAACGGTAAGAGATATTGCAAATCTGATTGAAAAACGCAGACAGGGATTTTCACAAGGATTCCAATGAAAAAAAGATTTTGAAAATCGGACCACAAATAAAAAAGTCAATTTTTTGGGTCTGGCCCCTTTTTGACCCCCAGTATCAATGTAACAGTACAAAATATATAAAAACCATTGACACATTTTGTTGACAGAATTTAATGAAGAATTCAATAAGAAAAGAATTATCAAAATCGAATGAATAATAAACATTTTACAACAGTTTTGTCAATACACCCGTTTTAGCCCTTTTTGGCCCTTTTTTCTAAAATGATAGGGGCCACAACCCCCAAATACAATACCAACCTTCCTTAAGTGGTAACAAACATCATATCAAAATTTCATAACATTCGGTCAATATTTACCCAAGTTATCGCACGGAAACCAAAGTGTCCACAGACGACGCCGACAACGACGACAACAACATCGCCATAACATTATACGATCGCAAAAATTTTGCGGTCGTATAAAAAAACCATAGCCCCATAAAAATCAATGCTTGCAGAGCAGCCAAGAAAAATGTGCTATATGCAATTGCAACATATATCTTTTATTCTATTTATACTATGAAATAAATTCTAATATTACATTCATAGCAAAGGCAATAACAAGGCCAATGGTTCCTGGTGACAATGTTTCCTTGTTAAGTACAACAAAAACACATGCAAACAACAGCATAACAGCTCCCAGAGAATCAAGTCGGATGTGCAGCCATCTTCAAATACAAAAAGATCAATCAATAACAATTGATATTAAAATCTTTTGAGTTACTTTCTTGGTATCAAATCTTGGGTATTGTATTCTTAGTCTTTGGTCAATGCAAGATGATAAGCAGCGACCGCTTGTCATGCTGAAGACTGCTGGTTATTTTCAATTGTGATTTTTATAATTGTTTGTTTATGTTGGTTGTGTTGCGTACACAAATATAGAGGTTACACTACAGGCATATTCTAAGTTTATTCCTTTGAAATGATTGTGTATGATACACCTCCTACTTTTTTCACCATACATTAACATTCAATCCATGTGAACCAAGCTTCTATTCAGTAGACTAATATATAACAGAGGTTTACTCTGCAGGATGATTTGGTTGAATATTTTCTTATATTGTTCTATGCCAATAAGAAGTAGGTACACTGAAGTGTCAATATTTATGAGACGTGGACAAACATGCTATATCATTTTGTAACCCCCCCAACTGTAAAGGGGTGTATAATAATAAGATATGTCTTACTTTCCAATATACTTGAGCAGAAAATTACATTTGTTGACATTGTCACAACGTTTTGCTGACTCCGCAGCAAATCTATTTTGATGCTGAAAAGCTCTGATGGTTGCAGCTCCTGTTATAGTTTCACTAAAATGGGAGTAAACAGGGGACCTAGCAGCAGACTCTAACTTTCGTATTTGCCGAGATGTCTTTACATACAGTCTCTGTAATGATATAACAATTTATTATTATTGTGTACAAGGTGTAATGTTGTATCAGTTATAACTAATTTGTATGTGTCATTATTTGTACTAAAAATCTACAAGAACTTTATATACAGATAGGCCTTTCTGCTTATCTATCATTTACTTTCAAAACTTGTAATCATTATTATTAGTGGCAACACTAGTTTTACACTGATAAAATATTTTGCTTAGCAGGAGAATTTACTTATTATGCAGAAGTAATGACAACATTATACATCATTAATATGTATTGTTTTTCTCATTTGTAGATAACATGGGACAAATAAATTAAAGTGAATTTTGATTTTGTTGTAAGTTCAACTATTTAAGACATACCTGTATATAAAAGTAAACGACAGACATAGGAAGTATTACAAGGATCATCTGAGGAGTCCCCGAGCAGACAACCAGTATGTTTCCAACAGCACAAAAGACAGAAATGATGGTATCTTTAAGTTCAAAGATAAATGCATTGTCAATAACCTCAACATCTTTGGAAAACCTGTTAACAATTCTGCCTACTGGGTTTGTGTCAAAGAAAGCCATTGGAAGTCTCAAGGTGTTCTTCAATAACTTATCATGAATCGTTCTCGAAGCCTTGATAAGTCCATAGGTAAGAAAATATTGCACCAAGTAAATCAGAATACCTGAAACAAAATAATATACTTGCACTCTTAAAGTTGACAATATCTATTTGCTAAGTTTTTTCAAGGAAGTTAAATTATTAAAATATATCTAAAACTTAGAAAGCAAGCTCACAATAACTCATGTCCCTGTTATATCAATTTACTTTCCAAGTTACACAGTTCATACAAAATTGGTTGATATCAGTCAATTATTGCATATCTACATGTGGTTCCCCAAAACGTCCAACCACCAGTTAATACCAGACCAAACATTCATTTCAAGAAGTTGTGATATATACATGTAGTGATGACAGGTGGAATAAAAAGCTTCGCCGAGCGCAGCATGATACGACCGCAACATGTTGAACCCTGTACGTTTTAGGCCTAATATGGATAGTCTATTGTTCTGGACACATGCAGCCCATGGTGGACTGACAAAGGTTTTTGACACATGCTTCTCTGATGGACTTTCGACCCAGGGGGAAAAAATATAAATTTTGAATGTTGTATTCTACTCTTTAAAAGAATAATGTTTGGGGAAAGAATTAAAAATTGAACCAGAATTTTTTTAAAATTATGATTACAGGTCAAAAAAATTATTCTTAAATTTAGAATCGCTACCTGACAAGAATAAATTTGCAAAAAACATTTTCAAATTCGGACCACAAATAAAAAAGCCCCATTTGGCCCCTAATTACGTAATAGGGGGAAAAAAGGGGGGTCGCAAAAATTAATTCTTAATTTTGTATTCGCTATTTGACAAGAACAAACATGCAAAAAAAATTTTCAAAATCGGACCAGAAATAAAAAAGTTACAATTTTGGCCCCTTTTGGTCCCTAATAACGTAACAGTAAAAAAAGGGGACACAAAATATATCTGCTACTTAACAAGAATAAACTTGCAAAAAAAATTATCAAAATCGGACAAGAATTTAAAAAGTTTCAATTTCGGCCCCTTTTGGCCCCTTATTATGTAACAGGTGAAAAACGGGTGGGGGTCGCAAAAATAAATTCTCAAATTTTGATTCGCTACTTGACAAAAATAAACTTGCAAAAAAAAAGTTCAAAATCGGACCACAAATAAAAAAGTTTCGATTTTGGCCCCATTTGGCCCCTAATTACGTAATAGGGGGAAAAAGGGGGGGGTCGCAAAAATTAATTCTTAATTTTGTATCCGCTATTTGACAAGAACAAACATGCAAAAAAAATTTTCAAAATCGGACCACAAATAAAAAAGTTTTTATTTTGGCCCCTTATGGCCCCTAATTACACAACGGAGAAAAAGGGGGGCGCAAAAATTCATCAGGTTCATTCTTTTATTGTAAGAAACATTCTTGACAAATTTCACAGCAATAGGCCAACTAGGACCAAAGTTATGGTGGAAACAAGTAAAATATTTGATTTTTTTTCCCCTTTTGGGCCCCTAATTTCGAAACAAAAAAAGGGGGGACACCCAAAATCAATCCCATTCATTCTTGTATGGTAAGGAACATCACTGTCAAATTTCATAGCTATTGGATAACTAGAACTAAAGTTATTGTGGAAACAAACAAAAAAGTAGTATTTTTGGCCCTTTTTTGGCCCCTAATTTCTAAACGAAAAATGGGGGGACCCCCAAAATCAATCCCATTCATCCTTTTATGGTAAGGAACATCATTGTAAAGTTTCATAGCAATCGGATAACTGGAACAAAAGTTATTGTGGAAACACTAAAAAGTTAACAGACACCGACGACGACAACGACGACGACAACGACAACGACGACAACATCATACCATAATACGTCCGCAAATTTTTTGCGGTCGAATAAAAACAGAAAAGTCAAAAACATTTGACTCTACACAACTTTATTGTGTGTGGTTTAAGACGATATACTGATTTCATTTTTTTTATTTTTGGGGGGTTATTTATTACCTCTTGAAATACTCATGGCTGAGTATACACCAATTCTCATGCCTCTCTGTTCTGTCTCAACATTCTCAGCAGCTTTTGTCCAGTCTTTCAACCATATATCTAGATAGAATTCCAGTCCTTCATGCACCATGCTCATTAGTAAAATTAGTCCCATCAATGGCAGTCCCACAGCATGAAGGTACATCCTAATTGCATCATGACTGAACTTGAATAAAAAACAAAAATTTTTGAAGATGAGTAAAAGTTATGAATGTTCTACAAAGCTGCTTGTTGTGTAAGATTTGAAATAATGCAAATGAGTCAAAATACCTTCTTCAAAACAAGTCATGCAATACTGTATAATCATTTATTTCCGTGGAGATAAAATTTCGTGGTTTTAGAGCATAAAAGTCAATTGTTGGGGACAAATTTTCGTGGATTTTTTCTTTTGATATGCACTTTTTAACTAAATATTTTGAATCCGTGGGGATTTAATTTCATGGATTTTTCTTACCAACAAAATAAACGAAAACTAATCCCCCATGAATATTTCTGCTTATGCAGTATATAACATGTACTAGTATAAGGTTCAATTCTTGTTTTGACTTTAGATGGTTGACAGTGTTTTATGTTTTTTGTAATCATGTTCATTTCTGTCTTTATTTGTCTTGTCGTTTGTTGTTTTCTTATTTATTCTTGAACTTTTAGGACTTGTTACATTGTTATCCCCCTATGGTACTCATTGGCTTCTTTTAAAAATCGTTTCAAATTCATTCAGTTGATACAAAACTATTAAAGAAAACCACATATATATCACAGAGAAGTTAAAACCAGGTTCAAACAACATTTAGAAATGCTTTTTATCGAGTCAAATATTACAATTTATGATGATGATAATTACATGTTCTTTTATTTCTGTATCTGATTTGTCTGTAGTTTCATCTACTGATTTACTGTGCTCAAAATCATCTGACACATCAATAGATCCATGGGAACACTTAGACCATTGTCTACAATTGTACAGTAAAAGCTGCTTAATTTTTGAATGTTTACTTAAGTATTATTTGGAATTTGCCAAAGAAACTGTAAGTAAATAAGTACTTTGCATTATCATGTCACTTACCAAAAATAAAGTCTAATTCAAATTTAATTCATTTGAAATTAAAGATTGTTTTTGCTTTGATGTTTAAAGAAAATCAATTTACTACATGACTTAGGAAATATTAGATAACAAAGTTTCATGGGTTACTTCATATTTCAGTGGAGTTAAAAAATCCAACCAATTATGATATAAAAATCAGTGATTTAATTTTTCTTACACACTGTTTTTTATTCATATACTAAGTTTGCTGATACTTCCATGTGTAGTAGTTGAAAAAAAGATTGTCTATCAACTTGTATGTAAATAACTCATGCAGACATGTATGTGGTAATCACCTCATTTCACCTGAATTTGATCTATTACACCTGATTTCTATACCAAAGTTTAATGGTTGCATACATGTGATTCTCCCGCTGGGAGACAAAATCTCCCGACTTTTTTTATCCATCTCCCGTTCTCCCGACTTTTTGTGTAATCTCCCGCTTTTTCAAGACATGAGAAAATTTTAGTTTTATAGACATTTTAATCGTTCAGTCTTAAAACATTTCCGTTGTTTTAGGGGTTTGTCAATTAGGTAGACGTTAATTTAACAGGTAAAGGTGTTAATTAAAGGTTTATTGCCATAATTGACCTGATGATTGTATAAACAGTTTGAGATTAATTGGTGAAGCCATGTATATTTGGCACACCAATTTTATTTAGCGTTGAAAATCTCCCGCTTTTTGGTCCAATATCCAGCCAAAAATATCAAAATCTCCAGCTTTGTCATCACAGATCTGTCACATGTATGTGGTTGAAATGAGCTAGCCTGAAAACTATGAGATGATGGAAATTTGGAGAATGGTGGAAAGCCAAAAGTCAAAATCCAGACATACAGAAAATGTACTTGAATTTTTTGGCAACATTCAAGTTGAATGTGTTGAATACAAATGTGGCAACATTTTGATTACAGAATACACAAATATTGGCAATTAATTTCTGTAGAAGCTAAGACAATCTTTTGATACATTGTATCATATTTGTGATTATTAATACCTTTCCATGACTTGTTTTGGCAGTAACAATTCAGATGAATCGATGAATTCAGTATGGCTGACATCACTTGGTAGATGTATAGATTTACTCCTCCTCCTCGCTAGTTTATGACCATAGTTTCCAGACTGTATTGTGTGAGATGTCTGACGGTAGATCAGACCAGATTTCCTGCTTCCACAATGGGATTGTTTCTGGTTAGCAATACAATCTGATAGTTGTCTGTTTGAAAGGAATAAAATGTTATGAACAGCTAAACATTAAACAATTATTATTTTCTTTTTGTATCTATAGTTACTATCACTGAGTCTTTTAAAAGATCAGACACAATCTTTAAAATAAACAGGTTTGTTACATTTTCTAAAACTTTGATTCTTTTAAATGATTTTTAATTTTGAAAAGTGAAACATGATTCAATCTAGGAGTTTCAAACAAGTTGCAAACATATCACAAGATATGCTTTACAAAAGTTAAATCCACCAAAATTTCAGAATAATTATTAATTAAATTTATTTTGAAAAAAAAAACCAACTGATTTTTTTATGGTAAAAGGGGTTTAATGTTCCCAAAACTGAATATAAACCTGTCCAAGATATTCAAGATACAAACATTACATATCATTACACTAATCTGTTGAGAATGGTCGCCAAGAGAACACATAAAAGATGTGGGACAGATACATCAAAGACACCTGAACACCATCGACTTCTTGCTGGATTACTGTATAATTATTTATTTTCGTGGTGATAAAATTTCGTGGTTTAGAGCACAAAACTGAATTGGTGGGGACAAATTTCTGTGGATTTTTAATTTTGATATACACCCTTTAACTAAATATTTTTAATTCGTGGGGATTTAGTTTCGTGGACTTTTCTTTTCCACGAAATAAACGAAAATTAATCCCCCACGAACATTTCTGCTCCTACAGTATATAAAGAAATTGGGCTAAAACATGTATTTTCCAAAAGATAAATAATCATGAGTAAGCCTTATTAAATGATAATTACTGATGGACTACAGATGATTACCTTCCAAGAAGTGCTAATGATCTTTTCTCCGGAACATGACTTTTAATTTCTTCTGCCATCTCTAAAACTACAAATGTTTTAACTGTGAGTCAATTGTCATTGTTTGATTGTCACTGTGAAACTTATAAAACTTTATACTTAATATCATGACAGTTTTTGGTATTGTATACTGTTAAAGTGGAAATTTTTTGCAAAAGTAAAAACACACAAGGATTGATTTCAATGCCAGAAGATACTTCATAATTTAAATGAAACCTTGTGAATTCATGTTTGTCAAAGTCAAAGTCTGACCCTAAAAGAGCATAATGTTGTTTCAAAGAAAGGAAATACATATTTGATAATGAATCCTAATCAATAGATGTTATGTTGTCAGACTTGTATGACACACATTTTGCCAATTGTATGGTTTTGAAATTTTCTGACTATTTTGATTTTCAAATGTTTCAAAACAGAGGTTTCTTCCTTGTAATGCAAATGGTTGATATTCTTCATGCTGTTTTTTGGTTTTCTTGTTTGAACATTTAAGGTAGAGTTTATATTCATTTATGTATGATTTTATTGTTTCGTAGGTTCAATATCAGAGATTGTATGTTTAGACTTTGTTTTAAAGCTATACATATCCCACACCTATCTAATACATGTACCTTCTTCTTTCTCTGTCGTAGAGTCATGTAGGAAAGCTTCTGTCATGTAAGATTTGAGAAACTCAGCAAATGGCCCGTCATGTCCGAGCAGTTCATCAAATGTTCCCATCTCACCTACTGAACCATCAACCATTGTGATGATCAAATCCACATCTTTGAGAAAGTGTAGTCCATGTGTTACAAGAATTCTAGTCTTCAATTCAAATTTGAAAATTATTTTTGTATGATGCATAAAACAAAATGAAAGAAGTCAATGGGCTAAATTAGGATACCGTAACTTAATATTGAAATCAATATTCAGAAAATCATTGTAAAAGCAAATCACTATTCAGAAACACACTGTAAAAACAGAAATGTTAGTGGGAAATTCAATTTCGTTTTCTTTGTGGGTAAAAGTAATCCATGAAATGACAAAAGCTTGGCTTGGTGGAAATATTGAACAAGACACCTGTATGTTACAAGGATGACTATTGCCACTATCTGTTGGGCACCTTCTCTTGACCTATTGATTAGAAAAGTCAATAACTTTACCTTTTTGCTTAGGATTCCCTTAGGTCCGATGACATTGTCAAATATATGTTTTCCCACATGAGAGTCGACCGCACTAAGAGGATCATCAAGGAGATAAATGTCTGCTTCCTGATAAACAGCTCTAGCCAGACTTACTCTTTGCTTCTGACCACCACTTATATTGATACCCTACAACAGTATACATCTTATACATTACACTGTATGTTAGGTTGATGAACAGGAATAAATGTCCTGCTTATTAGCTTTAACATATTTTTAAAAATGTTGTTTATATTTTATGTTATACGACTCAACTTTCCTGTCATTCAATTTAAAAATGCAAAAAGGTGGGAAAATTATATTAAAATACAGAAGGAATGTTTCCATGGAACACAAATGCCCCCTCACAAGGCCCCATACAGGACATTGTAGTCCTTCAGGTCTGAAAGTTCCCTAGGACGTGCTTTGTCAATGACAGGTTCTGAGAAAAGCTTGACGATAATTTACAAGTAAATTTTATATCAGCCCTATCCCAAACAGGAAGTAGTGGCCGAACAGATCTGAAAGTCGCTTAAGCATACAGTTTATCATACTGAACCATCCTGCCAAATTTCAAATCATTTTCATGTACAGTTTCTGAGAAAGCTTGAAGGAAATTTGTAGGGAAAGACACACATGAGTAAAACTTAATGTCTCCAATATGTAGTTACAGGGGCTTAAAAATGCCTGAATTTTTCAGTTATTTGAATTAGGAGAGATATTTGCCTTCACAGTCGAACCAGGCAATCTTCCCCCTAAGTCATATCGGATATGTCTATATTTTGAGAATCAGACAATATCACAAAAGACAATAAGTTTGTCTTTAGTGATTTATAGCTCTGTCTCCCCCTGCATAGCAAGTATAGTAAAATTTGCATGTGCAAATTTAGTAACCTGATGATAGTTAAATTTCTATGAGAGTCTTCTGACATATACAAGTATGTTATTTCTATTCCTCAGATGAATACAGACGATGGTTTGTTATAGTGTTTTATTTTGTCCTCCTTTACCAGATTCGACATGCTGCACTGACCACTAGCAACACAATGGTGTGTTACAACAAACAGGAACTGCTTACCCATCCAGAGCACCTGAGTTCACTCTAGTTACAAATTCTAGCATGTTTTAATGATGTCTATTCTTTTGTCCTAATCTTGTTTGTATTTACTAATTTTGTCTTTGCCCTTTCAGACGTTTGACATTCCAATGCGCCATGGGTACCTCTCTGGTTATTTTAAATTATAGATGCTTTTTAGGGTTATTTCATGACTGGATCTTAATCAGAAAATGTCTTAGATTAAACAGGTTCTCCACCCGTCAACTTCTATTTTTTATTTTATCATACAACCATGTGGAAAACCAAAAATAACCTTCATATCATATGATGGACAAAATTTATTAATCCAATTCTCACCAGACAGTAAAGAACATATATTTAATTACATTTTCTTATCATACTACCTTTTCTCCAATTTCAGCTTGATCCCCATTGGCTAATATCTCTAGATCTTTAGAGAGGGCAGTGGACTCAATGATTTCTTGATATCTTTTCTTGTCAAGATCTTTACCAAACAAAATATTATTTTGAAGGGTGTCATTCATTATCCAAGCCTGCTGTGGCCCATACGCAATAGAACCCTGGACAGATAATAGAAAAGCATTTAAAAAAGGATGATATTGACTAAATCACCTATATGTATATGTATTTTACAGAAATAAACACAATTTTGAAAGATTAATAAATATAATTTGCAGTTTGTGTAAATAAGTCGACATAAATAGTCCCTCAGCTACCAATAACACTTTTGATATTAAAGGTATGATTTAGTCATTCATTTTCCTGTTGAAATTTCTAATATGATGAAAATGTATATCATTATATTCCCAGGTTGTGGTTAGACTCAGTATAAAATTTGCATTGAGTTACTGGTCTCTTTATTTTTCTATTTACTCCAACCTTTCAACCTTTGTCTAGGAGTCTCTATTGAGTTTTTTATATATTTATTCAGACAAAATTTCATAAGTCAACTTTCAATAATGATTATTTTGAAAGCTACATCACATAACTTGCTCATATTTTCACAACAATAAGAACAAATAAGTATTTATTTGCATACGCATGTCAATTATGAATTTAGCATATGGTTAATTGTATCTTACATTAACTTTGACTGTAGCTGTTTTAGATTCCATTTCTCCTAGAATTGCAGATAACAATGATGACTTTCCTGAGCCTACAGATCCCACTACAGCCACCAACTGTCCAGTAGGTATGGTTAAATTTACACTGTAAAACGAAACAAAACTGACAGTTCAAAGCATCAAAAATCATAATGCCAACCTTCAACTATCTTAAACCTTAACATCCCTTCACTTAAACCATGTCACAAGGTTTTGCATCTGTTGAATTAACTGGTAGCTGTTTGGTCACATGGTAAAGGCATTGAGTAATGTGATTTTTCATGGGATTTCTCATGATTTAGCAGTTTATGTATACTGTAAAAGGGGGAAATTTTCCCTAGGTTTTTTTTTCACTAATTTCGCAATCATAATAAATTCGCGAAAATATCCCCTCACAAAAATTACATTTAGAAGGACCAAATATTCCATGATCTAATAAAACACGAAACTAAAACTTTGTGAATGCATTTTGGTACTGAAAACACGAAATTTTAACAAGGCGAAATTATCCCCATTTACAGTATCCTGTTAATATTTGATATAACTTGCATCTTCCAGTTTACCAGCTAGGTCAGGCCTGGTGCCTTTTTTTATTTAGTAACAAATATAATGAAGCCATGCTTTCTTTGAGTGATTGACACATCTACAACCTCAAGCCAACTAACAATTATATGAATTGTCTTATGTCAACAAATGTCTTAAAGAAATTAAAAATTGAGAGATTATGTATCCTGCTAGTTGAAAATTTCAAAAGTTTTTCTGTCTCTCAGTGGCTCAATTACATGGCTTGCGTTCGACATTCAAACCAAGGGAGCCCCAGGTAGGAAAAATGTCGCTCACTATGGGCAGAAGGAGAACAAATTGGGTAATGACGTATTATACCTAGGTTGTTCCCAATGTACATTTTTGTTTGTTAAAAAAGATCATTGACCCATACAAAACATAGGTCACCTGTGTGTTCTGTTTTACATTTCAACCCGGGAAAAATAATCTACCCAGGCTGCCTAAGAAGGGAATTTGAACGCACCCATGTACATGTACCTTCATCTAGAAAATTTTGATAGTAATCATGTACATGTATTTTAGCCACTGAGAGACACATGTTCAATCTTTTAATACTTACTTTGAAGTGTTTTGGCCATGTTTTATATTTCTTAGATGTAAGTGCAAGTCATTTTGTGGCTTTTTTAAATTTTCTGTTCATATATGTTTGAATGCTTATTTTTCATATTTTAGTTCTTTTACAGGCTTATTGAATAATATACATTATTTTCCCTTTATTTCCTTTCCTGGGCTATCAGCTCTGTTTTTAAGTTGAACTTCTAATAGGACTTTATATGAAATATAAAAATAACTCTTCCAAGAGTTACCTTTTAACAGTCGGTTCACCGCCTTTGCTCCAAGAAAATGTACCATTCTCAATTGTAACTGCTTTTCCTGAAAACTCATACTATTTTATTACAAAACCTTTCTGAATTTGCTCGTTCTTATGTTATAATAAGTAAAAAATCTGTCAAAGTCAAATATGGCAGGATTTTGTTAAGCAGGAAGTAGGCGAGCGACTGACCTGAAATCCAATCTCGCGGTATGGGACCTCAACCTGATGCTGTATACCAAATATTAAGTGGTGTGATAAGTAGTTGCTGAGAGAACTGTTACGAAAATTTCTTCTCCGCTCGCTCGTCAAACATTTACCATTTTATAACCCAGATTTTTCACTCTGTGAAATCCGAGGAAAAATTGAAATCATTTATTATAAACATGTACACTGGAAATTAGATTTCTTTTTATCATAGACTTTGTTCTAAATGTGCTGAGTTTGCAAATCACTTCTTCAAACACCTTTAAACTGCAGGCTGAAATAGCATTATGCTGATTTTATAATATGTCGAGATTGTAATGTGCTGACTTTAAAATAGGCTGAAATGTCCTACAATGCATTCAAATATATCTTATACATTTTCTTTATATATTTATGACAAACAAAAAGTTTAATTCTTATACTACAATAAATGTGTGTGATTAGTAATTTCATGAATTAAAATATAATAAGAAGATAATTGAATTTTTCTTACTTAAGTGTTATAAATAATGATAAATTCAAGAGAGTTCCTTTACATCTCATTAATCTCCTATAGAACTCTTGTCTCAGGTTCTCTCTTGGTGAATTGAACTTTAATTGTCTAATACAAAAAACTTTTTAAAAATGTACAAATATGACAAAACTTATACCAGTTTCTGTACTTCTGATAACATTGCTAAGATCTAATTCATCACTATTCATGAAAGATTGGAGCCTCTGGAGGGACACTCTTGCCTGAAATATAAATCAAGTTCTACTGTCATTTAACAATAAATATTTGTGACAAACAAATACATGAAGTTCAAAGAAAAAAATTAATGCATGTATAAAAAAAAATAAATAAACATGCATACAACTAGTTGATGCAAAAAGTTTCCTGTCCTCATTCAATGAGGATACCATAGTTCCTATATAGCAATGAAGGTGATCAATAAACTATGAGTTTGATGATACAGGTACAATTTTATGGTGATTTCAGTTTGTTCATATCTTCACTATGAGTTTGATGATACAGGTACAATTTTATGGTGATTTCAGTTTGTTCATATCTTCACTATGAGTTTGATGATACAGGTACAATTTTATGGTGATTTCAGTTTGTTCATATCTTCATGAACATGGAGGGTTGACCCACAAACTAGTTTAACCTTGTCACATTTTATATGTGCCTTTCTGAAGCCAGGGATTTTTATTAAAGCTTATATCTGCAACTGTTGTCTTGGTGTTAATTGTTCTTTGTCAAGATGGGAATCTGTCTTTGAAATTTTTAAGATTAGTTTTGAATTGAATAATTTTCATTTTGTTCAGCGAGCTGTGCTGTGAACACTTATTCCACATCTAATGATCTTCTTTTAGGACAGACTGACAGACAAAGACCTAAACAAGTCTTTCCTTTGTGTTACAGTAGGGGAAAAATCCTACCTGGATGAAGTTCTTGATGGCATGTGGGATAACAGTTATCAACCAATGCATGGTACCGAACAGAGATATACAAACAAAAACTCTATCTGCAGACATGATGTTACTGCTATCACTGTATACATAAGCTCCAAAAGTCAGGGCAGACATCTATAAAACAAATGATATCACTGCATACATAAGCTCCAAAAGTCAGGGCAGACATCTATAAAACAAATTTTGTCATTTCATATTAGTTAAAGGTAGCAGCAAATAAAAGTTTAGTAAAATTTCATAGAATCTAAGTTATTCATCTGCAAGAAATAAAAGATTTATATTTGGGTACACCCTATAAACTGGACATTAAAGGAGTATGTTCGGAAAGGGCCAAAAACGGCCCTAAATTTCAAATTCGAGACAGCTACGAAAAAATGCTGCTAGAATGGTCATAAGACCTTATACTTTATAAAATGTCCTAAATTGTGCATGATTTGTATACTTTCGTGAACAACAGACACCTTTAAAGTTAGTGAACTTCTTTAAAAATCGCTGTTTTTGACATATTAGCCTCTTTTTCGGTAAAAAATGATAAATATAATGTTGGCCGCATATTCTGACCAAAATTATTTTTTGGTTTAAATATTCACTTTTAAGTAATAAATTAATAAACAAAAATCTATGTTGGTCAGAGCATGCGGCCACTTTTGATTTTGGCACAATAGTGGTAAAAATGGTAAAAAATCAACAAAAATGAAGATTTTCCTGATTTTTCACATATTTAGGGTGCCATCGAAGGAAACAGCACAATTCTATCACTAGGAAACAATTATAATTGTAAAATATATGTATTCTGTGAGCTATTTTCAAAACATTCATTAAGGTTTCTTGAAAATCAAAAATTAGCCAAATTACAGGGCCATTTATAGGCCTTTGTGAACATACTCCTTTGTGTACAGTTGGAAAGTCTGTTAATGGAAGGAGAGTATAATCCAAACAAATAGTATGAAAGAATATAGTCATTTAGTAAAACTATTTACATTTTCACTTACT
This sequence comes from Arcuatula senhousia, assembly GCA_963971305.1. Classification (NCBI taxonomy): domain Eukaryota; kingdom Metazoa; phylum Mollusca; class Bivalvia; order Mytilida; family Mytilidae; genus Arcuatula; species Arcuatula senhousia. The sequence continues at coordinate 43,369,735 of OZ020307.1, read as the reverse complement.
ACTGATGGTGTGGTTGTCAACAATAAATAACTTATTTGCCCAAATGTTCTTTCAGACTTCATCACTTTCAACTCTTCCTCTCTTAACAGGAGTATCTGCTTCTGAAATGATTCTTCCCATGCATACATCTTTAGTACCTTTAAAACATAAAAAATGGTCAAAGTAAATAATGGCCAGATATCGTTAAATAAGAACTAGGTAAGGTAGAGACTCCCACGATATGGAACCTCATGCTTATGCTGCATACTAAATATCAATAGGCTGTGTTAAGTAGTTGCTGAATAATCTTTTACAATACATGTTGCCAGAAATTTACCATTATATTGCCAATTAAGATTTTCACTTCATAAAATTTGACAATAACTATATTTAGATACATGTAATATATAAAACAAATATGGGATATGCTCTTTCCAAAAGTTGTAATGATAGAGCAGACAATAGTCCAGTATGAATACCAGAGCAGAGCAATCTTAGGATCTAAACAATGTAGAAATCTATACTATAACATAATGTCTCTGATGTATCTTCAACAAAACAGTAATATGACAGTCAAATGTAAAAACTATAATGAAAATCTTAACAACACATATACTGATTTTCAATTCACATGAAGGAAAAGCACTGAAATTAAAAACTTCAATTTTTTTTTTAATTCATTTATAAAGAACACATTTGTCACTAACCTTGATACCATTAAGAATTTCATTCATTTGTTTAATTCTGGCATCAGACAATTTCTTGGCAGATCTCTATAAAATCATATAAAACATGTATATTTTGCTTCCTGTATGAATATTAAAAATAACAAAAAATATGTGAGCAAAAGCTCACTAGTGATACTGGGTTTAGGATGGGAATCTCAATGGTTTTCAAGATATTATGTCATTTGAGGGCGTTGGGCATGACCACCTCAGACCCCTCTATAGTATCATAATGATTCATCTTACATTATAGACTAAGAATATTTATGATTATAGGGTGGGGATCTCAATGGTTTTTAAGATATTAAGATATTAAGTATTTTGTCATTTGAGAGGGGTGGAGCATGACCCCTTCAGACCCCTCTATGGTACTAAATGCTTCAATTCCAATAAGGACTAAGAATATATATGGTTATAGGGTGGGGATCTCAATGGTTTTTGAGATATTAAAAAAAATATCAATGTTTGAGATATTTGAAGGGGCCTGGCACAGCCCCTGGGGGTCCCTACACTTAAACAATAGTCTTAAGGAGCCTGAATCGCTCACCAGTCTTAATGTAACAATATCAATATTCCTAACAGCCTGTCATGACAGCAAATTATTGGAAAGCTATTTAAGGCTGAGCATTTAAGCAAACCAATGTGTGGTACAATCTTCTATGGTACACAATCTTTCATGTACATTTATGTACAATCAATTATTTGGCAATTAAGGGGTCGTAGCTCTTATAATGGTCATCTGACAATTTAAGCCTAATGAACAATTTTGTACAGTTCAAAAAGCTGAACATTTTAAAAGCAAGCAAAACATTTACTCTATCTACTATCGATCACAATCTTTAAGACAAAACCACTATATTTTGCTTTAAAGAGCCAATAACTTCTATAAGGGGTCATCTGACAATTTCAACCAAAAGGACAATTTTGTAGATCTCAATTAGCTGAATATTAAAGCAAGCAAAACATATTCATATACTGTGAAAGTATTAATATTCGTGGGGTACCAATTTTCGTGATTATCGTGGGTCAGGCAAACCACGAAATTAAATTCCCAACAAACAGAGAATTAAACATTGCTTTTAATGAAGAATTCTTTAAACCATGAATTCATGAATACACAAATATGCAATTTACTCCCAATCCACGAAAATTGGTACCCACAAATTTAAGTACTTTCACAGTACTATCCTTCTTAATCTATAGGGCAAAAACCACTATTTTTGGCTTTAAAGGGGTCATAACTTCCAAAAGGGGTCATCTGACAATTCGACCTGATAGACAATTTTATATAGCTCAATTAGCTGAGCATTTAAGCAAGCAAAACCATTTCCATATATTCTATCGTTCACAATCTATAACGCCAAAACCACTATTTTTGGCATTTAAGGGGCCATAACCTGTATAAGGTGTCATCTGACAGTTTCGACCCAATGGACAATTTTGTAGAGCTTACATAGCTGAACAATATGCAATTGAAATAACTTCTTGAGTTATTAGAAAAAATAAGTGCAAAACACTGAAAAATCAAGAAAAGAGTTTTGTTATCTGGCACCATTTTTGAGTTTTTTGCAACATGTCATATATCATTCCTGAAAAGTTTCAGTTAAATTGGTTCAGTGGATTGTGAGGAGAAGATTTTTGAAATTTTTAACGGATGACGACAGACAACGGACGACAGACAATGGGCGAACAGACACATAGTGATGGCATAAGCTTACATGGCCTGTGGCCAGATCTAAAAATGCTTAGGACCCACAACTCATAGGGTTCTATCATTGCGCAAAATTTGTACACAATCCTTCCAGTATAACATTTACAAAAGCGCCAAAAGCAGGATGGAACTAGCGAACCTGAGAAGGACGGAACCTCAGAACTGCGGAACTATGGATGGACATAGGTAAAACAGTATATCCCCCTCTTGTATGAAAAGAAGTTGTTAAATAGAAAATTTCTTCTGTTATTGAAAAGATCCGATACATACATATAAACTTGTTTAAATTTACACATCATGACATGTGAAGCATATAAAAAGAATGCCTAATCACATGGACTTGCTCCCCTCTACCAAGCACAACTTCCTTTATGTGTCATATGAAAATTAAAAAAGCTTTGTCAAGAAAAGCATGATGACCATCATAACATGTTGAATCCTGTACAATGTGGATAGTCAATTACTTTGACACATGCAGCCCATTAATTAGAAGAATATTAATTGATATTTTTGGTTGAATGGACAGACATCCCCACTATTATTGTTGTGTAATGAAGATAAGGAACATTTCTATTGAGCAATACAAAGTATTATTGGTTTCATTTGTCCATGTTGTATATGCTTGGTTTTTTCCTTTTTTTTTCCCCTTTATTCCCAAACAATATCTAATGATCTTACATGTAAGCTGTGGCGTTTTTGTGCAATCAAGTAGACCACAGGCATTAGGACCAAGACATAGAGAATCCCATAAACAACAGTATAACCTGAAAAAAGATAACATGTGATGAAAGAGCTCAAATTCCTGCTAAACACAATCCTGTTGGAAGGAAAACCTGGAAAATAGACAAAATATAGAATAATACATACAAATAACAAGCAAAAGGCTGACAGATAAATGTAACAAGAGTTAACACTAAAGTATGTCTTGCCTGCACCATCAGAAACAATTATTATTTCTTACTTCCACTATGTTTTGAATTTACATGGATTTTCAGTTTCTGAGATCAAAAGATGTTTATAGAACTTAAACATTGCTAATAAATGTAATAAAAATAATCAAAGTCACTCAACGAGAAAATCAATGTCAAGGTCAAAAGATGGGGGTGCAACTATGCTACGCTATTACTAGGGCATATGCATACCAAGTTTCATCAACCTAGGACCAATAATACTTGAGATATGGAGGTGTTTGCAAAACCTAAACATTGCAATTACATGTATATGTATTCAAAATTGTCAAAGTCGTTCAACCGGAAAATCAAGGTCAAGGTCAAAAGATGGGGATGCAACTGTGCTAAGCTACTACTGGGGCATATGCAAAGCAAAGTTCATCAACCTAGGACCTACAGTTCTTGAGATAAGGAGGTGCTCACAAAACTTTTTCAGTGCTATTATATGTATTGATGTCTTGCCTGCGAAGCAGAGCGGTATAGTAACATCTATGTCCCGCTCTGCTTCGCAGGCGAGACAAAAATCCAAATGATTGTGAAAAAGAAATGACAACCCTGTGCCATTCCAATGAAATAAAAGAATAAAATGACAGATTTAACCAATACTCATATTTTATCATTTGAAGAAAGTATAAAAATAGTACTAAACAATGCAATAATTACAAAGCACAACATCATGATTGTTGGTCCCAAGAAATAGATAGATCAATAAGAATACTTAACATTTAGTTAACTTACCTAAAGTATTCCATAACAAGTAGAACACCACACAGAAGAGCAGTGGGTGAATCCACATATCATTTACACCCCACATAAAGCATCCAATCTGTTCAACATCGACTGACATCAGATTGACGATCTCACCCACAGTCACTGACTTTTTGGCAGAGTTGGACAATTTCAGAGTCTAAAAACATATTATGCATTATGTTAAAAAAGATAATTTTCAATTTATAATATACAATTTGTCACATATGGAGGGAAGTTGTTGATTTAATTATATTTTGATTGTCTGTTATGTACCAGGAATGAGACAATATCACATCACTATCCCTGTTGTGTCTCACATTTATGTTGTGTGTTACTACCAAACCCTGAGATCCCGAATGAAGAGCCCGGGTCCAATAAAACCTGCTAAAATCAATACATTTTCTGGAATGCCTGTATCAAGTCAGGACCATTGCAGTCTTAGATTTTTCTGGTGTGTGTTTGCCTTGTTTTGTCTTTTCTTCTTGGACAAGTGAGATTATAAACCATTCATGTTTATAAGTTTTGTTATTACCTTTATTGTCCCAACTGAAGCAATTCTGATGTGCAAGCGAGACCAAAAATTGTATTGATGCTTTAAAAGTTCGTGTTTTTTCATACTCAATACATATATTACCTTCTTGTATATGAGTGATGTTAAAGACACCCAGTTCCTCCGTCCAGCGTCCTGTGTTTTCTGTATATGATAGAACACTAACAGAGTTTTACATAAATTCAAGACAAACATCAGTAAGGCATACATAAATCCTGTCCAGATATCATCCCCATTAGACTCCATATTGATAAATAATCTGAAACATATCAAAACAAGTAATACTGTGAGCGAGCTCACAAAAGGATACCCCCCGCTTCATATTTGACTCAAATCTCAAGTCCAGTTATCTCCCTTCAATGATATCGAAGAGCAATACAAATTCTTCATGCACATCTACAGATGATGTACTTCCTTCATGTAAAGTTTCATCAAAATCCATCAAGGGGTTTAGGAGGAGTTGCGCTTACGGGGTCTCCCATTGAATAATGTATTTAAAAAGTATAAGTCCGATTATCTCCCCTGAATGATGTCAGAGTGTGATGAAAATTCTTCATGCACATCTACATATGATGAACTTCCATCATGGAAAGTTTTATCAAAATCCATCAAGCGGTTTAGGAGGAGTTGCGCTTACGGGGTCTCCCATTGAATAATGTATTTAAAAAGTCTAAGTCCAATTATCTCCCCTGAATGATGTCAGAGTGCGATGAAAATTCTTCATGCACATCTACATATGATTAACTACCTTTATCTAAAGTTTCAGCAAAATCCATAGGGCAGTTTAGGAGGAGAAGTGCTTACAAGTTATGCGGACCGACCGACAGACAGACAGACAGACAGTCAGACAGACAGACAGACAGACAGACAGACAGACAGACAGACAGACAGACAGACAGACAGACAGACAGACAGACAGACAGACAGACAGGGTGTTTCCTATATACCCCCCCAAACTTTGTTTGCAGGGGGTAAATTAAAAAATCAATATGCACACGGATGCAAAAGCCGAGTTGCAGCATTTTACTAATAAAAACTTTAGCTTAATTAGTTATAGGCATTAAATGTCAATTTAATATGAAAATCTTTAGTTTAATTGTCAAGAAAAGGAGCCTGATTATGACCTTAAGTTTTACTGAAATCTTTGAATACTGTTGTCAGATGCTGATAAAACATTTTTTAGATGTCCAAAAATGAGAAACAAGATATATTTTTAAAGTTATAAATGATTGTTTTCGCAGGAAATATGAAATGGAACTGACCTTAATAAGAAAATGCCAGAATTTTGATATCTGTAGCCGTTTTGAGTTATTTGCAAACAAGAGGCTCCCAGGAGCCTGAATCGCTCACCTGACATATGTGCCTGAAGTAAAGGTTATTGGGAAAAATCTATTTGACATTGAAAGGGTCATAAGATTAATAAGGGGGTCATCTGACAATATGGTGGATCTTAAGGTGCTGATCACTTTTGTTCTCAATCAAAATCTAAAAATCTGTCACCCTTTTTGAGCTATTAGCAAAAAAATGCAGTTTTAAGCCTAATGTTCTATTTTTAGCCACAGCAGCCATGTTTTACAACCAATCAAAAATCCCCACATCAGTTCTATACACCTAATGCTAATAAACAACAATACCAAGTTTGGTTCCAATTGGACTTGAAGTGTCAGAGGAGTTCATGTTTTCAATGTAATGAGGAAATGCTTTTTAAATGCTCAATTTGGACGTTCTAAGGGCAATTACTCCTCAAAGGAAAGGTCCTACAACGTTGAACCTATTACATATTTTGTAAGATCTTGATGCCCTTAACAATATGCTATTTAAATTTCTCAAATATCTTGTATAGTTTTCAAGATATTGAGCTAAACAGGTGCAAAATTTGCAAAAAAATCCACAAAAAGGGCAATAACTCCTACATGGGTTGTTAGATTCTCTTCAAAATTTCAGAGCTGGTAGATTTTGAGGTGCTGATCACTTTTATCATGCCAGAATTTGGATATCTGTAGCTGTTTTTGAGTTATTTGCAACAAACTGCATTTTACCCCTATGTTCTATTTTTAGCCATCGCGGCCATGTTTTACGACAAATCAAAAATCCCCACATCAGTTCTAAGCACAGAATGCTAATAAACAACCATACATTGGTTGCAATTGGACTTATGGTGTCAGAGGAGTTAACGTTTTAAAAAGTTTACAGACGACGGACGACATGTGATGACAATAGCTCACATGACCCTTCAGGTCAGGTGAGCTAAAAAACTGCATTTTACCTCTATGTTCTATTTTTAGCCACAACGGCCATGTTTAACGACGAATCAAAAATCCCCACACTGGTTTTATACTACCTGTGCTAATAAACAACTGCCAAATTCAAAAGCCATTGGACTAAGGGTGTTAGAGGAGTTAAGGTTTGAAAAATGTTAACACCGAAGGACGAGGGACGACTGACGATGAACTACTGATGACGGACGACGACAGACGCCAAGTGATGGCAATAGCTCATCTGGACCTTTGGTCCAGGTGAGCTAAAAATAACTTAAAATCAGTATCCATGGGATTTTTAATTTGTAGAGATGGATCCATTATGCAATTAATACTACATATGGCCTGGTCTTCACACTTACTTCAATACAAAAGGATTAGCTATATCAAGAAGGTGATACACCACTTTATAAACTTACTTCAATACAAAAGGATTAGCTATATCAAGAAGGTGATACACCACTTTATAAACTTACTTCAATACAAAAGGATTAGCTATATCAAGAAGGTGATACACCACTTTATAAACTTACTTCAATACAAAAGGATTAGCTATATCAAGAAGGTGATACACCACTTTATAAACTTACTTCAATACAAAAGGATTAGCTATATCAAGAAGGTGATACACCACTTTATAAACTTACTTCAATACAAAAGGATTAGCTATATCAAGAAGGTGATACACAACTTTATAAACTGCTGAGATCAAAAGAGTAGGCCCTGATGCTTTACATATACATCTCAAGAGGCTTGGCTTGTTGTGTTGTTCATCATCTGACAAGGTGGTCTTCTGGATATCTCTCTTTCTAAAATACATCAAATCTTAGATACTAGTAAACCTTTGACATTTCCATTTCAGGTTTCCAAGCTTAGAACATGTATATACAGAATAGCAGTATATGTACTCAGTAAGTGCATGTGATCCTGGCATTAAGTTAAGAATCTCAAATCAAAAGTTCTTCTTTCCTCATCACCATTGTTATGTGTGTATGTTTTATGAAGTTTGATAAAAAAGAATTATTTTTTTATAGATACATGTAGATGGAAGAAATAACAGTTAGACTTATTTCTTTAGTCAACTTTCAATTAAAGTAATATTATATTGTGAAAAAAGTCTTTTATTAGCATTAGAAAACAGGCATCCAGTGATCAATTAATGCAAGTGGACACATTATAATATTTGCCAGGGACTAGATACATAGCAGTGAAATGTCATCATATTTTTTTTGCTTAAGACAAATTATTTCTTACTCTTTTGCAACTTTTGTTTCCTTGTTCCAAAACTTTTCAAAACTAGATATAACATTTTCTGCTCTATTCTCATCTATCAGTGGGTAAAGGTCGTCCATCTTTAAATCACTACTGTAACCTTTAAATATCAATCTGAAAGAAAACAAGATGTACTACTAAGCAAAGGATACCTGCTCAAACAAACAAGTGTAGCTACTAAAAATATATCGCACCACAGTAAAACTCATTAAAAGTCTAACGAGGATTTCAGTTTTTTAATTTTAGGAAAAAAAGGTCAATAATTTCATGGTCATTTAGCAAGTGACAGAATACAAAAAAAAAATCTGTCAAAGTCAAAAATGGCCGGATTTCGTTAAACAGGAAGTAGGTGAGCGACGGACCAAAAATCAAATCCCACGTTATGGGACCCCACCCTGATGCTGTATAACAAATATCAAGATGCTGTGATTAGAAGTTGCTGAGAAAACTGTTACAAAAAATTTTCCCACCCGCACGCCGCCCGCCGCCCACCCGCCATTCACCATTTTATAACCCGGATTTTTCACTCTGTGAAATCCTGCCAAACATGTGGACCAACTATACTAGATCTAGGTAGCATAGTTATTGAAATAATAATTTGACCTAAAAAGAACATAAAACTGAAATAATATTTACAGTCATGAAAGTGTATACATGAGGTCAAGGTCACATATCATGGGAACAGACATGTAGAACATAACTTATTTAGGGTTGTTGCAATAATACCTTCCCCATTCTATTTTTGTCAAAATCGTAAGTTTAACCAATGACAAACTTTTAAATACCTAAGCAAGAGAGAAATTTTACTTCAACTTTTATTTAATGTCACATCATAACACACCTGTTGTTTTGTTACGATCTAACATTGTCCAATCACAAACTTGATTTAATAAGAAAGTCACTACTAATGGATGATACCATAGTTCATTCACAGGTAGCGGGTGTAAAAATTATATTCAATATGGTTGGTTTGTAGTGAGCCCCTCAGCTTACATGGGGAAGGAATTATCAAAGGACTCTTTTTACAAACCAAATTTCAGCTAGCTAGGTATTAGACTTTTTAAGTTGTACATTTTCAACAAAAGTCCTACAAAAAAGTTTATACCTCCAAAAAGACACATGTTCATAGAATGGTTGAAGACAATTTTGTCCCTAAAATAGCCTAGCGATCAGAGAGTGGATGACCTTCTGATCTTGAAAGGGAAGACACTCAACATCTCCTCCTGCTAAAGCTGTGGGCTTAACTTGAAATCAAATTCTTAGGTAGAAACCCGGAAATCATTTACAAAATTTGGCTATGGATGGACAGATAGACAAGGTGATTGTAAAAAAGCTCCATATTGTATGGATGGGATATAATTTCTTTGATGAGAAAACAGTTCTTTTTAGTAATCATGCTTTTCATCAGAATATTCTTTATGCCTTTTAATATCAAAAAGGACTTAGGTAGGAACAAAGGTTTTCTTGTGTTTGTCAGCATCAATTGTGAATAATACATACGGTGTTACCCAATGGTATGTAAGCAGAGATAAGAATGAAGCATGGTTCTGGGGTGATTCTGATGTACCAGTAACCTACAAAAGACAAGAAAAAAATCAGACAAAATATGCTTTTTAAAACAAGAGATATAGTTGGTGATCACTTTCATCTCAAAAATACAATGGACATTGACAAATATCTAAAAAAAAAAAATTTACAACTTTTTTCTTACATGGTTATCTAAAAAAATTGAATTATTACCAAGAAAAAAGATTTTCTCTACAAAAATGATTTCTTAATTATTTTAAAAATGACTGTTTTATTTTTTGTCTATGAAGAAATAACCTAATGCTCAATAACTTGATGTACCTTTGGTAATTGCTGCCGACTCCATTTTAATATTATTGTTTCTATGGAATAAACTATGCACCATATAAGACAAGAACTAACAGCTTCTGTTCCTTTATTTTCAAATCCCTATGATCAAAAATATAAATAGCTCATTCATATCCATGTCATTACATTCTAAGAGTGAAAATCTGTCAAAGTCAAAATCGGCCAGATTTTGTAGGAAGTAGGTGAGCAACAGACCTGTAAAAGAATCCATGCTGTGGAACCCCATCCTGATGCTGTATATACATACCAAATATCAGGTGACTGTAATTAGTAGTTGCTGAGAAAACTGTAATGAAAATTTCTTCATCTGCCGCCTGACATTCACCATTTTATAACCTAAATATTTTACTCCGTGAAATCCAGCAAAAAAATAACAGCAAATTGAAAGTACCTAGTAGAACAAATTCAATGAGTGATTCCTTACACTTATATTCAATATGAATAATTGGGAATAAAACATGTCTAAAAGTAAAGAAAAAGGTTTATCTGAGCAAAATAAGAAAACAATGAATTACTTACAGCAATCTTAATGTAATATTAAAGATAATAGATAAAACTTTGCCTGTAACAAGGCAGATTTATTTTGTTTTTTTCTATGAATTTTAAAATATTACAAATGATTTCCTTTTTCAATCTCTTACCTCATCTCTTGAGTGGTCCATATAAATTCTGATTAAAACAGAAGCAGATATTAATGTCCATGATAAGGAAAACAATCCACTGTTTCTGTACTTGCAGATAACTACAGTCTACAATAAACAAGTCTCCTAGGAGCATGAATAACTCACCTGGTACAAAAGGGTCTTCATTGTCAGCTTTTTACACTGAGCATTTAAACATTAGCAACACCTATTATCTTTCTGCAATAGTATTCATTCCACAATCTTAAATAAGATGAAATTTGACCTTTTTCAAAAGGATCATCTGACATCAAGGCAATAACAAGAGGCTCCCAGGAGCCTGAATCGCTCACCTGAACTACACAGATACATATGTTTTGTAGATATTATTGTGCTTAACCATAGGCGATTTAAATTTCTGAAATAACTTGGTTAGTATTCAAGTTATTGGGCTTAATAAGTCCAAAATTTAGAAAAAAATCAGAAAAAAGGGCAAAAACTCCCACAGCAGCAGTCAGATCTTTTCCAAAATTTCAGGACAGGTACTTTATATGCTGATCACTTTTGATTCTTGCACAATTTTGATATCTGAAACCATTTTTGAGTTATTAGCAAAAAAATGAAATTTACGCCCTATTTTCTATTTTTAGCCATGGCAGCCATGTTTTTTTACGAATCAAAAATATGAACGATAGAGTTATAGCATATAAGCTATTCAACAAGTGTGCCAAGTTAAGATGCAGTTGGTCTTACGGTGTCAGACAAGTTAATCTTTGAAATTCAGGGAAAAAGTAATGAAAAATGGTAAATTTTGTTGTTTTAAGGACATTTACTCCTAAAAGAAATGGTCCTACAGCTTTGACCTAAATACATGAAATGTAGATCTTAATGTGCTTAATCATATGCAATTTAAATTTTTGAAATATCTTGTATAGTTTTCAAGATATATGGCTAAATAAGTGAAAAATTTTGAAAAAATCCAGAAAAAGGGCAATAACTCCTACATCAATTGTTGGATCTTCTTGAAACTTTCAGAGCAGGTAGATCTTGAGATGCTGATCACTTTTGTTTCCAATAAGAATTTTGATATCTGTAACCATTTTTGAGTTATTAGCAAAATACTGCAATTTACCCCTATATTCTATTTTTAGCCATGGCGGCCATATTTTTTGACGAATCAAAAATTTAAATGATACACTTGTAGCATTTATGCTATTAAACAACTGTGCCAAGTTTGGTTGAAGTTGGATGTATGTTGTCAGACAAGTTAATCTTTGAAATTCAGGGAAAAAGTAATGAAAAATGGTAAATTTTGACGCTTTAAGGGCCATAACTCAGTGTTCAATCTAGAGCGCGCCATTGCGCCATTCCCGCATTTTTTGTTCAATTGACGCACTTGAAAGAATCTCCTGGGTCATTACTGGCGCAACGTAATTTTCATTGTTTTGAGAAAGTCCCTTCAATTTTACCGGAAATTCAACTGCTTGAGAAAGTCCCTTTGAAATTTACCGGAAATGTACAGAATAAATGCTTGATCCTAAGTACGCTTTTTATCAGGTACAATATAATAATAATTCAAGCGTGTATATCACGTGGTCAATATTATTGATTTTGTCGGACGTGTTGATCATGTTTTATAGTAATAAATACCTTACCATCACAAATTTAGATAACAGGTACTAGCAGCTTCATTGAACCGGAAACCAGACAAAAAACTGATGACCTCTAGCTGACCGGAAGTAACCCGACACTGACCTCTCAACTTCATCTTTTTTCCGGTTTCCGTTCTTGCAGCACGTGAACCACGAAGAGAAAAAATATTTTCGAAACTTTAGACAAATTTGAAATATATCCATAAGTATTTGAAGTTATATTAAGTGTATTATATACAGGTAATATAATTAGACTATTTGTAACATGGAAAGTCAATTGTTAGAAGAGACTTTTGAAGACCAAGGTTTAAATGGTGAGTTGTTGGGTGAACTCCCTTGTACTACAAACTTAGATTTGGTATGGGGCCCAAGTAATACCCCTAGTCTGAGTTTAGGGGCCTTTACAAGTCAGGAGTCTCACATAGGTGTTACTCCTGTGTCTAGCCAGTCTTTTTCTGCACCTAGATTGCCCACTCACCAGAGTATTAGACCCCGCATTACTTATGCATTGGGTAGACCAGTTGAAACCACCGCGGTTTCATCTTGTACTGGAGTAAGAAGTTCTTCGTTTGTCAGGTCTAGGTGGCCATCACCTTACCCCTATCATGACCCTTACTCCATGCCTCCTTTTTGGCCTAGTATGATGCCTCCTCCTAGTCAACCTACTCCTTTGGATAAGTCTTTAGCTGACTCCATTAAGCAGCTCACCACCAGTGTCTCAACCTTTCAAGCTACCATGAGGTCTGAGATGAAGAGGGTCAACGATCGACTTCAGTTAGTCGAGGATCGTGCTGTGTCCAGTACAGGTAGGTTGACAGAGGTTCAAGCTAGTTTATCTGATACTCATAGGAGCGGGGAGGTAGATGAAGATCTATTTTCCTTAGCTCCTAGGAGTCAGGAAGGTAATTTTTCTGAGGATGATCATATGGAACCCACTTCTCCCTGTGCTTCTCCAGGTCGTTCAGGGCCCCATTCTTCCAATTCGTCCTTTGTTCCACCTGGTAATGAGTCAGAAAGGGGAGAGGATGTAGATCCTTCTCCTTCTTTGTCTGACATGCACCACTTGAGGTCTAGAGTTTATGCTTTGAGACGTGAAGTGTCTGGCACTGCTCTTACTTCTCCTCCTCGTCGTACTCAGGCTCCGTCTGAGTTTATGGCTTGTTCAGGTTTAGTGAAGGATTGCCCGAAGGGGTATAAATCCTTTCCTGAGTCAGGTCACACTAAGGCAGCTATTGATAAGGTAAATGAGAAAATTGTTAGTTTTCATTCTACCCAGTCTCCATCTGCCAAGTTTATTGGTTTTGGTCCTGGTTCTTTGTGCCCTTCTTCTTCCTTTAAATTCAAGGATTTTGAAATCCATGATTCTTCTCTGGGTAAAGGCTATCCTACTTGTGACAAGTCGTATGCCTCAGTGATGGGTACTAAGTTTACCGAGGGTCTTAATTTGAACCAGTCCATGTGGTCTAAGTCTGAGGCTAACTTGAGGTATTCTAGCGATGCTTTGGGTACAGCTGAGCACTTTTTGGCTGCTGTTGGTGTTCTGTTGAAAGATAAAGGGGAAGAATTCGATGAACTGAAATCTTTTTTACTCCAAGTGGACAAGAATTTAGGTCTTGTCCAGAGATTGGTTCATGGCACCTTGGCTAATTTTACTTTATCCAAGCGACAAGAGATGTTGGATAAGACCGCTTTATCAGAGCCTGTCAAGGAGTCTCTTTTGTTCTCTCCCCTGGCAAAGGAAAGGCTCTTTAGTTACTCTCTACCTAAACTTCAAGAGGAAGTTAACAAGGCACCTCAGAATGTAAAGGTCAACGTAGTTGTTTCAGGTGATCAGAGGAAAGTTTCTACTACCCCTTCCTCTTCTTCTACTACCCAGCCTTCTTCTTCTGGTCCTAAGAGAGGTTCCTTTTCTGGCCAGAAGCGCCGTTCAGGTGGTTTCAGACAGAATGCTCCTTCTTCCTTCAAAAAATCTAAGGTGGAGAAGGGCTTCAAGTCTAGTAAGTGATGTGTTGCTCCCCCTGTCAGTACCTCAATCCCTAGGCTCAGAGGAGGAGTTCTTAGCACCTCTTCCTCAAGTGCCAGTAGGGGGAAGGTTGTCCCATTTCATCGATCAGTGGAAGTTGATCACTTCAGACAAATGGGTTCTCTCAGTACTACAGGGGGGTCTAGAGTTACAGTTTCAGGAGGTACCCCCTCTGTCTTCTGTTCCTCTCAATCTTTCAATGACCAGGGATCAACACAAGAATCTTCTTTTGGAGGAGGAAATCCTTCTACTCTTCCAAAAGGGGGCCATAGAGGAAGTGAGTCTTCCTTGTTCTCCAGGTTTCTACTCTCGTCTCTTCCTCGTTCCGAAGCCGAACGGAAAGATGAGACCTGTCATAGACCTGTCTGTACTAAACAGACATCTGGTTGTTCCCCATTTCAAGATGGAAACAAACAGATCTATCAGGCAGACCATTCTTCCAGGGATGTGGTCGACATCCTTGGATCTGACCGATGCCTACTTCCATATTCCAATTGCTCCACCATTCAGGAAATACCTTCGATTTTTCTGGAAAGGGAAGGTGTATGCCTTCAAAGCAATGCCCTTTGGTCTGTCAACAGCGCCTCTAGTTTTTACCAGGGTTTTCCAAGCTGTTGTCTCTCATCTTCACAGTCAGTCTATTCTGATCCATTCTTATCTGGACGATTCTCTTCTGAAGAACAGCTCGTCTTGTCTTCTGGAAGTCCACACTCGGTCCACTATTCTCTTGATCCTCAAGCTGGGGTTTCTCATCTCTTGGAAGAAATCGGAGATTATCCCCAGTCAGAGTTTCATCTTTTTGGGGGAGCATTACAGGACAGATTTGGGTTTAGTTTTTCCTCCAGAGGAGAAAGTACAGTCTCTTCTGGATCGGATCAACACTTTCTATCTAGTCCCCTCTGTTCCAGCTCGTCAATTTCTTCAGTTGATAGGATTCTTGATCTCCCTAATGGATGTGGTACCTTTAGGTCGACTTCATCTTCGTCCTTTCCAATGGTATCTCAAGGAATTTTGGCATCCAGCCTCTCAACTCTGGGATGCTCCTATTCCAGTTCTTCCAAGACTATTCCCTCACTTTCTTTGGTGGTCTCAGAGGGCCAACCTGTTGAGAGGTCAACCTCTGGTCTTACCAAGTCCCTCTCTAACTCTGTACACAGATGCTTCTATGACAGGGTGGGGAGGCTTTCTAGAGGGAAAGACAGTGTCGGGTCAGTGGAGTGCCTCAAATCTCCAGGATCATATCAATGTCTTGGAGATGAAAGCAGTTCTCTTGTCCGTGAGTCATTTTCTAGATTTGATTCAAGGGCAAAGTCTCCTGATTGCTTCGGACAACACTACAGTAGTGGCGTACCTCCAGAATCAGGGGGGGACTCACTCCCATTCTCTGTATCTTCTGGCCAAAGAGATCCTTCTTCTTTGCGACAGTCAGAACATTCTAGTTTCAGTGAGACATGTCCCAGGGGATCAGAATATTCTTGCAGATGCACTCTCTCGCCACCTTTCACCAGTAAACACGGAGTGGGAGTTGCATCCAACTGTGTTTCAATCTTTAGTTCTGTTGTGGGATCGCCCTCATGTGGACTTGTTTTCCACCAGTCTAAATCACAAACTGGAGACTTATGTTTCTCCAGTTCCAGATCAGAGGGCCTGGGCAGTAGATGCTTTGAGCATTTCTTGGAAGGGAATGTTCAATTACATCTTCCCCCCATTTCGTCTCATATCTCAGATTCTTCAGAAAATTCGTCTAGATTGTTGCAAGACCATTCTTATAGCTCCGGCTTGGCCGAGACAGTCTTGGTTTCCAGAACTCCTTCTTCTGTCATGTGCCAATCCTCTCTGTCTTCCTCTGAGAAGAGATCTTCTGTCTCAATTCAAGGGAAGAAAAGTGCATCAGGGAATAGAGAAGCTCCATCTGCACGCATGGCTGCTATCAGGAGATCCATTAGTAAGAAGGGATTTTCTGATCAAGCAACCACTCGCATCTCTAAGTCAGTCAGACAATCTACAGGACTTGTCTATGATTCCAAGTGGTCAATCTTCTCTTCTTGGTGTGTGTCAAAACAGATTGATCCACTCCAAGTTTCTGCACAACAATTAGCTGATTTCTTTGTTTTTCTCTTTGAGGAGAAAGGGTACTCCCCCTCCACCATTAGGGGGTATAGGTCAGCTATAGCTCGCACTATACATCTTGCAGGAGGGTCAGATTTTGGTCAAGATGAGTTTCTTTCTCTGCTTCTTCGGAATTTCTCTATTGAACGTCCAAAGCAGAGGCGTCTTGTTCCTTCATGGGATTTAGGCCTAGTTCTAAAAGCCTTACAACTTACTCCTTATATCCCTTCTGAGAGTATTTCTTTGAAATTTCTCACTTACAAGTGTTGTTTTCTTCTAGCTTTAGCTTCAGGTCGTAGAAGAAGTGAGCTTCATGCTCTCTCTTTTTCAGACGCTTGTATCCGATTTTCAGCAGATAGATCCTCTGTAACTCTTTTGACTGATCCTGCTTTTCTCGCTAAGAACCAGCTTTGTGATAAAGGCTCTGGTCTTATTGTTGTGCCAGCTCTTCCAGATCAGTTCTCTCACAGTCTGTGTCCTGTCCGTATTCTGGAGGCCTATTTAAGGAGGACTTCCAGCATAAGACCACAAGGCTCTTCTCGCTTGTTTGTTCCAATTAAGAAGGGCCAGAAAGACATTTCTGCTAAATCCATTTCTAATTGGATTTGTAATACTGTTGTTCAAGCCTATAAATCAGTTGGGGTTTCTTTACCCAAAGATTCTGTTAAGGCTCATGAAGTTAGGGCTATTGCCTCTTCCTGGAGCATTTTCAATTCTGCCTCACTCTCAGAGATTCTGTCAGCAGGTTTCTGGAGGTCTGAAAATGCTTTCTTTTATCATTACCTGCGTTCCATGGATCATCATTCTGATAACCTCTATGCCTTGGGACCTCTAGTTTCTGCTCAAAAGGTTATTTTTCCTCCTGTGGTTTCTCATTAGACTATAGGGGGATTCCGCGCTTCGTTGCATTCTGTTATCTAAATTTGTGATGGTAAGGTATTTATTACTATAAAAATATAAATTTTAGAATTAAATTTAAGTTTTGTTATATAAATACTTACCATCACAAATCTGAGGTCCCTCCCCCCTCCCCTTCATCCCCCTTTTAGTCTGGCCTGTGCTGGATTGGAAAAGATGAAGTTGAGAGGTCAGTGTCGGGTTACTTCCGGTCAGCTAGAGGTCATCAGTTTTTTGTCTGGTTTCCGGTTCAATGAAGCTGCTAGTACCTGTTATCTAAATTTGTGATGGTAAGTATTTATATAACAAAACTTAAATTTAATTCTAAAATTTATATCTTCATCATTTATGAAGCATATTTTCTCATGTGTAATTAACTCTCCTAGGAGTGAAACAAGCTAAAACCGCGGTAATCATAATAACGCAGGTGCCGCGCCAGAGGAAGCTGACAAAGAAAATATTGAAACTGCATAATCGGCGATACATCAAGGTCGAAATCAAATCTTGCCAAACATAAATACTTTCAGGATGGTTGGTTAACGGACATTAAACAATAAACTAGACTAGACACGTACACATTAATTTATACAGGAATATATAAAACAACTTATGGTAGAACTTTGCTTCACGTATAACTATTAAGTCCCAATTTATCCCTTTATTTTGTCTTAAAAACTCAAACATAAGCAGGCTCACTTTTTGTCCATTGCACACTCCATTCTAAAGGTTTTATATGATTGGCCCCTACCTACAAATTATGGCCCCCTATGGTGAGTTATGTGGGCCAGCATGGCCCCCTGTAGCCAATTTCTAGATTGAACACTGCATAACTCCTAAACAAAATGGTTTTACAGCTTTGACCTAATTACATGAAATGTAGATCTTAATGTGCTTAATCATATACAATTTGAATTTTAAAAATATCTTGTATAGTTTTTAAGATATAGGCTAAATAAGTGCAAAATTTTGAAAAAATCCACAAAAAGGGCAATAACTCCTACATCGGTTGTTGGATCTTCTTGAAAATTTCAGGGCAGGTAGATCTTGAGGTGCTGATCACTTTTACCATGTGCCAGAATTTTGATATCTGTCACCGTTTTTTAATTATTTGCAAAAAACTGTATTTGACCCCCCTGTTCTATTTTTAGTAACAGCGGCCATCTTTTTTGACGTATTGAAAATCCCAACGCAAACTTTTTGCACAATACCCTAAGGAACAATCATATAAAATTTGGCTGCATTTGGCCAAGCAGTTTCAGAGAAGAAGATGTTTGAAAAAAGCTAACGGACGACGGACAACGGATGGACGACGGACGCAAAGTGATGGCAATAGCTCACATGACCCTTCGGGTCAGGTGAGCTAAAAAGCTACGCCGAGCGCAGCATGATACGACCGCAACAAGTTGAAGTAACTTGAACCCTGTACATTGGAGGCCCAATATGGATAGTCTGTTGCATTGGTCACATGCAGCCCATGGTGGACTTACAAAGCTTTTTGACACTTGCATCCTATGGTGGAATTTAAAATGCATATTTGACACATATAATAACAACATTTAATAGAAAAAATCTAATTTCTATATTAATTGACATTTTTGACAGATTTAAGCCCCTTTTGGCCCTTTTTTGAAAGGTTAGGACCACAAACCCCAAATGCAATAAAAAACTTCCTTCAGTGGATATAATCATCATATTTAAACTTCATAATTTTTTAAACTTGGCTGGCCCACTTCTGTAAAACCATTTGCCATGACCAACTTTTAAAAATGGTGTTTTTTGCCCCTTCGACCCCTAATATCTCTAAAACAGTAAGAGATATTGCAAATCTGTTTGAAAAATGCAGGCAGGGATTTTCACAAGGATTCCCATGAAAAAAAGATTTTGAAAATCGGACAACAAATAAAAAAGTTGAATAACTAACCTGTCTTTGGCCCCCTGTAGCAATGTAACGGTTCAATATACATCAAAACCATTGACACATTTTGTTGACAGAATTTAATGAGGAATTCAATAAAAAAAGAATTTTCAAAATCAAATGAATAATAAACATTCTACAATAGTTTTGTCAATACACCCGTTTTAGCCCCTTTTGGCCCTTTTTTCCAAAACAGTAGGGGCCACCAACCCCAAATACAATAGGAACCTTCCTCTAGTGGTAACAAACATCATATAAAAATTTCATAACAATTGGTCAATATTTACTCAAGTTATCGCACGGAAACCAAATGTCTCCAGAGGACGACGACAACGACGACATCACCATAACATTATACGCTCACAAAAATTTTGCGGTTGTATAAAAACAGGTAAAAAATGTGAGCATAACCCCTGACAACTTTTGCCAAATGGAGACTTTTGAATATTTTTTTTCCTAAAGAACCTAGATTTATCATACTTGTATCTGTCATAGTTTATAAGTTACAAGCCAATGCAAGGAATTTTATCATATTTCTATTTTCAGTAACAACTGCATGTTTTTTTGATAGATTAAAAATCGATATCTAAATTTAAAGCAGGATACCCTAAGTATCAATCATACCAAGTTTAATCAAAGTCTGTTTTGTAGATTCAGGGGAGATTTTTTTTAAATATTTTGACAGACTACTGATTATGACAGAAGCCAAGTGATGGCTTCAGTCCAGGTGTCAGCTAAAATATAAACAAGAGTAAACACTAAAGTATGATTTGCTGGCACCATCAAATTTATATTCCTTTTATCCCTAAAAGGCTTTGAAAAAAATATCAAAGTCGATTAAATAAAATTCAATGTAAACATCAAAAGATGAGGATATGAACTTAAGTGCTCACAAAACAAGTTAACATTGCTTTTATACATAATAATTGTATTAAAAATTCTCAATGTCACTAAATAAGAAAATCAAGCTACTACTGGGGCATATTATATGCATACCAAGTTTCATCAACCTAGGACTTATTAGTCCTGAGATATGGAGGTGCTCGCAATTTTTTTTTTATTGTAGTTGTTTTCAAAATACAAGTAGGCCAGATAAGTGCATAAGTAAATCTGGTTGTTAAAATGCTCACGGGAGGTAACCTGACTTTTACAAATAATATTTGAGAGAAGATACTAAGCATTCATGCAGCTGATTTGACAGGATGTAGATTTCAGCAACATTGATATCAACTCATAAAATATTAACAAAACTTTTAGTTCAATTGTTAGGTAAGTAAAATTAAAGTTTTCTGGCAAACAGGAAGTAGCTGTTGTACCCGATCTAAACAAAAACATTATTCAGCATACCAATTTGAGGTTTGTCCCCAAACATCACCAACCAAGAATTAGAACGATGATCACACTTACCATGGTTAGAAACAAGATCAAGGGAAACAACTGAGATTCATGTGGTGACCATCCCCTCCACACTGTTAAAGCTATTAATGCTGTAGTATACATTTGCAAAATCTGCAATGAAAGGGAAGAAATAATAAAAGTTTGTTTTTTGTTCTCCGTATGATTTGAGGTTGTAAAAAAGTTTGATCACCTGAACAGGTAATTGACTAATTAAACCACTCAAACATGAGAACAGGATATTTCATCTATATCTATATACATGATAGAATGATCAGTATTTTTTTAAAACATAAGAAATAATTAAACTTTAAGCAAAATTTTAAAATGTGTACTAACAATTCTGAAGAGTTTTATAGTAGTTGTGAAGGTGATTCCAAGGAACCTGTCTATCACACTGATTATTATACAAATTCCAGTCAATAACTTTACAGCAGAGAAGTTCTCTCCGATTTCCATAATATTCCATGGTATGCCAAGCTCCTGGAAAAAAAAAAACAGTATGAGTAGCAGAGGATGAGGACAAAACTTCTAATGAATGGTTTATTTATACAATTAGCTGCATTGTATCAAATAAAAATTATTTACATATCTAATAATTACTTAGTAATTGTAATGGATAACAAAAAGTTAACAGACATTGAATGACAACAAAGACAACGACAGCATCATACCATAATATGTCCGCAAATTTTTTGTGGTCGTATAAGAAATGATTTTATTTTTGGAATGCTTCATGATGTTGTTGTTCATCATACTACAGCAAAAAAAATTGCTGTGGTCATGGTCATTGTCTGTTAGATTTTAGTGTTGGTATAATAACTTTAGTTCTAGATAAATTTGATCACTGTGAAGTTTAATAATGATGTTCCTTACTATAAAAGGATTGATGGGATTGATTTTGGGGTGCCCTTTTTTTTTGTTTAAAAATCAGAGGCCAAAAATGTTACTTTTTTGTTTGTTTTCACAATAACTTTAGTTCTGGTTGGCCTATTGCTATGAATTCCTTTCCAGCAAACCATATATGGGATTGATTTTAGGGAGACAAAAAATATTACTTTATTATTTCTGATCTGATTTTGAAACTTTTTTTTGCAATTTAATTCTTTTCAAGTAGTGGATACAAAATGGAGGATTAATTGTCGCACCTCCATTTTTTATGTTATGCAATAAAGGGCCAAAATCGAATCTTTTTATTTATTGTCCAATCTCAAAATTTTTTGTTGTTGATTAATTCTGATCAATTAATTAAGTAGTGAACTTACTTAAGTAAGTAAATTGAGGATTATATATATGACCACAAATAAAAAAGTTGATTTTTGGGGCATGTCTGAACTTTGACCCCATAGCAATGTAATGGTGCAAACTATATAAAAACATTTGACACATTTAGTTAATAGAATTTATTGAAGAATACAATAAAAAAAATAATGATCAAAATCCGATGAAAAAAAATCGTTCTACAGAAGTTTTGTCAATACACCCATTTAAGCCCCTTCAGGGCTTTTTTCTGAATCGGTAGGGGCAGAAACCCCAAATGCGATACCAACTTTCTTTCTTGGATAGAAACATCTTATCAAAATTTCATAAAAATTGGTCATTATCTACTTATGTTATCATGGTTATGGCACTGAAACCAAATGTCCCCGATCACAAAAAAATAAGGAAGCAGTGTCTTTATATTACTAAAATTACGTTTAAATTTATTCAGAGTGACCACTTGATCAGGGTTCAACATTTTCATTTTTCATTTCCTCACACACAGGGGGTCCAATGTAATTGGTAAGTGCGCAGCATAATTTGGTAAGTGACTATAAAGATGGCGGAAAAACCTCGCTTCGATGGACAACGGTCAATTTTCTCTTCGTGTTTACAAAAGTTATACACATCTTATGAATAAAACCATGTTGCCTTTCGGCAATTATGAGTTATGAGAAATAGTACATAACAAAAATTTAATGCTTGATTTGCTTATTAAAAAGCTATTGAAGAAAAACCGGCCACTTGACAGCAATTTTTTTGTCATGCCGAAAAAAACAGGCTTTGTTTCAGGTACTCTGATCACAAACGTAAGGTTTTATGGTGTTTTGTGGTTCGTCAACAAGCATGGGTATTCCCAAATATTTGTTTCTGTAAAAGAAACATGTATTTGTTGACATATTTACAATTATTTTATTTTTTGGTAAGTGCAAGTCGGTGTACTAAACAAAATTGGTAATGAATATTATCACAGTGCAAACATCTTTATTCATTGCGTTAACGTTTTTGATATAGATGTTTTTTGATTTCCAATTCATTTCTATTCTACTACATGAATCTGTTTAGCAGGCTGAATCCAATAACTTTGATTTTTCCGACAAAGTACGTGAACATGTACATATTTTCCGGTTATGTTAATTTCACATTGCCAATTCGGTTACCTTGCTATGATGAGTATGGTCTTGCGTTAAATCAACACTCTAAGTTTTATTTTAAAAGGCATACTCATACAAATAAGTTTATGATCAATGTGAAAACCTATACGAATTAAATGTAACTAATGTTTCGAGCTTTTTGGATTTAAAAAGAGTTTGAAAGTATCACTTACGAAATATGTTTGAAGCAAAGAAGGTGCTCTTTTAATAATATAGTTCAGCTTTGACCACCGAAACCAAGAGAAATGGCATTAGCCCAGATGGCTGGTTTTCCAACCGATGCCAGTACAGAAACATTTGGACTATAATGTCACAATACAATGGGAATCTCCCTAGTTCTGATAGAACTGCTAAATTTGTAGTCTGTTTAGAGACCCCTGACAGAAATTTAACTTACAAAATTTCATGTTAAGCTTTTCTTGTTCCCAATCTTTGTATTACTCTATTTTATTGACCGGGCTGGTCACGGGTCAATTATTTCGGACTTCTTCATTTAAAACCTACCTAATAGTCCGAGAAAATTAAGCTCCGCCCAACCTTGCGAATAAAATAGAGTAATATATTTCATACAAATTCAATTGCTTTCTTTTTGGTGTTACGTTTGTAATCCCCCGTTCTCGCACCCATATAAAAAATGGGTTTTATAGTATGATCAAAAATGTGAAGGAGAACCTTAATTGATGGAGATACCACCTTCATGTCTCTATATAGTTTAAAACTGGCTTTTAATGCCTTTTCATATAACTTAGATTTAGCTTCTGTAAAACGGCAAGGTTTGTCAACACTTTACCAAGATACTTATAGCTTTTTACACATTCAATCTTTTAAATGCCAATTAGAAATTCTTCATTTAATAATTTACCAGAGTTATTAAATACGACAACTTTGGTTTTGTTTATATTTATATCTAGACACCATGTTTTACAATACTCCTGCAAAATATCGAGTTTATTTTGTAGACAGTCACATCTTTTAGAATCGGCCATCAAGACTAAGTCGTCTGCATACAACAAACAAGGGATTTTCCTGTTATCTAAAGTAACTGATTCTGACTGATCTAACAATTTTTGTGGTAAATCATTTATGAAAAATTTGAACAAGTTAGGGTAGGTACGTCGCCCTGTCGTACACCAACCTTGGCAGTGAAAAAAATTGTCATTTTGTTGCCAACTTTGATGCATTAAGTATCATTTAAGTACATATTTTTTAGTTTTCTATAAAAATAACCACTAACATTTCTTTCAAGAAGTTTGAACATAATTCCAACATGGATAACTCTATCAAATGCCTTGCGAAAATCCACGAAGCAAGCATATAATCTTTTATTCCCTTGTTTTAGATATAAGCAGAGGCACCAAAGGGGCATTCGAGTGTCAAAAGTCCGAAAAGGCAACAACAAAACCGGTAAACATGAACAAGAACAGCACAAGGAAACACAAAACATAAAAACAACCGAACAGAAATCAACAACGCGAACTCAAGTCGTAACAAGAGTGAACTCGGGTGCTCCGGAAGAGTAAGCGGTTCCTGCCTGCTATAGCACACCCGCCGCGCTGCCAATTTCCAATTCAGTGTGTCAAATCCGGTAAAGGAAGACAAAACAAAACCCTATGACAAACCGACATCTGCACTCATCTGAGAGATAGAAATCCCATATTTATCTATGAGTACATGGTGTCTACCGTAAAATTTCTTGAGTGAAGACAGCAACCGAGGAGCAACATAACCCTGTGTTAGCAATTTCTGTGTCAAACGTGACGCTCTGCCAAGGAAATCGATGTAACTCCCACAAGCTCTGGAGTAACGAATCAATTGTGATACGTAAACTCCATAAGCTGGAGCGGACGGAATGTTGCTACACATGAAGGGAAAGTTGACGATTGGGAAGTTGAAGTCATCACGTTTGTCATAGAGCTTTGTTGATAGTTTTCCTTGAGAGTCCTTTAGATATTTATCAATTATACATTTCAACACAAATATGTGATCTGTGGTACCAGATTTTTTTAAAAAGCCAATTTGACTTTCATGTATCACTTTATTATCTAACAAAAATTTGTCAAAGCGATTACAAAGTATTATATTAAAAGAGTTTCCCAATACTATTATCAATAGCTATACCTCTATAGTTTTCTGGCTTTAGTGGATTTTCACTTTTATAAATTGGACATAAATATCTTTTGGACCATTGTTCCGGGTACTGACCTGACCTAAAGACAGCATTGAACAGCTTCAACAGACTTGGATTGTGATGCCTTGAGCATTTCATTAACTAATATTATCAAGGCCAGGACTCTTATTATTCTTAATAAGAAAGCAATCGGACACATCAAGATTAGAATACCCCCCCCAAAACAAAAAAAAATCGATAACAAAAGAAATATGCAAAGTATTTAAAAGAAGTGCTTTCAAAAGTTTTTGCACTGAAATAATATGCATTACCAATTTTTATAGTACACCGACTTGCACTTACCAAAAAATAAAATAATTGTAAATATGTCAACAAATACATGTTTCTTTTACAGAAACAAATATTTGGGAATATCCATGCTTGTTGACGAACCACATAACATCATAAAACCGTACGTTTGTGATTAGAGTACCTGAAACAAAGCCTGTTTTTTTTCGGCATGACAAAAAAATTGCTGTCAAGTGGCCGGTTTTTCTTCAATAGCTTTTTGATAAGCAAATCAAGCATTAAATTTTTGTTATGTACTATTTCTCATAACTCATAATTGCCGAAAGGCAACATGGTTTTATTCATAAGATGTGTATAACTTTTGTAAACACGAAGAGAAAACTGACCGTTGTCGATCAAAGCGAGGTTTTTCTGCCATCTTTATAGTCACTTACCAAATTATGCTGCGCACTTACCAAATTTACATTGGACCCCCTGACACAGGCACTTGTCTCAGTAAAAAAAATATCTATATACTAATATATAACACGTGTTATATATTAGTATATAGATATTCTTTTACTGAGACAAGTGCCTGTGTTTCATCAGCCTCCTTAAGTTTTGCAAGGTTAATGAATTTCTATTTCTATTGTTATTAAACAGCTAGGGAATAATCTTCAATCGAGAAATGATAAATGAACAATGGGTAATTCAAATTTTCTTGCTATTACTTTTTTTTGTCTCACAAATTTATAATTTTCAATATGATGCAGGGATTAAATAAAACTAATTGTTTTAAACATCCCTGATATGATGCTAGGCCTGGGCGGGGACGATGCTGAGGGGTTCCTTCGAGTGAGGGGAATGAATCGGGATTTTTTTTTAATTTATAATTCATTCTACTGAGACTAGTCTGATCTAGTCTGGAGACAAGTACAGCCTATTTGTGAACTAGGGTCTCCCTTCCTCAGTTCTATTCACGGGGGGGTCACTTCATATACAAATGGGTACAGATGTGCCGCTGGCCCTCCAAAAATACCCCCCATTCATATATTTTCCAAATTATGAAATGATACCCATTCATATATATTAGATGTAAAATTAATACCCATACATATATTTATCATATTTAATAGTTTTATCAATTATATACATGATCATGACACAAAATAACAGTGGAACTCAATATGACGCATAGTGAATTTGTTTTCTTGTACGGTTTGATGTCCTTCTACCACCCTCAGCGACAGAGGGTACAACGATCTCTGAGTACCGCCACAATAGTCACATCTTAATTTTCCTACAAATTCTTCACACTCATCACAATTATTGCATTTGCCCCTCTCAACTCCGCGAATATCTTTCATTTGGAAATAATTATTTCAGTTTAATTTCATAATATAAATGTGCAGCTTTATATATTTTTGCAAGGAATATTGACAAATTAATTACATAATTATCTGTTAAGTATGTGTTGATAGAATAGACAAATAAAAACAAAACCATCAGCAGCATGTAATCTTTTAATCTTTGATAAATCTGACACAAGTGATCTGTAATGACAATCACAGCATGCAAATTTAACCTAGGGCTAGTCAGCTGCAGCAGACAGTAATTAATTGGGATTAGAAACCTGCTCTGTATCAAGTTATGTTGTAGGAAGTCAGGGATTAAATTATGACCCAAAGACATATCAATTATCTCAATTAACCATCCATTGATATATTTACACAAGTGATTTCACACCCATTCACATAATTTGAGGCAGAAAAACCATACCCATTCCAGCGGCACATCCGTATATACCTTTATAATGGAAGTGACCCCCCCGTGGTTCTATTGAGCGATCTGTAAAAGAGACAAAGTGTTGATGGTTTGTTTTATTAGTTTTTCATTATTGTTAAGCAATATAAAATTTGGATACCAATCTACAAGGTTTTTAGGTAATTTATCTCTTTCCTTTTTGTTTATTGTACAATTTAAAAAGAAATGTTACTCATCATCTACAGTGTTACAAGTTTCACATACATGACCATACATGTAGTCTCAAATGCCTGGAAACAACTCATTGTCTTCTGTTAAACTTTCAATTTTACTGGGGATAGTTCAGAGCAGATAGTTATTAGTTTTTATAATACTCATTCACATTGTTTTTAATTATTTTTTTTACATGACCTAATTTTTTTTATTTGATCCCAATTTGCCGGTAGGTAAATATACAGAGAAGTAGAGAGCAGGACAGAGGAGGACAGAGAATTAATAAAAAAATGATTTATTGTGTGAAATAAATGTTGTTATCTGGCTATTGTTTGTTTCTAAGGTATTTTGAGTAATTTGAAAGCACTTGGGTTGGTTTTAAATGGTTCTATATGGTAGGAATCGAAGATAACTACGATGTCGGTAGAGAGGAGTAAACCAGCGTATGATAAATGACATCAAAGACTCTTTCCAAAGTATTAAATTTTGAATAAATTACACTATTTTGTTATTATGACGGTAAATGTACATACAAGAATCTTTGTTGTGTGTTTTTTGGCCAATTCAAACTTTATTTGCAATTGTTTTTTTTCGTAAATATCGTAATCAAAATGGCGACTGTCGACTTAAAAATACAGATAAGTGCAGGGTCGGATACGTATGAATTACGGTTTTCGTAGTTGAACGATAATTATGTGTTGAAGAATAACTCATGATTTATATAAAATTGCACATTTATTATTACTAATTGCATTAAAACATGAAAATAAAACATTTTTTTTTTTATATACATGATATATAAACGAACAATGACAATTTTCAATTCTAACGTCAAATTATTTAAAAGTGTTACAAAATAGTGCCAACTTAATCTGTCTTGCGTATATATGCTCAAATTTCTTAGTTAAATGAACACCATCTGTAAATGCACGTCTTGGTGGGTTAACTAGTCCACGCAGTTTCCAAAATGTGATCCCCGTTGATTTTGCATATTCGTCACTAAGCTTGAGGTTGATCTCTTTTCTTTGTGAATCGTATTGGTGGTAAGTCATCCCTCTTGGTTGAAATCTTGGGAACAAGCTGCCGACGATTATCTGTGCAACTCCGCATTCTTTGAGATGATCGACAAATTCTGTAATGTCTTTGAAAATCTGGTCTGATGTTGTGTCTTTCTTGATATCATTGCCGCCTATCTGTATAAATATTCTTTTTGGTCGGTAAAGCACCAATTGAATCAATTCATAACTTTCGGCTAGTCTTTACAATGGTCCCGCCTAACCCAACAACATGTAAGTCTTCATGTTTGAAAGCAAGAAGTTTATGGTCCGCGATGCGCCTGACAAAACTATGGCCAATAATAGCAAGAGACATTGCTGGTGTTGAAGTTATCAATGAGTAAACTATTTTGATTAAAATACATACTTTTCTGCCTTTTATAAAAATTTGATTGTTGAACTTTATTCAAATAATTATATATCAAATTATCTAAATTGAAATGAGGGTACCTTTAATTATTAACAACTAATAATTATACCACACAACTTATGACTATCGCAAATCTTTTTAATGTCGCAATCAATGATGATTTGATTATATTGGCGCGTGGCGACAACAATAAATCTATCATTAAATGATTAGCGATCACACGATCGTCTAGCCGGTTAAACAAACATGTCAAACCATTTGAGCAGGACTCAATTTTCTCAACTTTGAAATTCTTTCTTCATAGTGCTTTTTTGTAGTTTAACTGTAAATATTTTTTCTCTTTATTTTGTCTCTTTATTACTCGTTTTTGTGTAAATATTTTGTTTTTCTTTTTTGACTTTTTTGACTTTTTTGACTTATTCATATATATTAGTGCTCATATCTAAAATAGACTATAACGTGTGACGGACTTATTTTAAACATGGATACTTTTCCATGTGGTGTTTGTCACACCGATTGCTCTGATAGTAGAGCTATTGCCTGTGAATCATGTAACACTTGGTTGCATTATTCATGTGAGAACATTTCTCACCAGGAATTTCAGTTCCTGAGTAAGACCATCATTGTCTTATATTTGCCATAGTTGTCTTTATGACAATTCCCCATATTACAACTTTGACAAGGCTTTGCACCGCTGGTCAACAGCTAATCAAAATTTATTTGATGATGCTGTTCGGCTCGAACGAATATTTTTAAGGTCCGAGCCGAAAGTTGTAATTTGTACCCAGCCTTGTACGTACAATGGTACGGCCACTAAGATAAGATTGCACATCATTTTTCATAGCTTGTGTGGAATAAATGTTCATGACACATAATCTTTTTTTTTTAAATAGCCTTATGAATTTCCCCGCGAAAAAAACGGTTTTAAACATGTTTCACTGACGAACTGTTGTGTATCGTCTGCAAGACAGGAGATACACAGACACGACTTATAAAGGAGCGAGTGGCGTGTATCGTCTGCAAGACAGGAGATACACAGACACGACTTATAAAGGAGCGAGTGGCGTGTATCGTATGCAAGACAGGAGATACACAGACACGACTTATAAAGGAGCGAGTGGCGTGTATCGTCTGCAAGACAGGAGATACAAAGAAAAAAATCTTTAGTAATAATTATCGTGCATCTTGGTATATCGATTTTTGTTTGGTGTTCCTCTGTGGAATAAATTTCCATGACACAATTTTTACTCAAATAAAATGTCTCGACGCGAGAAATAAGACCACGTTGCCAAGGGGGGACTTTCAAAATTTGACAACTTTCACAATTTAAAAAGCTTATACAAACTTGGGACCCTGATGGGAGATCGTGCCAGTGCTGTGCATGTATTTAGTGCTTTATATGTTTTGCTTTTTGTGTTGCTTAGTTTTACTTTCAAGTGCTTATTCAGTTGCTTATTTTATTTCAATGTTTTTCTACATTTATTTGATGCTTTTTAGTTGCTAAACTAGACCTCTTTTTATATATATATTTTTTTTTATATAACTGATGCAGTAAGGCAGGAACAGGTTTGCTCGTGGCCTGGCATCCT
Source organism: Arcuatula senhousia (assembly GCA_963971305.1). Classification (NCBI taxonomy): domain Eukaryota; kingdom Metazoa; phylum Mollusca; class Bivalvia; order Mytilida; family Mytilidae; genus Arcuatula; species Arcuatula senhousia. Next base: position 43,339,254 of record OZ020307.1, on the reverse strand, counting down.
TTTCTAGCTTTCTGTATCAGTACTACTGCTGTTTCTGTGCGTACCAATTAATTTTTACTAATGCTGTGCTTATATAATACTGCATGATAATTTCTTCGCATTACTTATATAGCTTTTATGTCATGTCTTAATTAACTATGTGTATTTATTTATGTATGCATGTATTTTTATTGTCTGTGTATATTTGTATGTCATGTTTTGTAATATGTATAGTCGATTTAAAAGCTCATTAGAGCTTGTGTTACTTTGTTATATATGCATCGACTTTAAATAAAACTTTGATTGATTGATAAATCAGGAACGTTACATTTTTTTATTTCAAATCCTGAATTAATAAAACTATTTTTATGGGGCACACCCTCACATAGTTCATAGCCTTGACGTCGCGTGAGGGTTCTTCCATTATTTATGGTTGTCTAATATGAACTCTGACAAATCATATTTTTTATGTCAGTACCCCATAATTAAGATTTTTGAAATTGCCGCCTCAATAACTATAGCCGGAACACAACAAAACGCAATGCATTATGGATTTTCTGTAATGCCAACGAACCCGATCATTAATATTCAATTCTATTTTTATCGTCAAGATAAATTTGTAACTAAGTCTTTCAAAAAAATAAATAAAAACATGTCATTTTATCATTATATCACATATTATTAAAAAAAACTATTAATAAACATGTTCATGAAGATTTATCTTTAGTGTTCGTGTCTTGGTGTCCTGCGCCATTACAGACCATCGATACTCCGTCAAGATACTTAAAAAATCGACAATAAAAACTTAAATAAAATGTTTCTTTGCTGTTAAAATGAATGAAAAGACAAGTTTACACATTAAAACCTTTAATTTTAAGTGAGAAAAACGTTTTTTATCTACTCCTCTGCACATCTCTCTAAAGCTCTCTAGTTCTCTCTGTTTTGATGATCCCCAATTTGCTAACTGAATTTTTTGTACATTATGATTAGTTTCTTCCAAAATATTTTTTGCAAAAGTGTTAAGTTAGTTAAAAAGCTTCTTTTAGTATTGAGTTAATATTAATTATTGCTATAAAGTCTAGCAAGATATGATATAGCTTGTGTTTATAATCAATCAACTTTTGCTGAGAAAATTAAACGTGTTTTCATTTTCTCAGACTTTTGTGACTTTAAGTTCCATGATCATGATTATATGAATTATCTACCAGTGTGTACCTATATGGATCAACTTACTGTTTTATTATTGTCCATAAGGAGAAGTACCTGATCTTTATGACCTTTAAATCGTTGACATAAACATTTTATAAACAAGGTTATTTCACAACTACATGAAAGATTCAAGTGGCCTACCTAAAATGTCACGTAGTACACAGTTTAAATTAAAAGTCGTTTGAAATCCTGTATTCGGGCTTTCAGAGATAAAGGCATTTAATGTTTTTTCAGGGATAACTTGAAATAGATTTAATTTTCCAGAATAAAACAGGCTCTTTTCGCCGATCTCACCGTACAATAACTAATTAATATTCTATACTTGTACAGAATATGAAAAGATAAATGTTGGTTTCTAATTTATAAAAGCTTCAATTTCAAGTTTGCACGATGATAACAAATGCCTAGCAAGGCGAGGCGCAAAAATTTTCTGTAATATATTCGTTAATTAGTTTGATTTAATAGGGACCGACCATTTAATAAAAAAAATAATAAAATAAATAAAAAACCAAATCAAGTAAATTGATCCGTCCTTTGATATGAATTAATTAGTAAAATTGGGACTGCTTTATGAAAAAGGGAAAATTAGGGCCTTGGTTACAGTTTAAGAATAAAGACGGCCAGAGAAAGACGGTTGTTATATATAGAATTTTAAAAGTCACGATTTTCTCTAGTTCATGACTTTTGATCTCATCTTTCGGATAGCCTTATATCATCCATAGACCTGTAAAATTTAATATACAGGTCAATGTTTCATTCATATCAAAAGAATTTGACAGTGTCATGATTTGAATTTTATGACCTCAAAAGATTTGTTAGAAAATACATTATGTCGTTACAATCATTTCCTGATGTTTAATTCGTAAAAAAAATTATACCACATGCACAATAACTTACCACACGCGATCTGAAAACGTTTATTTCTCAATTTGTTTATGTTCAGGTAGTCCCTTTTAAGTAGATTAATAGATTTTAACAAATACGACAAATAGCCTGGGAGACTTAAGGCAAAATAGCCACGTTCTAACTTTAAATGGTGATTTTCCATCTTTGTCAGTTTTCATTGCCCAGGTTTTTGTATTTTGAATTTTTTCTTCTGAGTTCTATTCTTTAGAATAGTTTTTAATTGGATTCTGAAGGAACGTTCCCGACAACCTCGTTACTTTAATCCTCTCTATCAACATCGTACTTTTTCTGTTTTAGCATTGAGAACCTTTTTTTTAAATTTTATTCTATCAATATTTACCTGAGATCTGATAAATAAAGGTAATCACAAAAATACCGATCTCAATGTCCAAGAGAAAAGACAAAACATGGAAGACCCACCGGAATAGTTATAGATCGCAATGGTCCTCAGTGACTTGGTAGTTGGTACAGCCATTTGTAAATAAAATGGTGGGTTAAACCAGGTTTTATGGCGCGCCAAACCTCCCTCTTCCATTGTGATCTTAGGGACCGGCGTTACATACTAGTTTTTCCCCCATACTAGAATTTCCCCCCGGAAAAATGAGAATATACTCAGCTTTCCCCCGGAAGATCTAGTATATACTAGATTTTCCCCCGGGGAAAAATAAGTATATACTACGTTTTACCCCATGGGAAAATCTGGTATGTGTAAACACATACTCATTTTTCCGCCATACTGATCGTTCCCCCCAGTATTCAAAACCGTTGCAATATACAACTGTGAAAAGGCCAGGTTTCAATATTTTAAAGGTAGTTACTAATAATGAATTTTAGTTTAAAAGTATTCTTTTATTATTACTATTTATAGTGCGGATGGGATGAAAAAGATGTTTGTAAAGATTTGAGTAGGAAAACCATAGTGTTTGTGTTCACGTTCAGTGCAAATCAAATATTCTATCTGCTTAGATTTAAGAATGAAAATGCCATGCGAATTTCAGTTTTTATAACAAAAATTTCAGTCTATCAGACACATCCTTTTCTCGCCTTATCTTATACATGTTCATGGTAAGTCAACATGACATGTACACAGAGATCAACCTATTCATGATCATCTTAAAAAAGAGAGCCTTAAATGCTATGATATTACTATTGAACCACTATTACAAAAGCCATTGCACAAATAGTCTTGCTTTGAGTGTCCCAACAACGTTGATCGAGACCATAGAAATGCACCGGCGTCCGTCCGTTTGTGCGTCCGTTTCAGCAACTGTTAATTGGAGGCTGTGGATATTTTATAGTCAGCTTTAGATAGGAGTCTCATATGGTGGGATGCGTTTTCAAGACTAGCTGTCGCTTATCTGTTTTATGTTTGACAAACCGACGTTGAATGTTTTGCGCTTGGGAGATACAATAAATTCTGTTCTTGTTTTTTTATGTATTCCTGAAAACTTCGTTTACAGTGGTTGTTTCAATTTTTTTTTTTTAATTTTAACTCAAAAAGGTGTTTTTTCTAATATGTCACATTATGAAACAAAAAGCCAAATGAAACTAGCATAATAGAATAGAATAAATACAATTTAAAGTTTGAACCGAAAACATAAAGATAAATAATAAATTAAATTTGATAACAATTCTAACAAATAGATCAATTTTTTTTTCTCAAAGTGCATTATTAGAAGTGTTACATTGACATAGTGATAAAAATCATAACATATTACAAGTAAGACTACACAGAGCCTATATATATGAAGGGGGAAAGATCATAAGGCAGCTACGGCGTTCCATATAGAATTGTAACAACAAAGTTCCTAGCTCGTTGTCCTTCGGATCTTTGATAGCAGACAAAATCTTGATAAGTTAAACGGACAGCTCTGTTGCTGAACACTATGAAGACCTTTCTTTGTACTGATTTTTGTGAAGTTTAGGTATCCAATACAAATACGGTAACTTGCGGTCCTACTGAAGGCGCCCGGGGAAAGAAAAAGCGCCCTGGGAAAATAAAAGGCGCCCGGGAGCATATTTTTTATATAAAATATACTAAAGTACAAAATAAAATACATAGAAAGTGAATGTTCAATCAAATCGTTTAAGTCTTGTATTAAAAGTTTTAGGGGGGAATATGTGATAGCTTCAATTGAAGTAAAAAGTATAAGAATGTTAAAATTATATACACTATGATACTATGATTGTAAAGAACAATTAATGTTCATGCAGCGTTTTACAAGAATGAAGCCCCCTCCCCTAATCTGAGTCAATAATTCAATATGATGATTTTCTCAGCCCTAAATAACTGGAAGAATAACTCATGTGAAAGTATGAAAAAAACTATCGACGAATTGGTCCGCATTGAAACTCCCTGAACTAATTGAAAAACTGCACAAAATAGTTCAGCTACAGAGCTATCAGAAGAGAACTCCATGGCCAAGGGAACTATGCATTGGCGACTTGGGCAAAATATTTTAAATAATTTTCATAAAAGCTGAGAGCAATTTGCCTTGTGAATAGGTACCGTGATTATCACAAACATGATCAAAATTAAGTTTATTTAGTTAAAGCAATCTTGACAATTAAGATTAGATTTGTAGGCATCATGTACTAGTAAATTTTCAGATTTAATAATATGTAACCAATATTCAGCAACTGATTTCAAGGCTAAAATAGATATTGGGTACATTCCCAGTTCTGCGAGTACAGCCAAATTCACTGCAGCTCTATTTACTCCTAAAAGAGATTTTGCAAATTTAATTTGAGTTTTAACTATTGGCATTGTTAGATATTAAGATTCTAATTCATGTTTATTGTTAACAACATTTAATGACCATATTTCACTACAATAAAGTAAAATTGGTTTAATGCAAGCATCAAACAGTTTCAAATGAGGGACAATATTAGAAGAGTTTGATGATAAGAGTTTTCTGACATAGAACATAGCTTTAGTTGCCTTTTTACATAGAAGATTAATGCCATTTGCAAGGACTCCCGATGGTTTGAAAATGATTCCCAAATATTTATATTCGTCACAATATTCAATCATATCGGCTCTCCAAGCTTAAAAATATCTTTTGATAATTTTCTTCCTGCTTTGTTAAAAATCATAATTTTGGTTTTGATAAAGTTACAGTTAGGTCCCAGTGTTCACAGTAATTGTCAAGTTTATCAATGCAATCATTTGTAGGCCTGAAGCAGATTCTGATATAAGTACTAAATCGTCTGCGTAAAGAAGACATGATATATCAATTTCATTTAACTGTACAGGATCACATTTCTTATCGAAAAGTTAATGTAGAGTGAAAAGAGAGATGGGCTCAATATACACCCTTGTTTGACTCCAATTTTGTAATGAAAGAAATCATGCTGTTACACCATCTTGAACTTTTACTGAAAATAACACTTTCTTGTACATATCTCTTGAGATATTTAAAAATCTACCTTTAATATTACAATTAAAAAGTTTTAGAAACAAGGCTTCCCTGTTTATAGTATCAAAAGCTTTCTTGAAATCTACAAAACATGTATATATTTTCTTTTTAGATTTAAAAGCTTTATCTATAATAGATTTCAACGTTAAAATATGGTCACTGGTTCTACAACCTTTCTTAAAACCAATTTGTTCTTTTCTTAACACTTTGTTATCATCCAAATATTTTTCTAATCTATTGAAAAGAACTCAAGAAAAAAATTTCCCTACACAGAATTTTAGAATGATTTTAGTTGATTTGGTAAGTGAGTTATAATTAGGTCGGTTTTAATAATGACTTTCCCGGCAGTCAATGTTTAACATGATTTTTTCGACAAAAAAGACATCATGTATAAATATTTTCCCCCGGGCGCCTTTTATTTCTCCCCGGGCGCTTTTTAATTCCCCTGGTCGCATTTTATTTCTCACCAGGCGCTTTTTTTTCCCGGGTGCCTTTTCTAGTAAGACCGACGATGGCTATATTCGAACCTTTTATCCACTTGCACCGGCGTAAAAATAGTCACATGACAAAATATGTCGACTGAAGTTGAAATTATTTGTTTACTGATCAATGACAATGATGTTTTAATTTTGTATTTAAATAGAGATTCGGCAGTCAAATAACAAGGCATGAATGGTGTCAGAGGTGTTTGCCTAAAGTAAATCAAATGGATTACCTATTGAAGATAAAAGATTGTTTTGCTTATCATAGGAAATTTTCAGCCATTCAAAAGATCATACTGTTGTTTATAATTCTGGGTATCCCAAGTACATTTTCTTACAAAATATTGTTGATTCTAGTGTTTTACATACTTGCCATAACAACAACAATAATTGTGTGTCACTCTTTGATTTCATCAAGCCACAACTATACATTCATCTTGAGATTATATATTTTTTATTCTAGTCACAAACATGTTGTTGATCACGTATTTAAACTGAAGGAATTCTTTAAGAGTGTGATTAACCAAAATGAAAATTTTGATGATGAGTTTTATGATGCCCATGAAAATGAACCAAGAACTGAGAATGATGACCTCAAAAAAGAATCCTATACGTATACACATTCAACAAAATCCATGACTAAGAATTGGAAAGAAGAGATTGAAAAGATTACCAAGTTGATTCAGAAGCATTTTGTGCACACTTGGTTAAAAGACTTTGAGCCCAATGTTGATGTGATTTCTGAATTAAATATAATATTAGAGGAAGGAATAAAAGATTTAGCATTAACATTTAAATCAATAGAATGTCACAAACTTGTTGGAGAAATTCTTCTTCAGGGAAAAGAACATTTAAAAACACTTCAGACATCCCGCGATAAGTATAAGACTCAGCCAAAAAGAAGATCAAGTCTAAGTCGTAGAGATTCAGTGAGAAAGTTTGCTTCAGTAGAAGAAGCCTTCCTTTTTCATTCCACCTACCATATAGCTTTATACGAACAGGAAAATGAGATTCATTACATTTATAGTGTCTGTGATATATTACTCAGTCAAACTTTTGGAAATAGTTTAAAAAGTTCCCAAATTGTCAAACTTATTTTGTCGGAAATCTTGACATTTAATGTGTTCTTACCGATAGTTGATTTTTTAGCAGAGCCAGATTTTATTTATGAGAAACTTGTTTTAATTTTGTCAGATGAGTTATTACAATCTCCTGAGGATGATGATGATGAGGAGGATTCATTTGACCAAGTTAATAAACAGTTTGCAAGTGAACCAACTGTTAATGAAAAAGAACAAGTATTTCAATCTCATAATGCAGAATTTGAAGAATTTCTGAACTGTACAAATACTAGTCAAAGTAACGAAGAATCCAGCACTCAAAACTACCAAAACTTACCTGAAAATACTTATCAAGCACAACATTCATTTCAAATTCCACTTACACTTTTGGAGCCTTCAACTCCAATTCCACCAACAAATCAGAAACTACATATAGACTCCAGTAAAAGTATTGTTGAAAATCAACAAGAAAATGTGGCATCAAAGGAAACGAAGGCAGATTTTTTTCTTAGCTTTAATGAAGATGAACAAGAGGAAACGTATTCTAACAGTACAGTTGTTATAGAATCACATCCTCTGATTTTCCAAGACATCACCATTGCTGACTATGAAATAATGAAAGAAAGCAGAAGTACATCTCAATTTGTATTATATACAATTCAGGTACATACATTTACATGATCTATGCCCTACTAGCAAAGCCAAAGGGGGCCTAAGGTTTCTACTCTTTCCTTAGTCTGTCTGTCTGTCTGTCTGTCTCACTTCAGTTTTCTGCACTGTTTTTCCAAATGCTAATAGATAATGAACTTACTTTAGTATGTACATAATTCTGTTATGATGAGTTACAGATCAATGTGTACATTTTGTTCTAAATAAACATGATAAATCCACAAATATTTGAGGGAGTTATGGTCCATTGAGCATTGAAAATTCACAGAAATTTCAGTTTCATTTTTTTTCTAAGTGCTTATAGATAATGATTTTTGGTATGTGAGTGTATGTTGGTTATATTTTGTTCTGCTCTGCTTACTTTTACTAGAATTACAATATACAATATTGTTTGGGTATAAAACATTGGGCGGTATTGTTTTTCAATACTATCAGAATGCTTTTTCTACTATAATACATGTTATATAGCGGGGAAAAAATCAAATTCATATTATTTTGTCTTAATTAGCAAATACTTATATTTAAAAATGAAAAGGACATTTCTTGTAAAAACAAGAGCTTGAGGTCCACCATCTGGTAAAACTTGTGACCTTGACTCAGTGACTCAAAAGTAAACTTTTTTTTTGTAAACCTCATAAGCTGTCATCCATATGAAATGATTTAGGGACAGAATGTCAAATTCTATGGCCCCCTGCTATTTGCTCCAAATGTGGCAGAGTAAGGGACTAAAAAGATGTGTAAACATGCCTGCTAATTCACAGCTCGGTTTTGTCATGAACAGCCTACAATCCAATCGGAATAATCTTGTTATGAAAATTCTGAGTATAGTTTGTCTTAATATTATATAAGAAGCAAAGGTGTTCAAAAGGGAGATGGATCAAATCTTAAGTTTGAACAAGCCAGGACAAAATGGGAAGGCATAAATCACTGCAAAAACAAAGCATGACACCATTTTCAACCAAACAAAAATCGTCAACGTGAATGCAAGTCAAATGGAAGTGAACTCAGGTGCTTCAGAAGAGCATGTAAGCACATGATTGATGTCAAAAACATGGAATTAATATAACCCTTTGTACTTGTACATGTATATACATGATGTATATACATGTACATGTATATACTTATTAATTTATTACTCTGAATGGTATATACACAATTTACTTCAATTTCTATTTAAATGCTTGGTGCAATTATTTATTGCAATGATATAATTAAAGAATGCTGGGTGCAATTGTTTATTGCTAAGACAAAATTAAACAGAATCACAACATAATACAGTTTTAACATATATATATAAAGCATTAGCTGAATGTAATGTAAGCATAGAAGCACATTATATCAAAACATAATGAAAAACCCATAATGCAATATAAAAGCCAAGCATACATTTGTATTTTAAAATATTTAATAGCATGATTTAAAGCATATTAAGTAAAGCAAAAGCAGAGACTATACATGTATCTACAATGTATGGCAAAAGCAACCAGCCAATAATCTATTGGTGTGGGTGGGTGGGTTTAGCAAAAAAAAGCTCACATGGCTTAGGCGGAAGTGAAACAATGAAGTTAAGCCAAAAACGGAACCGGAAGGGCTCCGAAATTATACGTAAAAAAGAATTTATCAAATTCCACTTTACTTCAATTTCTATATAAATGCTTGGTGCAATTATTTATTGCAATGATATAATTAAAGAATGCTTGGTGCAATTGTTTATTGCTAAGACAAAATTAAACAGAATCACAACAGAATACAGTTTTAACATATATATATAAAGCATTAGCTGAATGTAATGTAAGCATAGAAGCACATTATATCAAAACATAATGAAAAACCCCAGACCCAATTGGAGTGAAAAACAATAATTAAGTGGAAAATGTATAAGGAGGGGGAAAAAAAATAATAATAATACCCATAATAATATAATGCTAACAAAAACATCTTAAGCAACAATTGTAAAAAAAAAATCATTCATTTAAGCCAAAACTTAACCTACTTGGCTTTAACATGTTTAACATAAAAAGTATAGTGACCTGAAAATACATGTACATGTAATGGCGCATATTGAATTTACATGTGTTTAGGCAAATTGTGTCCAAATTTCCTAATGGCAGTGGATTTACTTGCAAAGAATGTTCTATATATCTAAGATAGGCATCACTCTTCCACATACCGATTTCTTGAATCGCTTCACCTGACAAACCAGCATTAAATGCCCAAGTGGCGCCCCCACGACGAAAAGAATGCCCAGTCAACTTGCAAGAGTACCCTGCTTTAGACAATAAGGTGTTAACAAAGGCTAAAAATGTGTCACAAGATAATACTTTGACTACAGAAAAAGCTCACATGGCTTAGGCGGAAGTGAAACAATGAAGTTAAGCCAAAAACGGAACCGGAAGGGCTCCGAAATTATCCGTAAAAAAGAATTTATCAAATTCCACATTAAACTTCTGAAAATCTGTTCATTTATAAGTAAAAATCAATCAAATTTCACATGTAAAACATGTATATTGAATTCACTACAATAATTTCATCATGATGAAATGAAACTGCCTTTATTTAATTTTCTACATAGTGTTGCAATAACACTCTAACTCACTAAAATGTAGCTACAATGTATTTTATTTTCCATACAGTACCATGCATTTTATTGGGTTGCGGGGAATAAAGAACCTGTTTTGAGAACCAGAGAAGCTAAGAGAAGACACAGAGAGTTTATCAATTTACATGGAAGGTTGGAAGATAATTCTGACTACAAAGGTAGCTTAAAAGGTCAGTAGAAAACAATATTTTATCATGCAAACATGGCCTAAAATGACTTTTATTTGAATGGCCTTTAAAATAATTACATGTTACTTATTCACAAAAAAAAAATATTCAGAATTAACCTTTTTAGATCACCTGGACCAAAGGTTCATGTGAGCTATTGCCATCACTTGGTGTCCATCATCATCATTTGTCTTCATTGTCTGTCATGCATTAATCTACTCTGAAACTACTTAACATAATTAATTGAAACTTGATATTATTGATCTTGAGTGATTTTTGCACAAAACTTTTTTGTTTCTGATTTTTGAACCATAAAAAAACATGGCCCCAAATGCTTAAATTAACCAGAAGGGTCAGACATCTGTTTTTGGCTTGCGAATCAAAAAGTATAAAAGGTTAGGGTTGAATTTGTCAGATGAACTCATGTAGGTGTTATGCCCCTTTAAAGGTAAAAATGGTGTTTTTTCATGTTTTTGGCCTGTAGAACAAACACTTTTGCAGGTTGAGAAATGCTGTTGCTTGCTAATACTTGCAGCTCATTGAGCTACAGAAGTCTCCATTGGGTTGAAGTTGTCAGATGACTCCTTAAAGGGGTTATGCCCCTTTGAAGGTCAAAATAGTTTTTATCCTTATCTTGGCTGGAAGTTGTCAGAGTATTACAGGTAATAGCTTATAACAGAGACCCTAAACATAGGCAAATTTGTGGTCTAAACCATTAAAAAACCTAAAAATCACATGTATAATGTGTATTGTGATTATTAATAATGTTAAAGACTTTCGAAACAAAAGTATGATAAAAAGGACAGGTTTTGATATTTCTACTAAATAATATCTAGAATTTGTCAACTTTTTCAGATGTAAAAGGTCCAAAAAGGTGGCAGACATTACCCTTTGGAAATTTAAACAAGAAAAGTATTGAAGACAGACAGAAGTCCCTAGATGCATACCTTAAGGTATTATATCAATATGTGTCGTCATTTGACATTCATACATGTAGAACAATGGAAATTGATAAATTCTTGGGTATTTTTATAGAGAATAAAATAAGAAAGACATTTTTCAATTCCTTATTCACCTTTAAAGATAGAGCACCAAGTACATGTACAAAATATAATTCTCTCTTCTTGTAGTACCATTCTTTATTGTCACAGAGGAGTACCATTAAAAAATCTGATTCATTCCAACTGCAATTTAACTTGTATTAAGGCTAATGACTTTAGTAGGAGGAAAGATGCAGTTGGTGCAATCCCCACACACCCTTTTAAAAATAAAACAAGATTTATCAGGATGAGGTTACATCAAACTTTCATCAGCATTGAACTTTATATATTTATATTTTTGTACTGGAACAAAAGGACTATAATGTTTGTTATTAAAATAAAGATGTTATTTTTTTAATTGTGTTTAGTCCGTGATTCAGAAAGAAGATATTTGCAATGGTCCAGAATTAAAAGAATTTTTAGCCTATGAAGGGGATGGTCACATAGCCTTTGTACGGAAAACTCCGGAAATGGGTGTTCCAAGAATAGATAAAGTAAGACATAGAAAACTCCTGAAATGGGTGTTCCAAGAATAGATAAGATATGACATAGAAATAGAAAACTCCTGAAATGGGTGTTCCAAGAATAGATAAGGTATGACATAGAAAATTCCTGAAATGGGTGTTCCAAGAATAGATAAGGTATGACATAGAAAACTCCTGAAATGGGTGTTCCAAGAATAGATAAGGTATGACATAGAAAACTCCGAAATGGGTGTTCCAAGAATAGATAAGGTATGACATAGAAAACTCCTGAAATGGGTGTTCCAAGAACAGATAAAGTAGGACATAGAAAACTCCTGAAATGGGTGTTCCAAGAATAGATAAGGTATGACATAGAAAACTCCTGAAATGGGTGTTCCAAGAACAGATAAAGTAGGACATAGAAAACTCCTGAAATGGGTGTTCCAAGAATAGATAAGGTATGACATAGAAAACTCATGGAATGGGTGTTCCAAGAATAGATAAGGTATGACATAGAAAACTCCTGAAATGGGTGTTCCAAGAATAGATAAGGTATGACATAGAAAACTCCTGAAATGGGTGTTCCAAGAATAGATAAGGTATGACATAGAAAACTCCTGAAATGGGTGTTCCAAGAATAGATAAGGTATGACATAGAAAACTCATGGAATGGGTGTTCCAAGAATAGATAAGGTATGACATAGAAAACTCCTGAAATGGGTGTTCCAAGAATAGATAAGGTATGACATAGAAAACTCCTGAAATGGGTGTTCCAAGAATAGATAAGGTATGACATAGAAAACTCCTGAAATGGGTGTTCCAAGAATAGATAAGGTATGACATAGAAAACTCATGGAATGGGTGTTCCAAGAATAGATAAGGTATGACATAGAAAACTCCTGAAATGGGTGTTCCAAGAATAGATAAGGTATGACATAGAAAACTCCTGAAATGGGTGTTCCAAGAATAGATAAGGTATGACATAGAATACTCCTGAAATGGGTGTTCCAAGAACAGATAAAGTAGGACATAGAAAACTCCTGAAATGGGTGTTCCAAGAATAGATAAAGTAGGACATAGAAAAGTCCTGAAATGGGTGTTCCAAGAATGTTTCTCCTTTTAGTGGTTGAAAGTTAACAGGTTTTATAAAACTTTTGAGTGAAAATCTTTATTTTTCATTTTTGGGTTAAAAAAGTGTTTTTTTTAATCTCAGAAACTGGAATTAGAAATTTTTTCGGATATTTACCCCAAAATGATCTGCATGGTCCACTCGACATTCAGTGAAAATTTCAAGTCGATAACTGTATTTTTTACGATTTTCTGATTAAGAGAAATATGGGTACAATTGATTTCCAATAGACATGCACAGTTTCTTTTTTCCATGAGTATACATGTAAATGCAAAACTGAAGATATATTGCAGAAATATAAATTTTGAAGCCAAAATAACTTTTAGTTCTCAGGAAGATTTTTTCTCTCAAAAATTTGATGAGTGACCTAAATGTTGTTTACTAAAACACAAATCTTAATAGACATGTAAACATGTAAGATTAATTTCTTCCTCCCCTGCGAAGCAGAGCAGGACATAGGTGATACTTAACCAGCGGCGGCGGCAGCGTTAACTTTTTGGAAAAGTTTTATGAGCACCTCCATATCTCAAGAACTATATGTCCTAGGTTGATGAAACTTGGTATGCATATGCCCCAGTAATAGCTTAGCACAGTTGCATCCCCATCTTTTGACCTTGACCTTTATTTTCCGGTTGAGTGACTTTGACCATTTCCAATACATATAATAGCAATGGAAAAGTTTTGGGAGCACCTCCATATCTCAAGAACTATAGGTCCTAGGTTGATGAAACTTGGTATGCATATGCCCCAGTAGTAGCTTAGCACAGTTGCAGCCCCATCTTTTGACCTTGATCTTGGTTTTCCGGTTGAGTGACTTTGATTATTTTTATTGCTTATATTTGCAATGTTTAAGTTCTATAAACACCTTTAGATCTCAGAAACTGAAAATCCATGTAAATTCAAAATATAGTGGAAGTAAGAAAGCATAATTGTAAAGAATACAAATTTGACATGTTTGTGATTTGTACATTTTTTATTCAAAATTTTAAAAATTCTTTTACATATTCTAAATAGCTTTATGGTTAAAAGTTCCGATTAATAGACCAAGTGTATACCCTAGGTGGCTGAAGCGGTGGTATTATAATGAAACAATTATAATAGCCTTTGTAAGACAACATTTCATTCATAAACAAAACAGACAGAAACTAGCACGAGTTTGACTATCATGGAGATGAACATTGAAGGGATGACAAATTGAATATGAAATGATGATGAAGTTGAGGATATTTGGAACACAAGGTCAATCCAGAATGAAGGGATGGGTAGTATGTTCTTACAGGGGATCCTATGGATTCTACTCTTATCAAAGCCTGCAGTAGGGTTCTTCAATGTGCCATTAACATGACATATTTCCTAACAAGATGCTGTACTATGGTTTGGGATCAGGTTTTTCCCATTATACCCTGAAGACCTCAGAATTCATTATGGTAGGCCTGTTCATTATCTACCACCTTGGTCACAAGCCCCAATTGCTCTTTGAGTCAAGCAATCTGGCCCGATATCAGGTTCTGTGAGCTTTATAGTAGACTTTTATTGACAAACTTAGTACCGCTGCACATTATTAGGGATGTTCACCAACGCTTAAAAAAATGTTAATTATAAACAAAGGACCAGGGCTGATAAGGCCTGTTTTTGGCCTCAAAATATGGCTGAAAATTAAAAGTTCTAGTATTCTACATTCAATGTGTTATTTTCTTAGGCAAGGGTTATGGACATAATATAAAACAATGAAAATTATTTCAATCCATTTAATCTATATATAGAAAATAGCATTAAAAGTTGGAAGATTTTTAACATTTGGTCAAAATTAGCGGTTTTTACATTACTTTCCTGCTTATTTTGTTTTCAATAATAGTGTGTACAGCCATGTACCAAAAAGATACTTTGGGAAAATATTTTTCAGGACCAACTTAATTTGTTACCAAAAGGATTTTGTGGTACATGGGTGTTGCGGTCACTTCCCAGAGCGAAAATTATTAAAAATATGCTATAAAACAGCCGATTTGGTCAATTTTGTGCAATTTGTTCAATCTTGAAGTCACAGTATGGTCAAAAATATTAAATTGTCTATGAAGCATTAAAGTACTGACATTTAACTAAGTCTTGTTACAATTTTTCCTTGAATTCCAAGAAAAATAATTTTTGGGCCAAAAATGGCCCTTATCAACCCTAGTCCTTTTGATGTTTTAAACCGAAAGATTGAAGTTAGATACTACATTTGATGTCAACAACCATGTCCAGTAAATATGTGTAAAATGTGCAAGAAAAATCAGTAAACTTACATATTTACTGGTCAACTCAGGAAATACATGTATTTCCTCCGAGTGAATCACCCAGTTAATACATGAATTTACTGAAAGCATTAGGAATTTAACGTATTTACTGATTACACAAATTTATTGTAACATATACATCAATTGTTTGATTTTGAAAAGCTAACATATAATAAATATTCTTTTACTTTTGTTTAGATGATAGTAAAAACAATGTCAGGGGTGTTTGATGAACTGATCAAGATTCCAAGTAGAGTCAACTTTCCAAGTCTGCCTGGAAGAAAGGAGATAAACAAGGAAGACAAAGAAGATTGTGACCAGATAACATTAGATTTTGATTTGGATTCCAAATGTGTAAATATCATTACTTATATTACTGGAAAGCTTCATTATTTTCATCTTGATACATTCTACTGGTATTATTTAAGTAAACAATGAAATGGTTTTAAAATTGTTTTACAAAACAAAATTGAAACAAGCAAAAAAATTAATACAGTGTATATATATTGAAGCATTTTAAACTTGTGTGCATACTGTTAGACATATATGAATAAAAAACAATACAGTGTATAAATTTTCAGCATAATTTTTTTTTACAGATATTAACATAAACAGTCATTTTGCATGTGTTACCAGATGGAAATACATCTTAACAAAACATTTGCTTGTAATATTACACTAATATGAGAGATAACTTCATTGTATTTTTCTCTGCAAAAAACTTTACAAATAGCCAACAGCTTTCTATGTGAATATCACAATATTAATATGCTATGACATGTTCTTCATATTTATTTTTTTCCCGATATTTTAGGAGAGTCAAGAAGAGACATTGGAGGGCTTTGTTAAGATTTGTGATACACCATCATGTAAAGTTGAGGAATCATCTGAAAGAAGGATATGCAAACAAACTGGTATTTGATACTGACATAATTTTGTTACCCAAAATTAATTTGATGGCATATGGAATTTCAGTCTGTATGTTCATTACAGGGATGGATCCAGGGTTGTTAGAGGGGATGTAATTGCCAAAAGTGTCAATTTTGCAATGAAAATGAAAATTTGTGATAACAAATATAAGTTGGCCATAATTTATTTTTTCAATTTAATGTTTGAATTGATGTGTTTGGTCTAGCACACCTGTGATGGTTAATCTTAATTAAAGTTGAATGATGCAGGATGACCTAAAGAAATTCTGTGTTATAGTTGCAGTTATACAAAACCTTGCCTCATATGATTGGTCCTACAATTTTAACCTCATTGGTAGATGATGAACAATTTTAAACGGATCACTAATAAAATAAAGGGTAATATTCTCAATGAAATATGAATAGAATCACATTTGATTTACTACTGAAGAATGCATTGCCATACACTTTTCTATGTGTACACATTATCACACTTGATCTTTACTTTATTCCATGAACTGTTGCTTCAACTTTCAACATTTCTTTTGAAACTGAAATGTTTTGGATTCACTTGCTAAAGTGTAATTCAAGATAATTATTATGTGTACAATTTTCTTTAAGAATCAAAAGCAGTGGACAATATATCCCTAGCAGAGGCCGCACTTGACTTTGGTGTACAGACTTTGCAAGGGAAAGACAATTGGGCATGTCGTGAGAGAGTGATAAGTGTCACCAAACATCTAATTGGAGTTGTACTTGATAGGTAAATTAAGTTTTACTTGTCTTAGAGTGGGACCTGGGAAAAAAATATAGAAATAATTTTTGATAGTTGATATAAAAGTATAGATATAAATTGTCAACAGTCAACTGAGTAAATCAAATTTGGGGGAAAAAATAATGGAGAAGAATTTTTGTCTTGCCTATAAAGCTTATCAAGAAATAGCCTTGAAATGGGAGTAGCTGTTGTGTTATCTAACAATGTTCAAGTTTTATCAGCACCTTCATATTTCCAAGGTTGACAGTCTTCAATTTATAAATTTCACAGTACAAGCCAGAAGGGCTTGAACATTTTTTCAAACCAGAAGCCTTAAAAAAAAATAAACATGTACTACATTTCTTAAAATTTCCCAAGCCTGGCGGGCATTTAACAGCACACATTTTATATGCCCCAAAGTCTTTTAACAGCCATGGGCTGGTGGCCAATTCATGAATGGGGTTTTAACAATGAATTTATATTTTTGATGATGCCAGCACACAAAATCTCTATAGTGATATGAGGGTGTAGATGGGGTTTTAAGAATTGAAAATACATGTAATAGCCTCCCAAAATTAACAAATATAGAATGATTATCCAAAAGACTAAAAGATAGAGAATTATGACCCTTACAGCATAAAGAATAATGAGAAGCATGGGCAAAATGTTTAAGAATAGAGAACAAAGGGCAAAAAAATAGGGAATAAAAAATTGAGGACACTCCCATCCATACCCTCTGATATCATTGATATTGTACTTGTACAAACCAATAAGTATTCATACAAGCCTAGTGCTTGGTCTGTTTCCATTTATGTGTGAAACATCTGAAATCTTATTGTTTTTTGTGTTTAAAACCAATTTCTTACATGTTATACATGTTATATGGAATATTTTCACTGTACATTGCTATATCATTTAACTACTAGCTGTTAATGGTCTAAGGACAGATAACTCTGAATTTTTTTTGGCAGCTAAATTGATACACAAGAAAAGCAGAAAAGCAAAATTCTCTTCAATAATAATTGTGATTAAACACATAAAAACCCCCAGATGATTTGGATTTTTATGAAACTGTCTGGATATCTGAAATTAAGTTCTTTCCATTAAATGAAAACACTTCAGTAAGGTCAGTAAGTATATTGTTTAATTAGAAGGAAGACAAATTTATCTTCAATTCGAAATTCAGACGTGTTTGAAAAATACATGATGCATAAAAATTACTATATTGGCTACGACAAAATCTTTGGGTATTGATTATTCTATTTTTACTTTAAACCTAGTAATATATTGTTGAATTTTAGATGGCTGAGAGATCAGATTGACAGCTTAACCTCTGAAGAGATGTGCACCAAATATTTACGATTATTACGGGAAACTGTGTGGCCAGATGGAGAACTGTTTGAGGGAGGAAGAGCAGTAAAAACTGACCGACAAAAATCACACACCAAAGAACAAGCTAGGAGAGTTTTGACCCAGTTTTTTCCTGGTAATTGTTGTTATAGTCATTATTATATTTGATGATATATAGAGTAATTTGCTTAAATATTCATGCACATTGTATTAAAAATGAAAGAATATGGAATATGTGCCAGAAAGACACGATCCACATATTGATATTATTTTTATAAATGATAAAAAACAAACATTCAATGCGTGTAGTTTATTTGCATCTTTGATCTTTCTTCAGACTGGTCTCTAGAAAATAATCAATACAGTAGTAGTTAATATGGAACAGACACATTTAAATTGTTAGCTTAACATTTTGATTTAAGAGTAGATTACTAAGTGTGTTATTTTTTAATCTTTGAGTTGAAGATGGTTACTTTGTGATAAAAAAAATATGGGTTTTAATGGTGCTAAAAGAATACTTTTGATAAAACTAGAAATGAGTCTATGAGCAAAGTATTGCCTGCCCATTCTTGAAATATCTTGACAACCAACATGTTATACCCAAAATATGGACCTTAACAAGAACCTTACCAAAGTCGTTCATGAGTAGAATATAGGTCATAGTTACCTAATTTGTAGTGGGTGGTACAGCACTAATCAAGGCTCATCTAGTGGTGAAATATTGTTGACCCCCAACATGTTGTATCTGAGATATGGACCTTAACCAAGATCTTACCCAAAGTGTACTGAACATCAGTTTTATGACCAGACAAGGGTAAAACTATATGCCTGATCCTTTATGTTGGCAACCATAAAAATAAGCAAACCATGTCATTTGAATGACATTACCATGGTTGACAAGAATTCAACAAAGTGTTAATTTTACATTTTTTTCAGCAACATGTGTAAAACAATGAAAATCAAAAATCTTAAATGTCTTTTTGGGGGAAATTTCAAAAATTTATACCCATGAAAATAAATAAATCCACAGTACCTTGAATTCTAATTTTTCATAAGAAGTCATTTTAGTCACACTAATTGTTCATCAAATTTAATAATTGCTAACATATTGTAGATACTTTACGTCAGGTGATAGGAGAAGAGGACTTTGACCATGGTATCAATGAAATAATTGAATCTCTGCAGTACAAGAAACTTAATAGGTAAGTCTACATCAGGGCTCACAAATACAGTAGACTCCACGAAATCGGATATCGGCTACTTGGATATATCGGCAAATGGGATAGAATATCAAAACACCAAACCATTTCCTATTCTTTCTATATATTTTTTATGGGGAAATAGGATATCGGAACATTGGATATATCGGCAAATAGGATAGAATATTCCTCCAAAATGTTGCCATTTTGTATAAAAATCGGATATTTTTGTATTTCAGAAGATCGTGATGACCGGAAGTTTGACATACGTTTTCACCAACATTTGTATTCAACTCTCTGTTTATGATTTTTAATAAACAATGTATATTGTATTTACTAATAAATATGTTTTTATTTAAACACTTGTTTTTATTTAAGCAATAAAAGATATATCTTCTGTGTGTTTATTTTCTTGCACACCTGTCAATCATGATCATCGTACATGCCGGTAGTCAAAATATAAATGTTTTAAAACCTTTCAATTTGTTATTCTGAAATCTTATGTTGGCACAGCTAATAAAATAATTTTCAAAATGATATTGTGTTGGTACAAAATAAATTTATTAGTGGTGAAGTCTGTGTATATTTAGTGTGTGGGTAACACGTAGGTCATTGAAATTACAGGTGTATTTATTACGTCATGACTGTAAACAAATCATGTGAGCTGTGTAATGCTAACATTTCAACTGACTTCCTTTATTGAAGGTTTTCAATTTTATAACATTAATATTCCTCCACTATGATGCCAATCTTGAAAAGGATGTCTCAATAGATTTGAAATAAAATCATTATCCAAGACTATGTGTGGACAACCACATGGCTAATCAACATTTTGTAAATCACTAGTCGCCATTTTGAATATTCATGAGCTGCTATAATCTCATATTTGATTGACAAATGTAGACAAATTTTGACATCTTTATGAAAATATGATCCTGAAACACATAATTTTACGATTTAGATGTACATGTAATATGAATGAATACCAGCTTTTTAAATCTCGTACATTGATAGAGAAAAAATGTTGATTCTTGTTAGAGATTAATATATTTTCAACATTGTAAACAACAAAGATGGACGACCTCAGTAAAACACATGTTATGGAGGGAATATAAGTACACAAATTGATGAAAATACTTTATTAATTAATAAAATAACAATAGCTATTCACTAAATCCTTTATTCTTGCATGATACAACAAATATATAATATGATGGCATCCTCAACATGGAACACATGAACAAGACTTGGAGTTACATCACCAAAACTGATATTCGATCTCCTGAAATGGCAAATCGGATATCCTGGGTAATCGGATATTTTTTCCTGACAAATTCGATATCCGATTTGGCGGAGTCTACTGTATTGGTTTTATTGACTGGTGGTAAAAAGATGATCTGTATAAAAAATTAATTCATGTACATATTTATAGAAAAATCTGAAACTTGCACAGGACGATTGAGGACACATTCTGTATTTACAACATCCCACTTAGTTTTATCACAACTTTTGTCAAAATAGAAATTATAAAATCAACAAAAATACCCTTGAAAACACAAACCAAAAAGGAAAAAAAATCTGTTTACAACCAGTGAGAAGCTTGATAAATCATATTGTGACATCATGAGGAAATAAGCCCTTATGTTTTACTCTTTAATAGTTTGTATGGTGGCAACAAAGTAATATTACACTCTTAAAAAAGCCATGCCTTTAAAGAATTCCTGCTATTGAATCAGGATTACAGTTAAAATGATGCTTCCCTCTAGAAGGAATCTTATATTTTAATCCATTAAATTACCTCTTGAGCAAGCCCTCAGAAAACAAATGATACCTTTAGGATAACAAAATCTGAATGTTTCCCTCTATTGCTGGCCACCCCGGGGGGTTACTTCCTATATATTGGTATATGGGGACGTGCTGCAGATTTGGGAAGTAATTTTGAAATTTTTAGTATCTATTTGGGGTGCCATTTTTATCTTCTTGTGTTAGTTTAGGTTTAAATTTTACATATGATAATAATTCTGGGTGAAATATTAGTATTTATTCTGGTTTATAAATTCCTGGTAAATTATCTCTTGACAATACACATGCATTTAGTGTAAATTTTGTGAAAAGTTTCTAGCTCTATCACAATGAGTGCATTTTGTGGGTAGTAATATAATTCATACTATTTATCTGGGCATCAATTCCAGGGAGTATAAGTTATTTGAGTACAATTTTAGACCTGCTGCTGCATGTCCCCATACTAAAACATGAAAGTAAACCCCCCCCCCCCCAGGATGACACCATACTTCTTACCTTCTTCAATATATTCCTGGCTAGGGACAAGCATATATAAACTGATATGTTATGTAAATTTAATACCCCTTCCCGAAAGAAGTGGGGGGCTTTTTTATAGTGGTAGGGGTGTCTGTCTGTTAACCAATCTCTTCTCCACAACTACTATACCACTCAATATATTTCCATGAATTTTCACAGAATGTTTGTGACTAGCTTAGTTTGTGACATAATGTAGATGTGCACATACTATTTTAAATGTTGATCTTATTGATATTTGGGCTCAGCCTGTTTATTGGTGGATTGTGGCTGACAGTTTTTCTAGTTGAATGATGTTTCTCATCCTTATTGTACCTATATCATTAAAAAAAATTATAATCAGCTTTCTGTTTGTAGACATTTGATATACACCTTGCTGGATTTATCATTAGAAACATTATATCCAGAAATTCAAAACATGACGAGTACAAATTAGACCCAGCAGTATGATACAACAATCTGAACTGTGTGCTCTGACTCATACAAAGATGTAAGAGGAAGACCTGTACTACAAGAGAACTTAGACATCAATCTTTAAAAATGGAAATTTCAACCTTTCTCTTTGTGCATTTTCAAATTTCAGTTACATTTTTTTACCTAATGGTCTGGAAATTGTAAACCTTTCAAAAAAGGTCATAGTTTACATTTATATTTATATCTGCCATATCAGAAAATATCCGCCAAGCTTTTCTCAGAAACCATACATGAGAATGCTTTTAAATTTGGCAGAGTGATTTGATATGTTAAACTGGATGACCTTAGAAAGGATGAGTGGCAATAAGACCCATTTTTTGCCAAAGATTCACCATGGCATTAAAACTGAGCTTACAGATGTCTTAAGTGGCTAAAACATTAATTAAATATTAGGCTAAAATAAAGTGATAAGCTTTTGCCTATCAGTTTAGTTGTTTTGTTTTTCCAATCAGTTAACTTAATTTAAGAAATTGTCATAATTTCAATGGTTATTGCTAATTTTCACACACTTTTTGGTCTGGAAGAAGGTAGGCGCATTTAAACAACTACTTCATACTTGGATAAAATGTGTAAAATGATGATATCAATCATTTCTAAAAGTTTGAAGTTGTTGTTTTTATGCGCCCAATGTTTTCTCAAAGCAAATAATGCACTAAAACCATTCAAAATTTTTGTCAAATAAGACCACTTAATGTGATTTCATGATTATGTCAAAATGAATAATGTTTGCCTAATTTTGTGTGTTTACTATATTAACACACATGAGTTGATATTCCTTATAAATATAACAACATTTCAAACAACTTCATTTTCTGAGGCCAACTATGGGTCTAATGCCTCTCATCCTTTTCAGACCTGTCAAACTTCTAATTATTGTTTGGGATTCCCACTTGGCAGCATCTGTGTCCCCCATGGATGCATTCCTCCATCTTTGATAAATCTTTCATTGATGTAAATAGAGAGAATAATATTTCTTATGTCTGTTTAAAGTGAAGCAGTTGTGGTACAACATTGATATTTGGTATGCAGTTGCATTAGCATCAATGCAAATCAATTTTAAGAGCATTTTGTGTGTCATGGTCTAGTGACTTTGAGATTTTTAACTGATTTGGCTAAATGTTAACATTTTTTCTTATATCTGTTTAACATTAATAGACGATAAGGAGCTATTTGGTATGCAGTAGCATTAACATCAGTTCAGATCAATTCCAAGAGAATTTTATCTGTATGATCCTGCGGTCATGGTCTACTGACTTTGTGGTTTTATACTGATTTCGCCAATGTCAACCTTTTTTCTAAAGTCTGTTTAACATGAAGCAGTTATCAATGGTTATGGTACACCATTGATAGTTGGTATGCAGTTGCATTATTGCAGATCAATTTTAAGGGAATTTCGTTTGTATGCTCCTGCAGTCATGGTCTACTGACTTTGAGATATTGTACTCATTTAGCTAGATAGATGTAAATGGTTTTTATTAGTCTGTTTTATGTGAACAAATAATGGAAAACCTTTGATATTTGGTATACATTTGCATTTGCATCAATTTAGATCAATATCTTGAGTAATTGCCAGTACTGTAGTCACTTATAACATTTGCATTTTTATTGAACTTCATTTTACTCTGTGTCCAGCTGCGATAGGCGAAAAATATCTCTTTGTTAACAGTTTATGTTATCTTTGCTCTGATTATGATCTCTTTGACTTGGGCTCCTTTAGAATTGAGTACATAGTGAATGATAAACAATAAAACCCTGTCATAAAGTTAAACCATTAACTTGAAAATTCAGGATTTGTATGTCCTAGGTACAATATTCAGTCGGTGCTATATATAAAGAATCCATAAAAGTACATTGTCTTACAGATAAGCATTCATGTAGTGTTAGTCTTACTAATATGATATTACATTGTATATGTTTTAAATGCTTCATATTGTATTTTAATATTGTTACATATATATTTTTTATTGTTCACATTATTTATTGTCTGTAAAATGCATATTGTTACCCAATATTTCATATATCAGTAAGCAATGTTATAAAATACTTTTATTTTTGTTACTTAAGAAAATATGTCATGCATTATTCTATTGATAGGATCACATTATCTCCACTCAGTCTTGTCATAAAGGTTATCAAGTTGCCAAAAACAAAGTTAAGCAGACTTTTTCTTTTACTTTTTGTAGACCAAAGCCTTGACATTTCATAATGATCTGGAGTATATTAGGAAGTGTGGTAGTTAGTCTCTCGAACGGTTTTTTTTTTTGTGCAATCCACTTTTGAATTTTCAAGGCAATTTTTAAGTTTTAATTAATTTTTTTTTTTAAGTTGTTCAATTCAGTGAAATTTGATCGCTAGATATATTTTATCTACTGATTCTATAACTGTCAAGTCATATATTTTTAAATACTTGAAAAAAAACCTTTATTATTCTGAGTGAGTAGAGAAGTGACTCTGGGTATTAAGCTACATTCCTGTCATGATTTTCTATTTTTATTATAATTTTATTAAAATGTTAGTTTTATATTTTTACAATTTGTGCAATATACACACATTTTACCAAGAAACTAATCAAATGGCAAAAGGACAAGATAGGATAAGAAGACGATTTTGGCCCCCTAAATTGCTCAAATTTTCCAAAATCGGAATATCGAATTATAACGGTGTGATTTTGTGATTCAGAAGTTGTATTTTTTGGAACAAGCACAATTTTATTGAAAATTTGACATTTCGCGTAATTACGCATGTGCACAAAATGATATAACTATGAAATGTAGCAAAATTGGCTTAAAATTGTTAAAATGACAATGGTTTTGGTGAAATTTAAATATGAGCGGACCTGCGGCCCACAAAGATAATTTCTGGAAATATTAGTTTTTGTATGCCAATTCCATAGTTAGAATATTTTTGTGGGCCGCTTGTCCGCTCATAGTTATTTGAGCCAAAAACATACAAAAATTTACCAAATTTCGAGTATTTGTGAGAAAAAGTCACTTTTTCGTCAAGTTTGATCGAATGCTAAAATCAGATTGGATCTATAATTTGTTTAAAACATTCAAATTTATCAACTTCCATTACTTAATATCATATAAATCAATTTTTGAGCATAAAATTTCATTTTTGAAAAAGGGGCCAAAAACAGCCCTTATCGTACCTTGTCCTTTGAGGACTCTTTTATCACCATATTTTGTATGTGCAGTAATATTTTATTATTCCTTGTACTTAACAGTACATTAAAGTTATAAAAGTAGGGATGTCAAAGTGTAATCAGGTGATCCAGTATCAATTATTTGGCCAAAGTATTAAATATTAAATTTTGAGCAATGCATTGCCCGTTTCCCTAAAAATTTTAAGTTCAAAAGGCCAATAGGATTGATTGATTGTTATTGGTTTAATGTCCTGTCCCTAGAAGAATGCATAGCTTCATTTGGTGTACTAGCTACATACTAAATTTCATTAAATTTTGTTGAGTAGTTTCATCAAAGATGAGCAGAAATAATCATTTATGAGGACTTTCTGAAAAATTCTAGTTCTAACGGGTCGTGATTCCACTAAATTTTGAGATTGAGAATGATTGAAATGAAGTTCCTAATTCCTGAATATGCAATCAAGAAACTAATGTCCCAAAACTTACATACTTTCACAGTACTAAAAGGTAGCCAATAGTGTACTGATAAGTTATTGACATGGCCACATCAGACATGGATACATTTGTAACTTGAGACAGTTAAAAGCCGAGTAAAATAGTAGTATCAATGTGTTCATTAGTTATGTATTAGAAATAGCCGTGTTCATAATAAAGTGATTCTACTTAAGATTGTTGTGATATTTTTTGTCATAATATTAAAGTATTTTGTTTTTAATAATATTGTTGTTTTTTTCACCCCACCTGCTTAATAGATCCGTTTTGTCCTTTTGTAGCATAGTAAATAACAACAAAGCTACTACACTAGGATGATCAATCTCATCTGTCGGAAAACAAGACAAAACAAAGCAGACATACCAAAAATATTTAAGATCTCAATGGTCCTGACTTGGAACAGGCATTTCAACAGTAAAAACAACAGAAATACCCCATCTGACACAGCTGTGAAATGAATAATGTATTTGACATTCAGTGTGCCTATCTAGTTTGCCAACATGTGACCCATTGCCATCAATTGGTGTCCGTCTTCATTGTCTTCTGTTGTCATCATCTGTCTGTTGACATTTCTCTGAAACTGCTGAACAGAATATAATGAAACTTGGTATGATTGATTTAAGGTGTCCTGCAAAAAAAATGTGTTTTGACTTCTGATCCTTAAACAAGAGGCTCCCAGGAGCCTGAATCGCTCACCTGACATATGTGCCTGAAGTAAAGGTTATTAGGCAAAATCTTTTTGACGTTGAAAGGGTCATAAGATTAATAAGGGGGTCATCTGACAATATGGTGGATCTTAAGGTGCTGATCACTTTTGTTCTCAATCAAAATCTACAAATCTGGCACCCTTTTTGAGTTATTTTTGAAAAAATGCAGTTTAACCTAATGTTCTTTTTTTAGCCACAGTGGCCATGTTTTACAACCAATCAAAAATCCCCACATCAGTTCTATACACCAAGTTTGGTTCCAATTGGACTTAAAGTGTCAGATGATATACGATATTGAGATGTGGAATAAGTGTACGCGACACAACAAACATAAACAAACAGCAATTCAAAAAATCACAACGGAAAACAGCAAGCAGTCTTCAACATGACCATAGGTCACTGCTTACCGTCTTGCATTGGCCCAAGACTTATAATACAATACAAAAGTATCAAAACCAATCCCTAAATCATCAACGAAAGACTCAATTCTTGACATAGAATGACAAGGACAAACAAAGGCTTTGGCAAAGTTTCCTGGCTTAGGACAGGCACATATAAAATGTGGCGGGGTTAAACTAGTTTTTTGGATCCAACCTTCCCCCTATTGATAAGCTTGCACAAAGCTACATATAAAACACACTGTAAAACTCAATCGACAAAAGTTCAATTCAACAAGAGAGAACCTAAGACAAAATACTGTACGAAAACAACAAGACAAGGAGGAACTCTCTTGAGAACACTCGAAGTTACTGACAACTAGCTAAGAAACATTTATCGATTGATGTAAAAGAATCAAATACATCAGTTCTAAATCCGACACCCCACGTCAAAACAATGAATGATTAAAGAGTTGTATCACCATACAGAACCGACATACTTGATCGCTGTGGTGCTTATAAATAATACAGTGGATAAAAAGTGAAAAATTTAACGTTTTAAAGTTACTATCAAGCTATCAATATTTCTGCCAAAACATACCAAATGCAAAGATTTTACTAAAACATTGAATTCGTATCCTTTTTTCAAAAGGTTTTTAAGCCAGTTTTTTATTTCCATAAGGTTGTTTTTGAATTTTTGTGCTTTATAAACTACATTGCTATAAAAGTTAGGATGAGATATTCCTTTAACAATCAGAAATCTACGTGTACAATCAAATTTTTCGATGAGATGTCCATATTTATGTGCAAACTTTGTAAAAGATTTGACTAATTTGTGGTAACGGTAACCTTGTTTTAGCAATTTTTCTGTAATAAAACGGTTTTTATCATTAAAATCAGACACATCACTGCAAATGCGAGCATACCTGACTAATTGTGAAATGTATACCCCGTAAGCTGGAGCTAATGGTACGTCTCCTTCAAGAAACGGAAAATTAACTATTGGGAATGAAAAGTCATCCCGTTTATCATATACTTTAGTGTGTAATCTACCATTGATAATGCTTAAGTCCAAATCTAGAAATGGACATCTACTGTCGGTTGAGTTTGCTTTATTTAGGGTTAATTCTTTAGGATATATATCATTTATAAAATTTGAGAATGTGGGGTTGTTTAGAGCAAGTATGTCATCTAAGTACCTATATGTATTGTTAAAAGTTTCGATAAGGTGGTTTTTGTTTGGGTCTTTTTGTAGCTTGGCCATAAACTGTGATTCGTAACAATATAAAAACAGATCAGCTATGAGTGGAGCACAATTGGTTCCCATTGGAATTCCAATGACTTGGCGATATATTTGTTTACCGAACCGGATGTAAATATAATCTAAAAGAAAGTTTAATGCAGTAATAACTTCTATGTCGGTCCAATTAACATAACCTTTGTGGGTTTCGTTACTAAAAAACGATTTACTAAATACTTGTGACACTTTAGAACAGATGTAGTCACTTTTAGATTTGTCAAAGCACCATTTAATTAAATATTCAAATTTCTTTTTGATAAGATTGTGAGGTAGATTAGTATATAAAGTGGAAAAGTCATAGCTGTCTACGGATTGAAAAGTATTTTCAAATGCCCGAAGTTTGTCTAAAACATCAAGAGAATTTTTAACACTCCAAAAATGATTTATTCCACTATTTTCGAAAATTTTATCACAGTATCGGATGATAAATTCTTTCATTGTAGTTAAAGCAAGAGACAAGACTTTAGAAATATTGGTTAAGGAACATTTACTTGATGCAGAAATAAAACGGGATTTATATGGGTTTTTGTGTAATTTAGGTATCCAGTACATAGTAGGTAATTTATTGTTTGTAGGGGCTGCTCGAAGTGCTGTGGTTGCTATGACATGATCGTCAATAATACTGGTTTCTGTAGCTTGCACGGGAACGAAAGTACATGAGCCTTTAATTTCATGCATTGAAACATCCAGATAATACTTACGACATACCACAACAACATTGTTAGCCGCTTTGTCCGCAGGAACAAAAACATATCGTGAACCTAATAATTGTAATTTTGATTTAATTCTGTTAATATAAGTTTGGGGTCGATATTCTACAAAGGTGTTTTGAAAATGGCTTATTCGTAATTTTACAATGGATATGAATTTATTCTTAAACTTGTCTAAAGATTTGGAATCTGCTCCTTCTCGTCTAATCCAGGTCTTACAGTACGAATGAAGGGCAGTATTTACACAATCAAAACAAGAATTCCAATTAATTTTCGAAGGAGGTCTAAATTTTGGTCCCTTTTTCAAGAATTTAATAACCTCTGGGTCATCGACAATGTTTAGGTCGCCAGTAACAATATGGCCACAAGGAACATATCTAAAGTCCGAATTAGCACAGTCGCATGATACAGGAATATTCGAGTCTAGGTCTTCATCTGTAGTGATGGACGTATAGTTAAAAATAATGTTACGTGTTGGTTTTTTATATTTATAAGATATGATTGGAGGTTCAGTATTTGTAAAATATGGTGGTATTAACTCTTTAATAGTAGGATCCATAAAAATACTAGAAATGTTTATGAAGTCTAGTCCTCTGTTGATGTACGTTAATTTTATAAAATGTCGAATGTGGTCTACAGGACTATCAATTTGGGGGAAAAGTTTAAAGTAACAAAAAGCGCTAATAATGAGTGCGCCTTCATATAGGGGACTGGCATGAGATATGGTGTTACAATCCAATCTAATTTTATTTAAATTAGAAACGGGTATAGAGCATAGTTTACAAAAAAGATTATGTCGTCCGTTGTTCTTAAATATTTTAACAAGATCGGTGATGCTTAAATTAGAACGATGATGTTTTCTAACATTACGATTTATTCGTATACCATGCGACCGTTTGTTCCGTTTACGAGGACTTATTAAATTCATGACATTGATATTTGATGTTCTAGATATGTTCCCCTGTCCCATAATGTTATCGTTCAGCCCCAGAGGATAAGCTGTTTGTAATTTTTTAATCCATTCCAGTTCTGCAAGTCGTCTCAACTTGCAAAACTCTCGTTTACTAGATTTGGAGTCTTTTTGAATAATTTCTAGGGGTTGAACCCTGACGTATTTAAGGTTATGGTTGTGTATAAGAGACATTTGTACTTTTTATAGCGGCGAAAGCGATATAGATGTTCCGATGTTCTTTTGGACAAATATCTACCGGTTTCCCCTACATACTGGATATTACAACCAGGTTTGTATCATGTTATTAAATAAATTAAGTTATTGGTGCGTCAGTTAACATCTTGATCCAGATTTATAGAGAATTTGCGGCCGTTAATAGTTGATTTCACAGTGGTGTCTCTGATTAGTATTTTACATGTCTGTCATTTAGAAGCACCACAGGGTGAAATTTTAGGATATCCACGATAAGAGTTATTAAAAGTTGTACCGGTTATTTTATTTGAGGGTTGATTTTTAGTAATTAACGTTTGAAAAGTGGGATTGGAATTATGTCGAGTGTTGTAAGTGTGGCTTGAATTAACATTTGGAGGAGGTATGGCACTGTGAGGTGTGGATATCCTAGTAAAGGGTTTGTTATTTAAATATCTTTTTCCGTTTCGTAAAATCATGATTATGTGTCGTTAGGAGAGAACCGAATGTCCAATGACAAAATAGGGACGGCATGAAAACAAATGTATTAACAGAAAAAAATAATGAAATAGTACCACGGACTAAATCTTCCTACTAAAACTACCAATGATTCCCGACAAGCTCATTTGAAACGCAACAACAAAAACACAAAAAACAGGGATTAGAAGTAAAAGTAGGAACACTTAGAAGACCATAGAATAGGGCAACAAAAATTAAGTTGAAGGTCAATGGAAGGGAGATTCAAATATGAAAGCTATCTCGTGTACAAGTATACCATCATAAAAATATAAAAGAGCATACACCTCAAGCACGGGGATACGTTCAACTGCATCCACACAGCACATGAGACAAACTCTGCAAAAAATATACGATATTGAGATGTGGAATAAGTGTACGCGACACAACAAACATAAACAAACAGCAATTCAAAAAATCACAACGGAAAACAGCAAGCAGTCTTCAACATGACCATAGGTCACTGCTTACCGTCTTGCATTGGCCCAAGACTTATAATACAATACAAAAGTATCAAAACCAATCCCTAAATCATCAACGAAAGACTCAATTCTTGACATAAAACAGTTAACATAGAATGACAAGGACAAACAAAGGCTTTGGCAAAGTTTCCTGGCTTAGGACAGGCACATATAAAATGTGGCGGGGTTAAACTAGTTTTTTGGATCCAACCTTCCCCCTATTGATAAGCTTGCACAAAGCTACATATAAAACACACTGTAAAACTCAATCGACAAAAGTTCAATTCAACAAGAGAGAACCTAAGACAAAATACTGTACGAAAACAACAAGACAAGGAGGAACTCTCTTGAGAACACTCGAAGTTACTGACAACTAGCTAAGAAACATTTATCGATTGATGTAAAAGAATCAAATACATCAGTTCTAAATCCGACACCCCACGTCAAAACAATGAATGATTAAGAGTTGTATCACCATACAGAACCGACATACTTGATCGCTGTGGTGCTTATAAATAATACAGTGGATAAAAAGTGAAAAATTTAACGTTTTAAAGTTACTATCAAGCTATCAATATTTCTGCCAAAACATACCAAATGCAAAGATTTTACTAAAACATTGAATTCGTATCCTTTTTTCAAAAGGTTTTTAAGCCAGTTTTTTATTTCCATAAGGTTGTTTTTGAATTTTTGTGCTTTATAAACTACATTGCTATAAAAGTTAGGATGAGATATTCCTTTAACAATCAGAAATCTACGTGTACAATCAAATTTTTCGATGAGATGTCCATATTTATGTGCAAACTTTGTAAAAGATTTGACTAATTTGTGGTAACGGTAACCTTGTTTTAGCAATTTTTCTGTAATAAAATTACAGATGAGTTAACGTTTTCAATATAATGAGGAAATGCTTTTTAAATGCTCAATTTTGACGTTCTAAGGGCAATAACTCCTCAAAGGAAAGGTCCTACAACGTTGACCCTATTAGGTATTTTGTAGATCTTGATGTGCTCAACAATATGCAATTTAAATTTCTCAAATATCTAGTATAATTTTCAAGATATTGAGCTAAACAGTTGCAAAATTTGCAAAAAATCCACAAAAAGGGCAATAACTCCTACATGGGTTGTTGGATTTTCTTCAAAATTTCAGAGCTGGTAGATCTTGAGGTGCTGGTCACTTTTGTTCCCAATCAAAATTTTGAAATCTGTCACTGTTTTAGAGTTATTTGCAAAAAACTGCATTTTACCCCTATGTTCTATTTTTAGCCACACCAGCCATGTTTTACGACCAATCAAAAATCCCCACATCAGTTCTATACACCTAATGCTAATAAACAACTATACCAAGTTTGGTTCCATTTGGACTTAAAGTGTCAGAGGAGTTAACGTTTTCAATGTAATGAGGAAATGCTGTTAAAATGCTAAATTTTGAAGTTCTAAGGGCAATAACTCCTAAAAGGAAAGGTCCTACAACGTTGACCCTATTACATATTTTGTAGATCTTGATGTGCTCAACAATATGCAATTTAAATTTCTCAAATATCTAGTATAATTTTCAAGATATTGAGCTAAACAGGTGTAAAATTTGCAAAAAATCCACAAAAGGGCAATAACTCCTACATGGGTTGTTGGATTTTCTTCAAAATTTCAGGGTAGGTAGATCTTGAGGTGCTGAACACTTTTACCCTATGCCAGAATTTTGATATCTGTAGCCGTTTTTGAGTTATTTGCAAAAAACTGCATTTTACCCCTATGTTCTATTTTTAGCCATGGCGGCCATGTTTTTCGACGAATCAAAAATCCCCACATCAGTTCTGTGGGGGATACCCTAAAGTACCACCAGACCAAATTTGGTTTGAATCTGTGCAGCCGTTTCAGAGGAGAAGAAGTTTGAAGAAAAGTTAACGACGACGGACGACGACGACGGACGCCAAGTGATGGCAATAGCTCACATGGCCTTTGGCCAGGTGAGCTAAAAAACATGGCCACCATTGCTAAATACAGACCAGGGGTCAGACTACTATTTTTGGCTTGTAAAGCAAAAATTAAAATCAATATGCACAGGGGTGCAAAAGCTGAGTTGCAGTATTTTTCTTTACTTATCTAAACTTTAGCATAAATTGTTGCAGGCATTACATGCCAATCAATAAGTAAGTTATTGTCAAGAAGCCACCTTTTGAGACAACTAGATTACTGACAAAGTCAGAAAGGGCCCCGCAGCAAAAATTCTAAGTGTTTTCAAAATTATATTAACTATGATTATAACAACTAAGGCATGATCCATGGAATGTGTATGAAACTTCAGAGCTGTATTGTTAGTAGCCTTTGAGTTTTATTGTTCAAAAATTCAAATTCTCAAAATCTGTGATTTTTTCCCAAAAATATTTAACTGATTTGCACAAAATTTTAATATGCAAATCATGACATGCTACTTAGCAGCTGTACAAAGTTTCAGAACTGTATTGTTAACAGTTTTTGAGTTTTAGGGTTCACAAAGTCCAATTCTCAAAATCTGTGATTTTCGATAAAAAATGAAGTTTTTTCCAAAAATATTTAACCGATTTGCACGAAATTTTAATATGCAAATCATGACTTGCTACTTAGCAGCTTTACAAAGTTTCAGAACTGTATTGTTAACAGTTTTTGAGTTTTAGGGTTCACAAAGTCCAATTCTCAAAATCTGTGATTTTCGATAAAAAATGAAGTTTTTTCCAAAAATATTTAACCAATTTGCACGAAATTTTAATACGCAAATCATGACATGCTACTTAGCAGCTGTACAAAGTTTCAGAACTGTATTGTTAACAGTTTTTGAGTTTTAGTGTTCACAAAGGCCAATTATAAAAATCTGTGATTTTCCATAAAAAATGAAGTTTTTTTACAAAAATATTTCAGATTTTTCCATGAAATTTTACTATGCAAATTATGACATGCTACATAGTAGCTGTACGAAATTTCAGAACTGTGATGTTAATAGTTTTTGAGTTTTAGTGTTCACAAGAATTGTTGACGGAGGGACGGACAAAGTGAAAACTATAGGGCGTCCGCATCTTTGATGCGGGGCCCTAATTACAAGCATTTTTTGCCTCCCTAAATCTTGGGTATAAATTCCCCAATCACTAGGCTTCCTTCTCTTCTAGTATGTAGCAATATCCTAGTTTCTTAAAAATAGGTTGAAAACATTTTTGAGTTATTGTCTAGAAACCGTTTTTTATTCGAAATTTTCTAATGTTTTTCTGCTGCTGTGACCTTGACCTGGAACCCTTCCTCTTTTTATGGTATGTAACAATATACCAAAATTTCATTCAAATTGGTTGACAACTTTTAGAGCTATATTATGGAATCCACTTTTTGGGGAAAAAAATTAAGTTTAAAACTGAGTTTATATGGTACAGAAACCATTTCACTAATTCAAGAAATTTTCTAATGTTTTTCTGTCACCTTGACCTTGAACAGATTTACCCAAATTCAATAGGGTTTATATAACAATATCCCAAGGTTTCATTAAAACTGGTTAAAAATTATTTGAGTAACCATTCGGAAACCAATCGTTGACGCCTGCAACGGCCCAGCCACCCACCATCATCATAACAATACCCAAGTTCAACTTTCTCCCTATCGCTTAATTTGCAATGAAGATTTCTTTAATGAATGTAAGCATTTTACTTCTTTATCCACTGACACAGGAAATGTTTACTTGTGCACTTCTGCTTTAACTTTTTTAAAGATTAGCCTACTGATGAAAAGAATCAATAACAATTAAGGTAGGATGACTAAAGAAGCCAAAAAAAAACAAACTTAAGTGGATCTTTAATCTAAGTCCATAAAATCTTCCAACAAAGTCAGAGACACTGACTCAATCATTCCATGTCTGGTCCTAAGACATATGACAAAAGAACCCTCTCTACATACTTTGTAACTATACACATTTAGTAAGATTGAAGCAAAGGAGCAATCAGATGTCACAAGTCTGAAAGGCCAAAACAATACTGCTAGACATAAAATAACCTCAACATACAAAACATATTACAACCTAACGGCAATCAGATAC
This sequence comes from Arcuatula senhousia, assembly GCA_963971305.1. Taxonomy (NCBI): domain Eukaryota; kingdom Metazoa; phylum Mollusca; class Bivalvia; order Mytilida; family Mytilidae; genus Arcuatula; species Arcuatula senhousia. The sequence goes on along the minus strand of OZ020307.1, from coordinate 43,303,954 downwards.
ATGAACTAAAAGTCAAAATGAGAAAATTTGGTTGCCCCTGAAGGGTTAAGCAGTTTCTTCTGGCTATAGCTGACTGGTCAAATTGTCAAGAATCAATTTAGTGTGGGTTAATTCCAGTAAAGCACAACAATACTAAATCCCCATGCTAAACCAAACAGCTGTGCTCATCTGTGATAGAAATCCAGTATTTGTCTACATGATGTCTTCTGTAACATTACCCTGTGTTGGAAGTTTGTGTGTCTGATGTGATGCTCTACCAAGGAAATCACTATAATACCAAAAGCTCTGGAATGACAAATCAGATATATAAACTCAGTAATTTTGAACAAAGAGAATGTTCCTACACAAAATGAGAAAGTTGAACACCATGAATGAGAAAACATGAAAAGCTTAACATTATCAAAAAGTTAAATATATGTGCTTGTAATCATTGTATAAAATTTCATGAAGACCCAGAGCAGGTTGTTTAGTTGCCAGTTAAACAATACAGACTCTTGACCCAATACAAACTACAAATGTATTACTCTAAATAGTCATCTTTTCTGTTGGCAATAAAATTCGAAATACAGATTTGTTTGACCATATTTATGTTGCTCATTAGTTACAACATGAATATTTACAATCAGGAAAACATTTTCAACAATAGATGTCATTAACAGATTACATAGATGTTAAAAAATAACCAATAAAATTGAAATGACCATGATTACATATAAAAAAGTCTCATGTTAACAACTTCTCAGTCATTAAATGGATCTCACAGGTTCAGGCTTGGTAGTAGGTAGATATCAACCAGGAAAATTACAGATCAATGAATTAATTCTTTCACACAACTTACTATATATCAATTTACAGATGTCTTAATTAATTAATGAAACTGTAACATGAAAATGCAAATCTGACAATCAATTTTATGTACTAGGCTTAGCCCGTAGAGCATAAATGAAATTTTTGCAATTGTATGATAAAAATGGGTAAACCAACATGAAACAGCATAGTTATAAAATGCTTTCGTTCAAATCCAAAGTAAGTTCAACATGCAGTTGTTTGATTTATGAACTTCATGACATAATAAAAATTCAGTGATCTACTTTATGTAAAAATTGATGCTTGGATATATTACACTGGATTTCTTTCATGACAACACTCACACATTAACATTTAGCATACTTAACATTCAAAACATCAATGGATTTGATACTTTTCACAAATTGACAATATCAATGATTAAAATGTACATAATTTCAAGTTTTTTCAATATCTACGGAAACTTCCTGTTTGAATCCCTTTGTATGCATCAAATCTAGCCTCTTGTTGTCGTGCCGCAGCAAGTCCTTGATTAGAGATGATCATTTGTGCTGCACTTGGTACAGCTGGAACAAATATACTGGGTTGAACATTAGCCACTAGTCCTGGGTTGATAGTTGTAGCAAACGCACCCCTTGTGTCTGCTTGTACTGCAGCAAAACGGTCTTGTGGGATAGCTGTGCGATTGTCTATGATATTTTGTCTGTTATCCATACTGTTATTGCCCCATGATCGATTCTGTGCAGCACCTACAACTCCTGAAAATAAATATTATTTAAACATTGTTTTATTTTTTAGTGTGAGATACAAATACAATTGTTTCGTAAGTATATAAATTTTCTGCCCTGGGTTTAATAAAACATCTCAATATGAGTATTTCCTTAAAATTAAGATAGGAATTTCAGGGAGATTTGAAAACAAAAAAATTCTCAAATTTCATTTTTCTGAGCTGTTTTAGGAAACCAGGCACTCATTTATTTTTAAAGAAGAAGTCAACTAGAATGGCGGTCTTCCATGGAAGATGTATGTTGCCTGTGTCTTAAAATATTCGGTAAACAGGAAATAGATGAGTTACAGGCATAAAATTGTTTTACACCATGTAGTACTATAGGAGGAAGCTACATACCAAATATCAAGAGGTTGTGACATGTAGTTGCCCCAAAAACTGCGACGGAAGTTCTTGTGACCCTGCAGGACGCTGGACGACAGATAGTGTCAAAGTGACTCTTATATGTAACTTTGCAAGACATTGCCGGCGACACAATATTATTACCCACAAACATAAATCATAATGTTAATTATTAAGCGTAAGTGTTTTTACTCTTTAATTGCTTGGTGGCAAAAATTTACAACTGCATCAGAATATTTATATTATTGGATTAAAGTATTTTTTTACTGTACAATGAACTTTTAATTCAACAGCAACAACAAAATAACCCACACCATATTGTTCATTAGGTTACGAAGTATTATCTCGTAAATTATATTTTACTGACCTGTGTTCAAACTTCCACTCATATTCTGTCTGACCACCAGCCGTGTGTCATTCTGAGTTCTGTTGTCTGTAAGAATAGAATAATAGATATCATATGTGGTATCATCTGGAAATAACAATACCATCCAAGGAAAGAAGTCCAGAAGGATGATACACATTTTTGACATGCTATATACACTTTGTCATATATTTTAAGAATCCGTCTGTGAGACTCAATACAAATATAATTCATTATAGAGGTTAACATTACTGATCTAATTTTTTGAGATTCAAAAGGCAATCTTGTAAATAAACATGTAGTTGCATTGTCGAACAGAATTGGGAGAGGACAAATTTATATATGTTGTGTACAAGTTGCAACTTTGTACATGTTGCAACATGTACAGATAAATTGTACAAGTTAAGAAATATATTGGACGACCTCTACATTATTAGACACAACTTGTTTTTTGCAATCATAAATGAGAATGGAATATTAAAGTAAAAGTGTTTCATGAAATTCAAGTCTATAAAATACAAGTTTTAAGAACTTCCAGTGCATAATGATTGCACTATAAGTTCCCAGACTTTGATGTCTTGATTTCAGCAACAACACTTTAAATGCTCTTTTTGGCACTTCAATAATACTATTGATTAAGATTTAGGTTACTATTTCTTAAAATTGGCATGCAGAATTTGACCAAAATGTGTAAAATCTCATATGTATTCTTTGGGATTACATATACCTGATCATGCTGATAAAAAACAACCATTTCATGGTTTTTTTTCTTAACTTGCACATTTTATCTGTACATGTTGCAACATGTACAATATTGCAACTTGTACACAACATATATATATTTATTTGTACCCCACGCAACAAAGTTGCGAAGGGTATAATGTTTTGACTGGTCCATCAGTCAGTCTGTCTGTGATCAAAGTTTTCGTAACAGATATCTCAGCTATTATCAATTGTAGGCTTTTGATATTTGGTATGTAGCTTCAGGTGGGGGTCCCATATGGTGGGATATGTTTTCAGATCTGTCAATCATCTACTTCCTGTTTAATGAACCGACTTAAGACTTTTTTCACTAAATTTTCAGGGTTGTAAATTTTCGTCACAGATTTCTCAGCAACAATGAATTGTAGACTTTTGATATTTGGTATGTAGCTTCAGGTAGGGGTCCCATATTGTGGGATACGTTTTCAGAGCTGTTGATCAACTGCTTCCTGTTAAACGAGCCGACTTGGAAAGACAACAACTCTGCGTGGGGTATGAGAGCGTGCTCACTTAGGCTCTTTCATTGAAAATGCTAGGGTGTACTCTTATCAGGATATCTTTTTTTAAATCAGGCTCCTTTTTAAACAGACATTTGGTAAGACAAGACAATACAAGGCCCAACCAAATAATCTTTTCATATTGTGCAATGCCTGTATAATGTACATATACAAAATTAAAGTTTGTTTTTGCCTACAAAAACGATGTCTCCCCCCGTTTCCCCAAAAAGTTCTAAGTTCAAAGGACCATAACTCCCTAAAAAAATTGAGGATTAAAATTTCCTGGTAATATGCTCAACTACATATGATGTTCTTCCTATATACCAGGTTTTGTTGAATTCGATTCAGTTGTTTCAGAGGAGTTGCGCTGACAAGATGATAAATGAGGATTTTCAGCAATTTTCTAAGTTCAAAGGGCCATAACTCCCACAAAAATTTGAGGATAAAAATTTTCTGGTAATATGCACAACTACATATGATGTCCTTCCTATATGCCAAGTTTCATTGAATTCGGTTCAGTAGTTTCAGAGGAGTTGCGCTGACAAGATGATAAATGAGGATTTTCAGCAATTTTCTAAGTTCAAAGGGCCATAACTCCAACAAAAATTTGAGGATCAAAATTTCCTGGTAATATGCACAACTACATATGGTGTCCCTCCTATATATCAGCTTTCGGTGAATTCGGTTCAGTAGTTTCAGAGGAGTTGCGCTGACAAGATGATAAATGAGGATTTTCAGCAATTTTCTAAGTTCAAAGGGCCGTAACTCCAACAAAAATTTGAGGATCAAAATTTCCTGGTAATATGCACAACTACATATGGTGTCCTTCCTATATACCAAGTTTCATTGAATTCGGTTCAGTAGTTTCAGAGGAGTTGCGCTGACAAACTTTGTGACGGACAGACGGACGGACACGACAAAAACAATATGTCTCCCCACAAAAGTGGGGGGAGACATAATTAATAAAGGCCTTACAATACTTGATCAAGCCTTTACCTCTTTCATTTTTCCAGTCCCTATTGTCTGTATGACGAGGTGGTGAGCTATGATGACTTCTGTTGTCTCTATGATCATCCCGGTCTCGGTTAGTCCTAGTAGCTGAACGGTCCCGACTTCGTGATCTCCTTGCATTTCTATGGAAATCATCTCTACGTTCTCTGTCTTCACGTACAACTGGTTGTCTATCAGTCCTGTTGTCTCGGTTCTCACGGTCATATCTTGATTGGTCCCCTCCAGCTCTGTCATTAAATCTGGAAATAGATATATAACATCATATAAGTCCATGCTTAAGTTTTAAGTTTTAAGGAAACCAAAGATATTATTCTTCAGTAGAAAGTTATAACATACATGAACATGTAGATGCACATTTATAATACATTGTATGTCACAAAGGTTCTGTAAAAGTTTCATACAAAAGGCATCCAGTAATCTAGGAGTAGCAAAAAATAAGAAGGAATGTGTCCATGGGACACAAATGCCCCCGCTGACCCCCAAATAGGAAGTAGAAATCTGACAGGTCTGAAGGTTGCTAAGGACATACAGTTTGTCATTATGAACCATCCTACTAAGTTTCAATTCATTGTCATCTACGATTTTTCAGAAAAGCTTGATGAAAATTTTCACGTAGATTTCATCTCGACCCAGTCCCATACAGAAAGTAGAAGTCCGACAGGTCTGAAAGTCACTTATGACATACAGTTTGTTATACTGAACCATCCTACTAAGTTTAAAATCATTCTCATGTACGGTTTCTGAAAAAAGCTTGACAAAATTTTGTATGGACAGACATGAGTAAAACTTACATGCCCCAAAACTTGTCGTCGTGGGGGCATAAAAATGTGGATCCCCTTTATGCCAGTGATTAATTCCATGTAATTCCTTGGGAAACCCAGATATAAATCTGAGAAAACAAGGTATAATTGAAACTGGATGCAGTTTCGAATGTCTCCCAAACGAAGTCCCTTTCATCTCATGTGAAAAATTTGGACAGGGTGTTCCCTAAAATACAAGTTTTACAGAAATCCCAGGAGTGAGCAAAATCCTGGAAATGCCTTTAAATGCATTTTTAGAACCTCATGCAAATATTTTTGGCAGGGGTTCCCCTAAAAGACAAGTTTTACAAAAGCCCCACTGGTAAGCAAAATCCTGGAAATGCCTTTAAATGCATGTTTAGAACCTCATGGAAAAAAATTGGGCAGGGGTTTCCCTATTTTCACAAGGTATTTAACTCTCTCATATAAAATGATTTGTCTTATTATAAGAAGTTATAATATATAGTTATAGGGTGGGGATTTCAATGGTTTTTAGAAAAATTAGTATTTTATCATTTGAGGGGGTGGGGCATGACCCCCTCAGAGCCCCCTATGGTACCAAATGATGTGCCTTATCATAAGGAATAATAATATATATGGTTATAGGGTGGGGATCTCAATGGTTTTCAGAATATTTAGTACTTTAATATTTGAGGGGGTGGGGCATGACCCCCCTCAAATCCCCCTGTGGTACCAAATGGTTTGTCTTATCATAAAGAATAATAATATATATGGTTATAGGGTGGGAATCTCAATGGTTTTTAGAATATTTAGTATTTTATCATTTGAGGGGGTGGGGCATGACCCCCCCAGACTCCCCTACAATACCATATGATTGGTCTTTTCATAAGGAGTAATAATATAGATGGTTATTGGGTGGGGACCTCAATGGTTTTCAGAATATTTAGTATTTTATCATTTGAGGGATGGGGCATGACCCCTCCTCAGACCCCCCTACAATACCATATGATTGGTCTTATCATAAGGAGTAATAATATATATGGTTATAGGGTGGGGATCTCAACGGTTTTCAGAATATTCAGTATTTAATCATTTGAGGGGGTGGGGCATGACCCCCCTCACACCCCCCTACGATACCATATGATTGGTCTTATCATAAGGACTAAAAATATATATGGTTATAGGGTGGGGATATCAATTGTTTTCAGAATATTCAGTATTTAATCATTTGAGGGGGTGGGGCATGACCCCCCCTCAGACCCCCCTACAATACCATATGATTGGTCTTATCATAAGGAGTAATAATATATATGGTTATAGGGTGGGGATCTCAATGGTTTTCAAAATATTTAGTATTTTATCATTTGAGGGGGTGGGGCATGACCCCCCTCAGACCCCACCCCCCCCCTCCTACGATACCATATGATTGGTCTTATCATAAGGAGTAATAATATATATGGTTATAGGGTGGGGATCTCAATGGTTTTCAGAATATTTAGTTTTATATCATTTGAGGGGGTGGGGCATGACCCCCCTCAGACCCCCCCTTGTGGACCCAAATGGTTTGTTTTATCATAAGGAGTAATAATATATATGGTTATAGGGTGGGGCTCTCAATGGTTTTCAAAATATTAAGTGTTTTGTTATTTGAAGGGGTGGGGCATGACCCCCCCCCCCCCACTTAAGACAACGAAACGGAGGGTTTACCATAATACCTTGCCACTACGTTTACTTAGATATCCAAGTTAAGTGAGTATTTCAAAGTTAAGATCGCATATTAAATTATATCACTTTTCCCATAGACTTCTATAGTAAAATTTTGCAACCCCACCCCCTTTTGAGACCCCCAAAACCCATGTTCCCTTCAACATATTGAAATTTTTTTTTTCAGGAGGCGCATCTACGAATATGGGCCTTTCAAGTCATATGATATCAAACGATTCTGTCCAACGGTTTCTGAGAAACAGTGCACACAAGTGTTCGAAAAATCGTGCCCGGAAAGAAGAAAAATAATAATAATAATAATAAGAATAATAAGAACTGAGCAAAAACATAATGTCTCCAAACTTCGTTTGGGAGACATAACTATAAAATATGAAGTGTACATCTAAGCATGTTATGTGAAAGTTTCATGAAGAAAAGTTAAGTGGATACACAAAAGTGGAGAAGTGAACCCAATGCAAGATTACTACATGTATGTGGCTTAACAAACACACACTAGAAACTAGACCTAGTAAAACATAAAAATTGAACCAAGTGTCAATGCCTCTGGAAAAAAAAAAATCATGTTAATAACTAGTGCATTTTTTAAAGCATGGGCTCTATACCTGTCATATCTGTCTTCATTACGTCTGTCTGTTCTATCATCTCTGTTAAAATCTCTCCTATCATCAAATCTACTGCCTCTCTGATCACGGTTGTCTGTGGTTCTCCCTTGATCTGAGCGACGGTCATATCTTTCAACTTTTCTCTCTGAGGTAAAGGATCTACAAAAAACAGTTCAGTCAAAATAAACAACAAGAATATTTTTTGCTGTAAAACTATTACAAAATTAACTTAATTAAATCAACTGTAAGAGATGATATTCATGAAGTACTGTTTGGGTGCTTAATTTTAGTAAATGTATTAGGTATGTGCAAAAAAGTTTCTTTGATAATCTGTTTAATGAATCAGAATTCCCCATTTTGGCCTTTTCATCTAAATAATACAATCTCTAAAATTTTATTAAAATTACATTTTTTAATCAAAATATCCTAAATTCAGTTAATCAATTCATAAGCACATTAATATTTACACCTGTCAATCTGGAAGCATGTAGGGTCTGTGCTACTGCAAAGTAAATTAACTTTATAAGTTGTATTCTGGTTAAAACTGGATTTGACAATAGTATCTTATAGATATTAGGTGTATTTTAAATTACTTTAAAATCTATTTAAAAGTATATGAGAAAATGTCTTAAATTTTCTTATAAGACAAATGCAACATATTTCCAAAACATATCTATAATAGTATCAAATTCTGAGGTCTGACATTCACATGAACAAGTGAAGCCTTAGTAAATTACATATTCAACAAATCATTCTTTTTTTTCCTTTTAAAGGAAATGAAAGTGTAGTTAAATAATTGAAATACTTAAAACGTTTGGATATACAAAATACGCAGGAAAAGAAATAAGCCTTTAAAGAAGTGAAGTAAACCTACCCTCCTCTATTGTCATCAAATCTATTATCATTAGTGGCTGCTCGCTTAGGTTCTGACCAGTACTCATCACGTCCTCCACGACTCTCAAATGTTCTCTTTTGGGCTCTCTTCTGATTCTGTAACTCTTGTTGCTCCACCCTTTAAATTACCAATAAAATGTAACAGGTTATTGGGTTTGAGGTCTAACATATCAGTATCTATTATATCATGTTAAACTTTGTTCAACTCAAATAATACACTTTAAAGTAGAAAGCTAGTCATGGTGGAAACTTGTTCAACTCAAAGTAGAAAGCTAGACTTGGTGAGAACTTGTTTAACTCCAATATACACTTTAAAGTAGAAAGCTAGACTTGGTGAGAACTTGTTTAACTCCAATATATACTATAAAGTAGAAAGCTAGATTTGGTGACAACTTGTTTAACTCCAATATATACTCTAAAGTAGAAATCTAGACTTGGTGAGAACTTGTTTAACTCCAATATACACTTTAAAGTAGAAAGCTAGACTTGGTGAGAACTTGTTCAACTCCAATATAAATTTACAATAGAAAGCTAGACTTGGTGACAACTTGTTTAACTCCAATATACACTTTAAAGTAGAGAGCTAGACTTGGTGAGGACTTGTTTAACTCCAATATATACTATAAAGTAGAAAGCTAGACTTGGTGAGAACTTGTTTAACTCCAATATATACTTTAAAGTAGAAAGCTAGACATGGTGGAAACTTGTTCAACTCCAATATACACTTTAAAGTAGAAAGCTAGACTTGGTGAACAAAATTGTTAATTCAAATAGATACCTGATTTGATCCATTAATCTCCTTCTTTCTTCTCTGTCTTTCTCTCTTTCTATTCTATCTCTCTCTAGCTGTTCCAGACGTAGTTTTTGTTGTCTCTGTAATTCTATTCTGTCACGCTCCAATTCTTCTCTCTCTTTCCTGAAAAATTCATTTAATGAGCAAGTTGTCATCATACCAATCATGTTTTAAATTTGTAAAAAATAAAAAGAAGATACTGACTCAAACTGAAAAAAAATCAATATGCACATGGGTGCAAAAGCCGAGTTGCCGTATAACGAAATTACCCTAAAATCATTTGGGTTTCTCCTCTTATAATTGGTAACAAAACAACATTACAAAGTTTCATTAAAATCTGTTGACAACTTTTTGAGTATTTGACCAGAAACTGCTTTTTTAAGTAAATTTCAAATGTTTTTCTGTCGCTGTGACCTTGACCTTAAACGGATTTACCCCAAAATCAATAGTGTTCCTCCTCTTATGGTATGTAACAATATCCTTAAGTTTCATTAAAATCAGTTCAAAACTTTGGAGTTATGGTCTGGAAACCACTAATTCAAGAAATTGTCTAACCTTTTTCTGTCACTGTGACCTTGACCTTGAATTGATTTACCCCAAAATCAATAGCGTTCCTCCTCTTATGGTATGTAACAATATCCCAAAGTTTCATTAAAATCGGCTCACAACTTTTTGAGTTATGGTCCGGAAACCACTAATTCAAGAAATTTTCTAAGGTTTTTCTGTCGCTGTGACCTTGACCTTGAACGGATTTACCCCAAAATCAATAGGGTTCCTCCTCTTATGGTATGTAACAATATCCCAAAGTTTCATTAAAATCGGTTCGCAACTTTTTGAGTTATGGTCCGGAAACCACTAATTCAAGAAATTTTCTAAGGTTTTTCTGTCGCTGTGACCTTGACCTTGAACGGATTTACCCAAAAATCAATAGGGTTCCTCCTCTTATGGTATGTAACAATATCCCAAAGTTTCATTAAAATCAGTTCACAACTTTTTGAGTTATGGTCCGGAAACCATTAATTCAAGAAATTTTCTAAGGTTTTTCTGTCGCTGTGACCTTGACCTTGAACGGATTTACCCCAAAATCAATAGGGTTCCTCCTCTTATGGTATGTAACAATATCCCAAAGTTTCATTAAAATCAGTTCACAACTTTTTGAGTTATGGTCCGGAAACCAATTGTTGACGCCCGCCCGCCCGCCCACCATCATCATCACAATAGCCGAGTTCAACTTCGTTGCAACTCGGCTAAAAAGATTTTACCATAGGTTTTAGATTTGTACTTCTTACAAAACTTTAAAAGAGTTGTTATTTTATTAGATAAATTCATACTATTTGCAAAAGTATAATTAACAGGAAACAGTTTATTTACATACAAAAATGATTCTCAATAAAATGAACACATTAGAAGCAAAATAATGAAAACTAACCTTAGTTGTTCCCGCTCTCTAGCTAATCGTATCGCCTCAGTTCTCTGTTTAATCTGTACTTCTCTCTGTCTTCGCTTTTCCCTCTCAATCTCTCTCATTCTTTGTCTCTCCAGCTCACGTTGTTTTCTTTCTCTTACTCGCAATCTTTCTCTCTCTCTTTCCTCCTGCAATGGTATAGGCATAAAAATTTTAGTTTGCATTTGTACATTACATTAAAAGGATATTCAAGTAACAAGATTAAATGAAGTGAAGGTCTTTCGATGAATGAAAGCAAAAGAAGGTCTATATGAAGAAGTTTCTCACTTTTTTTTAAGTTTACAAAATACAGTGGACATATTTGTTACTTTGAAGTTAAGTCATGATAAAAGAATTTTATCTTTAATTACAAACTATTTAGTTAACCTGAGGTGTTTAGAAAGAGAGACCAATGTCTCACAATTTTTGTAGGCAGGTCACACATTATGTATTCAGTATGTCTACAAATAACAAATGAACATTTAAACAACACAAACCTTAATTTTGTCAAATGATAGAACATCTTTTTTCTCTGCTGACTTAGGATCTTTATCTTTAGAAGTAGATGCCACAGATTTGGCCTTGCTTTCAGCCCGGTCTTCTGACTTCACTGGTGTCTTAGAGGGACTGTCAGTTTTCTTCTCTTCTACCTTGTCATTCTCAGACTTTGATGGAGTCTCTGTTTTAGACTTTTCTGTGCTGCTGGGTTTAGTTTTCTCTGCAAAAGTATGGATTCAAATTACAACTTCAAGTTTGGTAATTTTGATTGAAATTTTTTATATACAGTATACATGTTTACATTGTACAAAGATGTAATGTGAAGCAGTACAGTGGTCATATAACTTTACCAACATCAAAGTTAGATTTAACAGAACATTTTAGGATAATATAGTATCTAGAATCCTAATGACCTTCTTTGAGTGAAAAATTAATAAATCTGTAAGCAAAACCTTAAAATGTTGTCAAGGGTGGTAATTATGCACACAAAAAAACCCTCACAAATTGAAAAATATATAATGATAGGTATTTTAACCCGTTTTATCCTTTTACCAACTTAAAATGTAAATGTGTGTGAGGAAGGCACAAAGGCCATACAGTAGTGCTGCTCATTTTTATTGGAGAACGAAACCACTAAACCGCAGCACATAGCTACCTGTTTATAAACATCTGTGTTAACTTTTAAGGAAATCTGTAGACATTTTTTTTTAATCAGAATAAGGTGGTAATCAACTTAAGGTAATTTGGCTATCACCCGTTTTAACCTGTAAGATTTAGATATGGAACCCACCAGAACTTGAAGGTGTCCTCTTTGAGTCCTGAGATTTACTGTATCGATCTGACCTACGTCTATTGTCATGTCTATCTCTGGAGCGTGTATCACGTCGGCTGTCTGGTCGCTTGTCATCTTTCTTCTCAACATCCTTTTTACCATCTTTTCTGTCACTATCCTTTCGATCTACTGAGAGTATAATTTAAATATTTCAAATATACTTTATACATTATGTATAAGTTATTTATCAAAGAACAAATGACTAAAACACACTTAGCAAATGGGTCTGTAATGCATGCTTGGCATACCTCTGCTATTTCTCTAGTGGTGTCAAATAATTATAAATATATTTTATGTAAGCAGGCAAAATATATTATGATTTATACTATTTTAAGTAAACTTGATTTTATTGCAGTTTTCCTCTCATAATGGTTGACTAATGATAAAACTACTACTCTACCCCTACTGTCTTTCTTGTCAGAAGCAGATTTCTTATCTCCAACAGATTTAGGGTCATTTTTCTTAGGTCCTGTTGTCTTTGACTGCATGCCTGGCTCACTTTTTGCCTTTAAATTAGAAAGACAGAAAACAGTCAGTTTTCCCACACAATGAAAATGAGATGTTTTGGGTTAATTTCCAACACACATGGTTTTACACAAGCTTGTAAAATGATAAGCAGAGAAAACCATGTGCCCCAAAAAAACCACTAGACCTTAGTGAGGCAAATGTTGACCTTTTTGCTTACTGGTGAACAAGCATTTTTATTTTTTTTTAAATAACAAACTCTCACCTGCAACAATTATTATCTTGTGTAAAATAATGTGGTATTTAAACCAGTTTAATTCTATAAGGAGTTTGAATTCTTTTTCTATATTCCTTTAACTTTCTTTTATCTAAACTAGATTGAAAACAATTTACACACTCTTATTTGTAATTCTAAAGTTTGCATAGTCTCTGTTTTCACTCCAGAAATAGGATTTTCCCCCATACACAGGATAAATGTTTAAGGACTTTCTAATGAATTAGCTACCCTCTCTACTGAGATCATCTTTCCATGAAGTTCTGTTCTATGTAGATGTTGTATACACTTTGTAGCCTCGTCTGAACTTGACATTGTAACAAAGCCATAACACCTGGAGCCTGGACTTTTGGCATTAGTAACAACTTTAGCACCAACAACCTGTAACACCAAAACTTTGAGTAAAAACAGGAATACCTTCTAAAGAAATGATGCCCCACCTCATAACATGATTTTATTTTTAATGCAAATCACTGAACCATGATGAACTATTAATGTCTGAGATAATTCTATGATAATGATAGTTTCTGTATGCTCATATCCTGATGCATATGTGCATAAAGTTTCAAAGTGATACTATACGTTTGCAATGGAAAAGTAACCTTAAGGTAAACTTAAATATACCCCCCCCTTTTTTTTCAGTAATCAATCAACCATGAAATTGCTGACAGACAGATGAAAACTTTTACTTTATTATCTTTACCAAGGGAATAGAATTATTGCAACAATTTTTTGTTGGGAAAGGAAAAGGCACTGTTTTTATTAAACAATATCAATATAAAATCTTAATTTATCACTAAATAGGAAGTTTACCTTGCCATACTTGCTGAAGATTGATTTAAGGTCTGTTGCTCTTGTGTTGGAAGACAACCCACTCACCCACAGATTGCGACCTGTATTTCCAGAACCTGTTTAATCAAAAGAATAGATTTAATTTTGTGGCTTGTGCCTACGCAAAAACTTACATCATAAATTTTATGCAAAATCACATAATAAATCTACATTCTAATTGTCCAGGTTTTCTAAAAGTTTTTTTTTTTTTACAATATAAAAGACTTTGTGAAATCAAATAGATTTGACAATTTATTGAATTACCAAGTCAGCCATGAAGAAGTTACATAATAAACATGATTAAGCATATTTTGTTATTGTTATGTATTGAATTAATTCTTCACTAAATTCATGTTTTGAATGGCAGACTTTTTTTTCAAATTATATACAGTAAAACTGAATGGCTCACCTCACCTGGTCTTTAATGATACATTTTTTGTACTTTTAATTAATTTCTAAGTTTTATGATATGTTAATCTATGGTTTAATAAAACTGCCTTTTGGGAATTAACATAAATGCACTCTTATTGATCTAATTCTCATTTACATAAATGTTTTGGACATTTTCACTTTTTTCAAAATAGCAATATATCTAAGCAACTACCAAACATTTAATTTAAATTTTCAAAACAGTGAATTTTTCCTGCATGGTTTTTTAATAAAGATAGAAAATCTGGCTCGATTTCGTTAAACAGGAAGTAGGTGAGTGACATACCTGAAATCGTATCCTACGTTATGGGACCCCACCCTGATGCTGTATACCAAATATCAAGAGACTGTGATTAGTAGTTGCCGAGAAAACTGTTAAGAAAATTTCTTCCCCGCCTGCACGCCACCCACCCAACATTCACCATTTTATAACCAGGATTTTTCACTCCGTGAAATCCGGCCAAAAATGGGGAAAAAAAGAGATTATGAGAAATGGATGTCCAAGAGACAAAAAACTTATAACACAAACTAGACTGACCAAAACACAAGAACTGAATTGGCACAAAATTGACTACTGCAATATAAAACCTGACAAAGGGAAAAGTTATGATATGGGTTTTTTCAATATTTTCTGTAGGACTTGGCATTAACATAAGTATACAGTTTTAATATAACCTCCATTTAAAACTTTAGATATATAAAATCATGCAAGAGTGTGGCCACTAAAAGTATGTCTCGCCATCACTCAAATCAACTACATAAGCTTTTATTTCTTGATATAAACACAAAAAGTGTCTGTATACCCAATATCAGATGCCTAGCTATTAAACTTTTTAAGAAATTCATTGTCTACACAAATATAACAAAAAGTTTTCGGCCTGAAAAAGGCCCAAGTTCACAGAGTCACTGAATCATGAAAATGGGGTCAGGGTCACACAACATGGTGACAGTTGTGTAGTCCATAACTTCACCTGTCTATATACCCAATATTAGATGCCGTGTGACAGTTGAGTAGATCATAACCTTAGCTGTCTCTATACCCAATATCAGATGCCTAGCTATTACACTTTTCAAGCAAGACATTGTCCACAAAAGTCTAACAAAAAAGTTTTCGGCCTGAAAAAAGTCCTAAGTTCACAGTCACTGGAGCGTGAAAATGGGGTCAGGGTCACACGGCATGGTGACAGTTGCATAGACCATAACCTTAACTGTCTGTATACCCAATATCAGATGCTTAGCTTTTATACTTTTCAAACAATTTATTGTCCACAAAAGTCTTACAAAAAAGTTGACACCGCCGCCGCCAAAAGAAAACAAATGTCTCGCCTTCCACCACTATTTGTTGCACGAAAAACAAAAACTGCCATCCTTTATTTCTTTAAAACAATTAATCACCGGTTCTTAAAATTACATAAATAACATGAATGTACTTTTACTTATCATGAGTTTTCAATTAAAAATACATTTGGTTAGAGATGTATGAAATTCATCATTTCATACAAAAATATTTCGAGTCATAAAGCAGAGAAAATGGATTCATAATTGATTGATGATGAAATGATTTTTACCTCCTGATACCTGATTTAATCAATTCTTTCAACTTTATGTGAATTTAATGGGTGTCAAAAAGTCATCAAACCTTTCGCTTGAATTGGACATTTCATGCATAAATAGGTACAAAACTTAAATTAAAAATAAATTGAAATCTTGAGGCTTAATATTTTATAAGAAAGGATATAACATTACATATGACCAGATACTAAGACAGAAACTTTGCCAAACTAAGGAATACTCTAAATAATAAGATATTAACCAAACAAACACATAATCAACATTAAAAGTATTCTATATGATCTAAATGGGACATCCTGAAGATTGCTGATTTTCATATTCGCTGTCACGTCAAATGTGAAAAAAAACTTAAATCACATGGAAGTCCTTAATCTGAAAATATTTTTACCTTTTATTTAAAAAACAATTCCATTGAATATTTTTTTTTAACATTATTTGCAATGAGTTCAGTTTCTAACACACTTTTTTACCAAACAATGTTACCTTTCTCCTTTTCATCTTTTTTAACATCTTTTCCAGGTGTACTGAAAAATTAGAAGCAATCAATATTACAACACATCCAATTTAAATCATTTACATCTTATTTACATACATGTGCATCATATAATAATGGTCACCTGAATCAAGTGCTTTTCTGAATATCACTATATTGCCCTTTTCATCTATCATGCAGCGACTCTTACGACCTTTAACAACACTAGGCTTTAACAGGCCAAGAATCTTTTGGTGCTCTCTTTCATATCTGCGTTGAAGCTTACGCACTAGTGACAGTTGGTATTTAATCCTTAATCTATCCACCTGCATTTCTATCGATCACAACAGCAAAGTAACAGTCAAAGGAAGTTAAGAATACAATTTCAAGTCATTTTGTACTGTTTTTATCCTCCATTTTCTTGTACCAATTAAAAAACTTTCCACAAAACACAGAACATAAAATTTAGTACCAAGTCATACTGCACGTATGAACATTAACTTGTACTTAAACATCAATACAGAATGGGTGTGTCCACTATTTGATGAAACCCATCTATTTCCATTTAAATGGAAACAACTGAACCATGCTTTTATACCGAACATTCAAATGATTAATTTTTCCCAAGAGATTTTTTCAACTTTCATAACGATGTAGGGTATTAGGTTATTTAAAGATTTAAGTAGATTTCATTCCAGTTGCTGTTACAAAGGTGTCTTTTTGTTGAATACAAGGCAGTACAAATGAAGGTCATCATATGTGGGTATCTTTTTTTCTATAACATCCAATTGATAAAACTCTATATTGGAACATCATGATACCAAAACACTAGAAATCAGACCCAAACATTTTCTGAAAAAGTAAAGAATATGAAAACCTAAGAAAATATACATGGAAACATTTCTCCTATCACTATTGATAAATGATAGGCTGATCTGCTCCAAGGGACACTATTAAATACAAACCACACCGACCTCTTGGACGTTGTTTTGGTCTCTTTCTCTTCTTTTTTATCCTCTGGTTTCTTTTCGGCTTTGGGGTCGGCAGAACTGTCTGTTGGGGTTTGAGAATCTTCTGTTTTTTCCACCTTAGTATCTTCTTGAACAATAGATTCACCAGGTTTTGTAGATTCTTCAGATATTTCTTCTTTGGTTTCTCCCTCTTTCTGAGTTTCTTCTTTGGAAGGGGCTTCTTCTTTTGAATTCAGAAGGTCAGCATCTAGGTCATTCTGGGTATCGTCAACATGCAAAACAAAGTCATTATCTTCTTCCTTTTTTTCCTCTACCTTTTTAACTAAATTTGTGCTGGACAAAGTCTTTGTGGTGCTTGTTGGTTTTTTAACAGGGTCAGCTTTCTTATCAACTTTGGAATCCTTTTCTTCAGTTTGGACGGTTTCAGCTGATTTCACAGCACACGCATCCAATTCTAAAGAATTCAAAACATAACTTGATTGGCAAATCACAATCTTAATAATTGAAATTGTATCCTCACTGACAAACAAAATGGAAGTATGTTAATAAAGGAAAGATGGATATTATAATTTAGATTCTATTACAAACCCTATCAGGTGGAATAAGAGTAAGGTCACATTCTGTCATGGTCATGATTACCTGACTAGATTGTTACAGGCATGGTATAAAGATTGGTGATGTCATAGGCAGAGGTTACAGCAGTGGACATGCTGGTTCTGTTTTAACATGTTTAAATCAAAGATTCACGAAGATCGTAACCCTCGGCTAGCGAAGATGATAAAATCTATAGCTTCTCTATCATAACAAATGTAGTCTCCATTTAATATGAAAGATATATGCTACACTCGGTGGTCTTTTCTCTTTTGTCATGATTGTAGATGATCATACAAAATACTTCAAATGAGATTTTCATTCAAGAACACTGGATGCTTATTGGCCTTGTGTAAACAGCTCAAAGAAATATCCTAAATGTCATTGTTACAGAAATACTTCAATATTTAAGTCACACTGCAAATCTATGGTCTCACTTAAAGGTAGAAAATTTCAGTTCCCTGCAAGCTGAATATTGGTAGTGAAATCTAGTAGAAAACTTTGTCTTGTTATGAATTCTGAAGACATCCTGGCCCAAGTTCTGAAAGTTGCTCCACTTCTATTCTTTAATGTTCTCTTTCTATCTATAGTTATCTTATGACAATCTAGGTCACCACTGTTAGTCTGAAATGTTGTATAAATTTCCATGAGACAATGTTGAGATTCAAAGTACTCATTATTCATCAATTTGCTATAAAGTATCCTGGATGAAAGTCTTACAAGTTCTTGCTGGCACAGGCACAGTATTCAGGTTGGGTATTGTTATTTATCATTGGAAATGATCATGTGCAAAATCCAATCACTGGTTGTAAAACCTATGACTGTCCATGTAGTATCTTTCATCCAAATAAGTCAATAAATATAAATTTCCTTTCAGCAAATGTACAGCCACATCGTAATCTCTATCGTGTTGAAATCTGTCTCATCAATATCTTTAGCCACACAACGATACATATTTACAGTTATTTTTTTCTATATGATGTCTGTTTTAGTTTCTACCATCTACCATCTCTCCCCACCAGTCAGGTTACAAATTTTGGTGTTCACAATTTTGCTGTTTCCAACTGGTCCCTCTGGTATCAATTCAAACAACAAGTCTAGGTTAGAGATGGCAGTTCCTTTCACTATTCATTAGCTAGTCACCAACCATGACAGAATAAGTGACCATTACCTTACAGAGCATGACTTAATTTACTATTGTTTAATAATGATATAGTTATGAAAGAGTGATTTGATCCTACCTTCTTTTGGTTTGACTTCTGTCTCAGCTGGTGTTTCCTTGGCTGTCTGAGCTGGTGCTGGCGTTTCCTTGACTGTCTGAGCTGGTGCTGGCGTTTCCTTGACTGTCTGAGCTGGTGCTGGCGTTTCCTTGACTGTCTGAGCTGGTGTTTCCTTGGCTGTCTGAGCTGGTGCTGGCGTTTCCTTCACTGTTTCCTCAACAACCATTGGTTCTGTCACCTTCTCTACAACAGCCTCTTTCTTTGGACTCTCCTCTTTCTTCAACTCTTCAACAGGCTTTGTGTCCACTTCCATTTTTTCTTCCTTTTGTGAGGTATTTACCTCTAGACTTTCCTCTGCTTTTTGTATGTTACATTCCATTGTTTCCTCTTTTGCTGGCTCTGCTACTGACTCTTCAGGCTTTTCTTTCACTTCCTCTTCCATTGCTTCATCAACCTTTTTAAAATTTCATGTAATTACTAAAAGTAAATAGTGCACTTCGTGTATAAAAGGGAATTTGGATGATCTTGCAAATATGTTTTTGCTGTAGTCATTTACCAAACACACAGGAATTTAATTTTTGATATAAAGATATGTGTAAGCTTGGTTGGGGGATTCTATTCTTTTGTGACCGGGGGCACCAAGATTTTGAAACCCCACCCTTTTCATACATTTACATGTATATTTTGAATTTTAAATAAGATACCTAATAAATTGCACCTTTATCCCATAATTGACACAGAGAACTTTTAAAAGATAGAAATTGAGTATCATATGATGGTTATGTATAACATATATGTAAAAATTCTAGATTTGTTTCTGCTTAAAACTGCTACTGAGATAAAACTACAGAGCTTGTCATACAACTAACAATGTTAAAAGACCTAATCATATAATTATGTTTGTTTTCCCCCATCTAATAACATATTCTCAATGATCTTCTCTTTCTGAGTTAATTCCTTAGATGATCACATGCTTTGTGGATGGGAAGTCCTACAAATCACACCTTGCTTAAAAGAAGACCATATAATATGTAATGGAGGGAAATTTAGCAGTAAATTTTCAGAAGCCACTTAATTACCTTGACTTCCTGCTGTGAGACTTCTGTATTTTGTATGACATCCTCTATCTTTGACTCATCAGTGGTCTTTGTTTCCATCTCTCCATTCTCATCTTCCTCTTTCTCCTCACATTCCTCTTCCTCCTCTTCTTCTTCATCTTCATCTCCATCCTGAAAGACAAGTCCATATTTATACAAGCCCATGTCCACTCTATATGTTCAAGAATATGAGTACAAACATGTAAATATCTTTCTACTAAGGTCATGATAAAATAATTCCTAGATCTCATCCAAACTTTAGAAAATATGGGACAGGCAGATAATTCATTTTTAATTTTTTTATCCATTTTGATAAAATGTTTTGCCATTTTTAAGGAAATCGACAAAAAATGAACATAATTTGCCAAGATTTCTAATTAAAACTTTTTTCAGGCAGCTGAAAACGTCTGAGTATTTAAAACAGGCCTGCGAGACAAAAATTTTTAATTTAATGTCTTTAAACTGACTCATATTTTCAAATAAATAAAATGTCCATGCAGTGTGTGGCCATGTGTTACAATGTCCCATGATGAACTAAAATGTTTTGTTGCATAAATATGGAAAGCCAATAGTTTATGACACATGTATTCAATGGTAGATGAACAAGGCAGGTGGTGGGAGATTGTGTACCAGACCCACTAGGGGCTAACTCTGGCAGTGGTTTGCCATGTGCTGAACCACCCATGGCACAAAGTAAGTCTTTGATAGTCATTGCAGAGGAGCATTCCTCAATAATCCCCACTGCTCGTAGTTTTTGGCCAATCATCAAATGATAATCAGAATAGGAACATGTGCAAACTAAGTTTTACATTTAATCTATATATGCAGTATCAACTTTATTTTCAAAAAAATTCTTTTGTTAAACACATCTAAAATTCATAAAGAAAAAATGTGTATATGAATTTAAATTTCCCATCAAATTTGGTTTTCTGAATTCATTAGCATACAAATAGTGAAATTTATTGTCTAGAAGTTTGTTGTAATTCTGATACTTGAAATAAACCTCTTTAGGTAATGGTTGAGTTCGAATCATTTAAATGCACAAATGTTAAAATCAAAAATTTTGCATTATCAAGATTTAACATATATGTAACAATATCATTAGCAAAATAGCTTTATCAAAAACCATCTTTTCAAAAACTCCTTTAAGAAATGTTTATTTCATCAATTAAAATCATAATAAATAACAAACCAATTTAAAACAACTGATCCTTATTGGCACTTGCTGATCCATACTTATAATTATTATCTTATCATTATTAAAGATCAAAATTCAAAGGTCAATATTTATCAACAGTTATGCAAGACAGTCATTTTGTCATTTTTCTATAATTTTTGTCAGAATATATATGTAGGATAAAATAAATTGACAATTTTCAAACTAAAGAGAAAAACATAATCTTTAGATTCTTATGCTACAAGTACATGTACATGTACACCGGTGTATATTGAATTGCTCAAAGAATATACATTTATAATGTAACATGCATGCATTCCTTGTTCAGACAAAATTTCATAAAATTTGTGCTTACTGTTATTGTGCATTCAATTATACCAGTTTAACATTTTAAACTTAGTTGAAGAACTTCAAAATTTTCAATGTAAGGTGGGCAGTATTTTGCCCTTTGAATTTTTTTTTATTTTGAAATGTGTCCTGAATGTTGCTGGTAACACTTAAACAAGTCAATGAGGATGTCCCAACTCCATATGGGCTACATTGGCAAACAAGTTAATGAGGATGTCCCAATTTCATCTGGGCTACATTGGCAAACAAGTTAATGAGGATGTCTTAACTCCATTTGGGCTACATTGGCAAACAGGTTAATGGGGATGTCCCAACTCCTTTTGGGCTACATTGGCAAACAAGTTAATGAGGATGTCCCAACTCCTTTTGGGCTACATTGGCAAACAAGTTAATGAGGATGTCCCAACTCCATATGGGCTACATTGGCAAACAAGTTAATGAGGATGTCCTAACTCCATTTGGGCTACATTGGCAAACAAGTTAATAAGGATGTCCCAACTCCTTTTGGGCTACATTGGCAAACAAGTTAATAAGGATGTCCCAACTCCATATGGGCTACATTGGCAAACAAGTTAATGAGGATGTCCCAACTCCTTTTGGGCTACATTGGCAAACAATTAATAAGGATGTCCCAACTCCATATGGGCTACATTGGCAAACAGGTTAATGGGGATGTCCCAACTCCTTTTGGGCTACATTGGCAAACAAGTTAATGAGGATGTCCCAACTCCATATGGGCTACATTGGCAAACAAGTTAATGAGGATGTCCCAACTCCATATGGGCTACATTGGCAAACAAGTTAATGAGGATGTCCCAACTCCTTTTGGGCTACATTGGCAAACAAGTTAATGAGGATGTCCCAACTCCATATGGGCTACATTGGCAAACAAGTTAATGAGGATGTCCTAACTCCATTTGGGCTACATTGGCAAACAAATTAATAAGGATGTCTTAACTCCATTTGGGCTACATTGGCAAACAAACAAGTTATCTCTTTATTTTCATTAAATGAAATATCTTTATTTGATTTATCATGTACATGTACATCCCTATGTACATCATGTAGTTCCATCTAATTGTGCAAGGTGTATTCATGTACAATAAATAGTTATTGCCAAAAAGTATTTACACCCCAGCTCCTTTGTTCAAACAGTGTGATCCGAGCCAGATCATCCATCAGAACACCCCGTTCTACTTTTTCAACTTTATTGTTCCTGTTTTTTTTGTATTTCAAAGCACATTTTTTTAGAAATGTTCACTAAGTTGGACATAGTAAAATTATAAAATCAACTATAAAGTTTTTTTTAGAAGAATGAATAATATCATTCTTCCCACCTCGATTTGAACGAGGGTCATCATATCCAAGTAGACCACAAAACAAATGCAAAATTTGTGCTAAGAATTTGGAATATTGAAGGGGCCCAATAGGGATTAGTATAAAAACATTGACTATAAATAGTGAAATACAAACATTAGAATACATTCAGCCGTCTGGGTGATCTTTTACTGACACACCGCGTCCTCATGTAATAACTATTACAGAATTTATTTGGAGGAGATTAAGAAACCAGTAGAAATGCAAGGTTTACCAAACATTTCTTGCCTGATTTGTGGCGAGTCTAAATAAATTCTTTTTTTTTTTTGACAATGATCTATGTAATGTGTTTACAGGTATCCTACAATCAGGAAACTCTTGAATTTTAGCAATTAAATATTTTTTTAACATTTCAAATTTTTCAGGAAAAAGTAGCACACAACCTCTCATTTAATAACTATTCCAGAATATGTTTAGAAGAGATTAAGAAACCAGTAGAAATGCAAGGTTTACCAAACATTTCTTGCCTGATTTGTGGTGAGTCCACATAATTTCTTTTTTTTTTTGGCAATGATCTATGTATTGTTTTTATCCTTCTATCAGGAAACTCTTGAATTTTAGCTATAAAATATTTTCAACACATCAAATTTTTCAGGAAAAAGTAGCACACAACCTCTCATTATTATGATGGAAACCATCAATCAAAGAAGTAGAGAGGTACCAATGGGGCATTACAATGTCAAAAAGGGCAAAGATAAGACCAGTAAACACCCAAACAGCACAAAAATCAAACAGTGTTCCACCCTTGCCTGATTGTCAGGATTCCATCTCAGTCCTGTCCTATTTTGATCGTAACTTGCCTTTCTCAGTCAAAAAATGAAGTTTATTTTGTTTGAAGCCAATGGCAATCATTGAGTGATTGACACATTTAAAACCCCAATTTATGCCTGACAATAAATTGAAAGGTATAAATTTTTTACTAATTAGTCTGAGGTGATTTTCTGACAAACCTCTGTGGCAAAGCCATTTTTTTATTGAACAACCAATCAGACTTGCCGAAAACAATGACAAAATAGATTGACTCAGATATGAAAATAATATTTATCTTGAGGAAGAAAGAATGAAATCCTTTTTACACATTTATTTATGAATTTAAAGCCCAAAGACTTTTGACTGGAAATAAACAGGCATGAGTTATTCCTCTTTGACATGACTGACTTATCTCACATTGTTAATACAATTTCAAATTTTGCTTTTTTGTTTATATGCTCTCATTTGGTC
Source organism: Arcuatula senhousia (assembly GCA_963971305.1). NCBI lineage: Eukaryota > Metazoa > Mollusca > Bivalvia > Mytilida > Mytilidae > Arcuatula > Arcuatula senhousia. The sequence goes on along the minus strand of OZ020307.1, from coordinate 43,279,790 downwards.
CCTTTAATTGGGCTTATTAAAAACATTTGAATTAGAGATTGACTACAACATTAAGTACACATAAAACATATAATAAATGTTGTTAAGTTCAGCAATTTATTTTATTCGTGTTACAAACCCGTTGTTGGAAAAATTTTTAAATGCATTTTTACGGAGCTTTTTCAAAACTCGAAAAATATAAAATTAATTCTATCTAAGAAAATGAAGAAAATCTCATTGGCTTCACTGTTTTTACAAGATAGCCATTATTCTAAATTACGATTTTTAATCAAAGTTCATGGCTTGGTCGTTTTTACAGGTTAGCCAATTATGAACATAATTATTGACACCAATCAACTCATGAAATCAAATGTTTACCTGGATTTATTGAGGATACTACTTGTTAATTACTTTTATGACCCTGATCAGATGGGCAATAAACTACACCCAGGTGGGTGTAAAGGTTTTGGAGGATTTTGGGAGGGGAATCAGTGGATCCACCGATGTCGGTGCGATGGTCCTCAAATGAGAATTAATTTGTGTTGAGCTAACTGTACATATACATGTATTTGATGTAACTATAATTATATGCAGCATTCACTCTTGAAAGATGACATCAATGCATGAAAGGGCCTTTTTTTATTTTTCAAATCCTTTTTTTTTGGTAGAACATCAAAGTAGCAGACATTTTCACTTTTTTCAAAATAGTGATATACCGAAACAGCAACAAAATTTGCATCAAAACAGTGACCTTTATCAAAACATAACAAGGATGAGTAACCCATATTTCAACATTAACAAGAATTCATTGCACAAAAGTATACAATTTATTACAAACTTTAATTACATATAACTTATCTTCATGTCATGCATGTAGGAGGTAAAAGTTCAAAAATACGCCCTCTTTTATTTCTATGTGTTCTACAACACAATATTTCTTTGCATATTTTCTCTAATGAAATTGTTTAACTGTAAATCTTATGTTGAGATTTTGATGTATGATTTTAAGAAATCAAATAATATATATTTATTTTAAATGGCTCAAAAGTCTCAACGTTTCGGCAGTTGCCTTCATCAGGAGTGAAAAGTCCTCTGAAAATTACATCATGGCCATTCCATCATCATCATCTCCATCAATAACGCCGTCAAGGTGAGTGGCGTCATAGGCGATGTTGGCGACAATATGCAAAAGTATGACATTTAGTATTGCGCCAAAAAGTCACTGATATTCATTCCATAGTATCCCTAGGGTTGCCTTGATGTTAGCCCCATTTGGTGTTTCTGTGCGGAGTTCCTCTATCCATTTTAGTTCCTTGATCTGCCTGTAGTATCTAGACTTTGGTATACACCTTTCTAATAACAAATCTAATAAATTATATATGTTGCTGTTTTAACTACAGCAAAAGACTGTTTTGATTGTCACTATCTTAAAAGGTCACTGTTTTAATAAAGCCTCCGAAATAGGACTACCCAAATGCTGCATTGATAATTGACTAGAGATTGATAGTGTGGAATTTAAATCAGGAATATGAATGAAACAGTGGAACACTAAAATGAGCAAATGTACTTACTTCTTTACTTCTTCCTTTTCCTTTACTTAATCCTAAAAAAATATATAAGTATGTATCTTTACAAGTAAAATTAGATTGTTTTCCTCTCACTGATTGTTTCTGAAGGATGGAGCGATGTGATTTTACCAGTTTTCAGTCTTGTGCTCCATAGAGTTGACGCAAAAGCATGCAAATATTGATTCTCAATTATTTTTCATACACTGTTAAAATTCATATAAATGAAAAAAAAAATCATGCTGATAAAGAATGTTAGAATAAAAGATATCAACAAACGATGTTCATAATTATTCTATTGCTACTTGTTGAACCAGATGACGTAATCCCCTCACATAAATTGCAAAATATTTCTCTGGATTGACCAGTCATTGGCTGTGCTGTCAGAGAAATGCACTTTTTAACAGTGATACATATATACCTTTCAAATATTAAATGTCTGCACCTACTTGATTTTGCTTTTTTGACTACTGGGGTTCCTTTTTTAGGTGTCTGGTCCAGAGTTTCAAAAAGAAATTCTTCAGGGTTGTGTCCTTCATCTTCTAATGCCTGTATAAATATTGAAAATATATATATTTATGTCATGTATAATGTACAAAATGTATTGCTATATTTTATTCACAAGGATAGCAGAGTCAAATTTTCTTAGTCTTTTGGGTAGAATTTAAATGAGAAGTCTGAAATATTGACCCATGACCAACCTGGTCAATAAAATAGAGTAATACATTAAACAAATAAAGTACAAAATTATAACAGTATACATTTGTACATGTAGTTACATTTTTTGTAACAGGTGAGCTAAGGTGGCAATGGATGCTCTTGCTGTAAAATTTGAAATGTTTAAACAGGATGGAAATTAATTTACATTGTGAAATAGGTCAATCATGGACCTATCAAATTCCAGAATTTTTCAAGAATTTTTTTTTTTTTCAAAAATCAAGGTCTTTTTCCAGACTTTGAACTGACAACTGAAATCCAAGGTTTTTTTTCCAGATTTCAAGGATGTGCGACAACCCTGCTGTCCATTCTGTCCAAATTTTACTGGCCTCTGTCCAGCAGTTATGATAACCACAGGTACAGGCACAAAACCTAAGAGTCTTTGCGACACTTGTAACTCAGGGCAATACATGAAAGTTCTTGTAGGCTTTTGCAGAGATTCCCAAGGACGTCAGACTGATGGATGAATCCGGTAGAAATTCAGTCAGTCCGGAAAAAAATCATATCCGCCAGACCGGATGTAAAAATCCTGCTTTTATACTGTCTTCTCTTTTTCCAGTCTTGTAAAAAAATGTTCGGTCTGGTGAAAGCAGAAGCTTTACCAGTCTGGTTAAGTAATTTTCACCTTGGGAATCTCTCTTCTTTAAACCAGCCTCATATTAATTAAAATCAAAAAGATTTTAACCTAGATCATGTATATATAGTTATACATTTTCTTTTCAAAATATGTCATTGGATGGGCCTCCTGTAGTTTCAACAAGAGTCTATTAACACTCTAGAGGTTACAATTGCGCATTAGCAAATCCCGGCAAACAGCAACTTTTTGCACCCAACATAAAGCGTAGGAGAAAATACAGAAATGATTTTCAATGGTTGATATATTTGTTGATTCTAAATGTAGTACCAAGCTAGCTTTTGAATAATACTAGCAGAGAAATTCAAAAGTCATCTATGCAGGGTTGGCTGGGAAATACCAGTGGTGGTTAATCTTGCTGGTGATTACCGGGAATTCCCGCCCTGGGAAATACTCCCAATTTTTTGACAATTGGGAAATACTGGGAAATATACAAATTTATAGGGGTTTTTCAGGGCAATTTTATAAAGATTTGACACTTTTGTCATCACAAAGGTTCTGTGCCAAAGATGTTAAAATTCGAGTAAGATCTATTTTTTTTTTAAATCGAAAACCAGGGTACCCCGTATGGAAAATGCACTGTAAATCAATACGCACAATTGTAACCTAGAAAGAGCTTACTCTATATTTGCAGAAGAAGAAGGTATTATTCATCATACTACATGTATCATACAGTCATATGCTTCAGCTGATAATATTATTTCTTGCAAAAAATCATAGATTGCAGCAAAAAAATTAGTCATGGAAATTAGCACAGGACCGACAGCCCGAGGCCTGTAAAAACTCATTCGGTCTGGAGTTTTTGTGCCTTTCACAGGTCCGAATGTCTGATAGAAATTAGCAGTATTTAAACAATAAATTGTGTTATTGGACCTCTATATTTTCTTTTGGTCCTGTGAATCTGGACCAAGGATAGGACCGAATGTCTTGCCCCAAATAATCCTAATTTCCTTGACTGTTAAATTAAAATTATATATCATAATTTAGCAAGTCTAGAAATGAACTAAAAATGTTTAGTTGGTACAAATCAGACAGACTTAAAAACATGAAATGGGTTGTGGTGTTAAAGTACAAAAAAATGTATATTCGTAACAAAAATGGCAACAAAGTGCGCTGCCATGTGACCGGGATGGGATCATAAATTTAGAGATATAATATTGCATAATGTTACTACCTTTTGTAACCTTTCTGATAAAACTGCTTTGACACCTTTTTGATCTAATCCTCGTTTTTCTAACTCAGCTCTTAAATCGACTACTCTTAAATCTGCTAATTTCTTGGAGCCTTCCCCCTGCGAAGCCATTTTGGTAGATACCCGGATGTGTGTCATCCGATCATTCTTAGGACCAAAATGATTTTTTTTTTTAAACAGCCAGGCACCACTTGTGTATATTGACTTGGAATTTATTAAAACTATTTATAAAAAATACGCTCTAACTGATTAATAGTTCAGTTATTATTCGGTATAATGCGTTGAAATCGACAACAACGGGCTTTCCAGGTATTAACAATCAAGTATTAGTATATGCTGGTTTTAAGTCAGATTTTAAAAACTGTCATGGCAGCGCCCATGAAAAATGAATATTTCGACAGGTTATTTATTAATTTTACGGCTAAATCCCATTTAACCATAAATTTGTTCATTTCTGAAAACCTAGATTGGTCTTTAAAACCTTATTGTTTACATTTTCCTCTGGTAACATTTCTGACTCTCTAGTTAAAACATGGCCATAGGTTACCTATGTTTGTAGGTTATGAGCCCTATATACCTATTAGGTATATAGGGCTCATAACCTACAAACATAAGGCACGGACCATTTGATTTTCTGTGGGGGGGGGGGGGGGGGGGGGGCCTGGGATAATTTTTTTGAAAAAATAATCTGGCCAGCACTTAGGTTGAAAAAAATAATCTGGTTTCAATTTTGCCAATTGAAAAAAAATAATCTTGCCAACAAAATTTCCTTGCTTAATATGTGTGTGAAAAAAAATAATCTGGCGCGCAAAGCGGGCGAAAAAAATTTCCCGGCTCAAGGTAAAATCCCAGGCCCCCCCAGAAAATCGAATGGTCCGTGCCTAAGTATTTCAGTATATAGAGTGCTAGGCATGATCGTCAGATTTCTTTTAGTTTTATCTCTTTTATGGGCTCAAAATAATCGTGTTTCAATGTGTAATAAACTCAAATCTAGTCTTTTTTCCTCAGAACTGGCCACAAAAAATCACCAGGGACGGAAGTAGATAGAGATTTTCAAGGGAAACAATATTCCGCCAAATAAAAGTACTTCCGAGTGTCGCTACAGTAAGCTAAAATCTAGGTGAGTTCGAACAAAACCTTTGGCGGAAAATATGGTCACGATTTAATTTGAATTATTTTTTACTAATAAACGCGCATATTTTATTCTGACCTGTTATGTGTACCATAGTGGTTTTACAAAAAGACGTCACAGGATAAAATATGTGGTTAAAATTGGTAAAAGTGGCGGAATATTGTCTCCCTTTAAAACTTTTATCTACTTCCGTCCCTGGTGGTTTTATGGCTCGCTTCGAAGGAAAAAGGGTTAAATTTTAAGTCATTGCGCATTGTTACACGATATATGTGTACTTTATTGCGAGATAAAACTGAAAGGATTAGGAAAATCAACATTATTTTAAACAAAACCTGTAATTCTATGAGAAAATAGGGGGGTTTTCCACTGGTATATTTTGTTCTATTTTTAGAACTGTAAAACGTTCTTGCCTTGTGGAAATAGTGTAAAGACTATTATGAAAATTTTTATATACACGTTATTAATAAAAAAAAAAATCCTGAACCCAAGCGCCTGTGATTAGAAGAATTGAAAAAATATGTGCAACTACATGTAAATTAATCAATGACATAAAATTATGAATTATAAATTATGAAGAGCGATTAAAATTTCTGGGACTTCCAACTTTGGAATATAGGAGAGACAGATACTGTATGATATGATCCAAATATATAGAGCACTTCACCATGATTGACGATATAAAATGGCAAAATCTGTTTTCGTTGTCTAACAATGACACTAGAGGACATTCCCTTAAGTTATCGAAGAAAGGATGTAACACTACGCAACGTACATGTATGCATTCATTTTCTATAAGAACTATAAATCAATGGAATAATCTTACAGAGGCTACTGTTACAGCTGACACTATTAATAGCTTTAAATCAAGATTAAACAAAGAAAACTGGAATGTCAAGAAATTTAACCCCTCATTTTGACATTTTGACCTGTGAGGTCTATACTACACCGCTTATCAACTTTATCCATTATAAGCCATAATCAGCCATGTGATGTGATATATATATAGACTAACATGTGTAACTAATTCAACTGAAGCGTGCACAAACAAACAAAGTAATCATACAAGTAAAGCAATCATCGTCTATTGAGAGGCAGCTATAGAAGTTTCAGAACTTATACCTGCTGCAAGATGAAAGGTACAAAGGTATAACAAGCATTATAATTGATATGTTACCAACCCATGTAGAAACCAATCATCAGTCAATGATATATATGTTAGAGAGCTTAAATTGGAAAACATTAGAAGAAAGGAGAAAAAAATGCTCATCTGACAATGCATGATGTACAAAATTAAAAATGAAATGATCAACATCAAGGCAGATCACAAACTCATCCCAACAGCAAGAATCACATGAATTGATGAAAAAATTATGAACACCAACTCCATACAAGTTCCAAGATGCACAATTACCCTGTATCGTCTGCTAGTAGCCTCGAATCATTTAAAGGGCTATTTGCAGCATATTAGTCATGCAATTCTGTTTTTATCCGCACTGTATCATAGAGCGTCCAAAATTCTAAAAAATGTAACGCCAAGACGCACAGAACTCAATAGTGATAGTGACAGTATAGTCAACTTATGAGGAATATATTTCCACAATGGCCATACAGCTCATAAAAATTAATTGCAGTTGGAGTTAACATATGTGTTATAGTGTCATGTTTATTTACTCCATATCCTTTCATATAAAAGATTATTGATGACGGTTGTCACTTAAAGACATAGAACCTATCATTTTCACAATTTTTTAAAAAATTATGAAATTCACACTATTTGAAGAATACAGTGTAAAACCTTTGAAGACACTTATAATTAGTTTTCAAAAAATCTTACCAGAAAGTATTCTTTTTGAGAGAAAACTGCAGAAAAATACACAGTGTCAAAAAAGAGGACAAACTAATTATAAAATGTAAACACTTGCTTACCGATAAATTGAGAAACGAAAAACAAATCGGTAAAGAAGGAAATGAAAACAGTAAAGTAAGCAACCGAAATCTGTAAAGAAAGGAAACGAAATCGAGCGACACCGGTAAAAAAAGAAAACTGAATCGATTTTACCCAACACCAGTCGTTTTGTTTTTTTACCGATTTCATTTTTTTTCGTCTAGTTTGGTTTCCTTTGGTGTCTCAGTTTACCAGTATTAAGTAAAGGTCATCATAGTCATGTGAATAACGATTTACCAAAAGTAAATATTTATGCTGGATAATACTTAATCAACGCAAATAATTAAAATAAGATAATTTTATATAAAGCTGCAAAAATTTGAGTTTTTATGTCGGTAACGGTAAGTTTTAGAAAGTTTTTTTTTTTTATATACATGTATGCACTTTTTATTCAATGTAAAAAAAATTGTGAAATTGATAGGTTCTAATCTATGTCTTTAACTGTAGAAGCATGTAATCACAAAAAGTAAAAAATCTAGCATTTCTCTCCCTCGCATACACTAACACATACAACTTTTGTTCTGATTAAGGATGACTGAGTGAGTGATTGAGCTGGTGTTTTACATGTATGCCCTTGCAAGGCTATATATTGGTTATTTATAGGCCATGAACATGATGAACATGAAAAAGATGATTAGATGAACATGAAGACCACAGGAAAAAGGGAGGTGGGTAGGGACAGAAAATTTTGTCTATGTGGTGCACTACTTACAGGTCCACAAAGGCCTTGAAAGGGATCTTTTACGTGCATGAAGGATGGCCCTCTCCACACATGGCCCACTATGGTTTACCACCAGGTTTTCTGCATTATAGCCTGACAACCCCAGCATTCATGATGTAAGGAATGCCCCATTCAACCACCTGGGGCACACATCCAAATCACTTTATGGGCTAAACAGCCTGTCCTGATGTTTGGTTTCTGATCACTCTTTAGTGGACTTTTAACGACAAGCTTAGCACTGCTGTGGGCCTATTTGCCTCCCAGACTCCGCACAGGATAAAGATGATTGATAAATAAATGAAAAATAAAATACAGATAAAAATACAGATATAAAAGTATTTTTTATTTTTTATTTTATTAATATGAGGCAGGTTACACCTGTGACGCTCCTGAAGGTTCAATTAATTTATTCTTTCTTTTTTTGGGGGGGTATGAAAATAAAAACGATGTCTAAAATTTTCAATGAAAAAAGTGTTGAAAAGACGCTGAAAGTTTTGAAGGAAAATTCAGCTCATTGTTCAACTATGATATTCAAATCAAATCAAATCAAATTTATTGGCACAAACACATAATGTACATGGTTAAGGCCCAATTACAAACAGATATCATAAAAGGTAAATAGTCATGAGTTTTACTAGTATAGTATATTGAGATATACATATAAACTTTAGTAGTAAATGTAAATAATAGTACAACATGTAGTAAACCTATATTATTAACAGGTTTAAGACTAGACATTTATAACAGTTTTTTTTCTAGTGTTCATACAATTTGTGATGAATAAGTATTTTTAATGAACTATTATTTAATAAAAATGGTATTTTAATATTCTCTTTAATATCTTTCTTGTTGTCTAGATGGGTGTCTAGCAGATTTAAAATATTAATGTTAAATTTATCCCTTTGACTTTTGCGGGCATTGTATTGTAAAAGAAAATGTTTTTCATCTTCTATTTGATTTGAATTACATCATGGGCAGTATCTTTCATTTTTTGGGATATCTTCCTTGCTAAATAAGATGTAGGTGAGCACTTATTCGAATTTTGCAGATGGCAGCTCGATCATCTCTGTTTGTTAATATATCAACATATGAAGGTCTGGTCCCCATTTTATATATACTTTGAAAAAATTCTAATTTAGATGATTTGCATAGATTTGAGTTTTGGATCTGTAGACATTGATCCTGTATCCGTTGCTTGATTTGGCTAAGGCAGCTATTAGAAAAAGAAGTATTACTTATCATGTATTCAAGACCGAGATCATTTAAGATATCTTTTACCTTTTTCATCCAGGGATTATATTCTTTTGAATTAATGAAGATTTCTTTTAATAAGGTGTTATCAGAATCTAGGATATTAAAAACAAAAGAATATGGAATATGTGCCGGAAAGACACGATCCACATATTGAAATGATTTTGATAAATATACAACAGCACAATTTCACTGCGTGTGAAGCGCTTTTCTGGATTAACCTTCATCAGACACGCTAGGAGTAGAAAACTTGGAAAACCGGTATAATATAAGAATTGATAAAATAAAAACAGAAGCCAAAAATATTACAACAATGACCAAACAGATAAATTTATCAAATTTTAATGCAATAGCCAAACGTTGTCAAATTTTGGAAATAGGTAAACTGTTTCTTTCCAACACATATTCCAGTACTCGAAAATATATAAGAGCTTGTAGTTCAATATAGAAATATGGAAGGAAGGATACCAGTAAAGGACAAGATATGATAAGAGCCTAATTTTGCCCCCTTATTGAAAAATTATTATTAAAATGAGCTGGATTCATGCAATGTGTACTTTAAAGAAGTTAAAATCTGCTATATCAGCATGATTTTGTTAAAGTCATCCAATGTGGTGGTACAATAATTACCCAAAGTGGCATGAAATTGTATTTTTGTGAAAAACTGTAAAAAACCTGCAATTTTGAGTGATTTTTGGCAGATTTAACTATAGGCCACACAGAGTACATGTACCACAAAAATAATTTGTGAACATGATCATTTTTTATACAGAAATTGACAACAATGTGGTACTCCGTGTTGCTCATAATTAAATTTTCCAAAAACAATTCAAAATTGCATGATTTTGACACTTTTTCACAAAAATGTTGTTTTTTACAAAATTTGATGATGTCACTGTGATGTCACAAATGAGATTTTGTTAATAATACTATTATTTTAATATACCTTATTCATCTAAGAGCTGATCTAGAATAGTTATACCTCAATGCAATATTTTTCAAAATATGGCAATTTTTGGGGCAAATTTTTAAACATCTATCATATCTTGTTACTCTGGCTTACTCTTACATGTAGGACCACAACCAACCATTTATAAACTTGATTTTTTTTCCCTAAAAAAATATTCTGAAAATGTTTTCAATGAAAAACATTATGGCAGCAAAGATTAGGAAAAAATATTCCAAAGAAGGATTTCTACTTACATGAGATAGGATTAACCTGTGACGCTCTTGAAGTTACAGCATATCTTTAAAAAAATTTAATTACAAGCTAAAATAAATTTAAAAATGCTTATATAATGCTTCATGTTGAGAATGTGTGCAGAGTTCCAAGCTTTTACAAACCAATAAAACTAAAAAATATTGCATTCAATTTATATAATTACATTCCGATAAAATATATTAAATGTTTGCACAGAAAATTGCACGAAATACATGGTTTATCTGTTTTAAAAGACTGCGCAAGTCGTTGTTCAGGTGGCATGTGCTAGTAAGTCTCATCGAGAATAAAACTTCATTATTAATCAATTAATTGTCATTATAAATTAAAATGTAATTATTTAACTTTACCAAATCTTTTCTTTAAGATTAATACATTTATACAGAATTGTTCATCTCACAAAAATGAGTTAACATTCTTACAGTAATCCTTGAAAATGATAAATAATTTTAATGTCAGAATATCAATAGAGAATAAAACTCAAATGATATGTTTCAACCTCAAGTATAGTGTCGCAACCTGAATAAAACAATGCATAGCATTGATTTTATACACGTTATGATGTAGTTTAAAGCGAGGCTTTCCACATGGTGATGATATACTTGTACATGTACGTAAAATAAGAACCACCTTAGGGATAAGCGATTATCTTCCTGAGATGCCTCCAAAAAATTGACATCATCATACATCACTGTAAAGAACTTGAAATATACACATCCCTCCTTTTAATGGTATAATTTTTAGAAAAAAAAAAGATTGTTTAAAAATTTTGCTTTTGGCTCAAGAGTTGGTTAAAACTTAAATCAACCTATAGAGGAAATAATGAGTTTTATGAAATATTAAGTCTTAGTGTGCATGTGTGTTTAATTTCACTTTTATTTCATTTCAAACTGAATAATTTTAGAAATGAAAAATTAGCTACCTACAGGCAATATCATTTTAGTTTAATATGATTAATTCTGCTGGAACATGTTTTTTTTGTATAATTTTAGCTTACAGAAGTTACTACAGCTATTGAATGAAATTGAAAAAAGAAAAAGTATTACTCAAAAGACTTGCAAAGGATATCAGGATTTATTTAGACCATGGTATGTAGTATATTAATGAAATATAAGAGCATTTTTTATTGCTTGTGTGACTGAATAGTCATATGTAAAAATTTTCACAGGGTACTAATTTTTACACCACATTAATGCCTTTTAATGGATGTCACAATGGAAGTACTAGTCCAGCTTTCCAAATGACAGAAATTGTTTTCTTTCCTGCATGTTCAATACAGCAATTTATATAGGAACCCTATGAACATTTAGTAGGTAAATATATGGTAGAGGTGTGTTTATCATTTAGTTTTAATCTTACCGTAAGTCTGTTTTCAGCATGTTCAGTGAAATGACTTGTGTAAATTTGCATTACTTTCATTGGGCTCACCTTATCAATTTTTAATATTAATGAATACAAAAGAATGCATGTATACATTTTACTTTTATTTAAGGTTCCTTGAGAAAGAAAAAGAAGATTTAAAAGAAGAAAAATCAGTTGGAGAGCAAACAAAAGAAGGTTTGGTTATCATTTATGTTGAAACAATTTTAAGATTAAATCCCCAGAAATTTGAAAAAAAAGTAGACAACACATTCAACAAACAAAACAAAAGTTGAAAACTCACAAAAAAAAAACAAGAAAGGTCAACAAGTTCCTCAGACATTACATTTACATTGCCAGTGATGATATTAGGATAGGTCAAATCTGATAGAGGGTGACAATTAAAAAATCCCATGACAAACCAATATCTTTCCTCATCTGAGAGATCAAAATTATTTTTTTCTACAAGCAAATAATGTCTTTTTGGTCGTACTTCACTGTGTGAAAATTTAGGTTATACATGTAAAATGGTGAAGGCAGGGAAAAGGTTTTTGTAACAGTTTTCTCTCAGCAACTAATAATCACAGCCTCTTGATATGTGGTATCAAACATCAGCATGGGGCCTTATAATTAGGGCTCCAATTTCAGGTTTGTTGCTCACCTACTTCTTGTGAAATTAAATCAGGCCTTTTTTTACTTTGACAGGTTTTATTATATTTTTAGCTCACCTGGACTGAAGGTCCATGTCAACTACATGTATTGCCATGATCGTATCACTTGGCGTCTGTTCTGTTAACAATTTTTCAAAAATCTTCTCCTCTGAAACTACTGAACAGAATTTCATGAAACTTGGTATGGTTGATTTTTAGTGTCTTCTGCACAAAAGTTGTGTTTCGATTTTTGATCCATCAAAAAACATTGATGCTGTTGCTAAAAATAGACCAGACTACTGTTTTTGGCTTGTAAATCAAAAAGTATAAAAGATAGAGAAAATCTAAGGCAACCTTCCTTCTTCAGCAGTACTACAATTGTCTTGTTAAGGTCGAAGGTTTAGATAGTGTATGGACAAAAACAATTGTTGCCAGGGAACATGCATTCATCTAGTTGTTAAAAATGTGATACATATTTGTTATTGCAGATTGTATGTCAACAGAAGAGAAAGCTGAACTAGATATGGTTAATAAACTCTTAAAAAGAGCTGAAAAAGCATATAAAGTCAAAGAAAAGGTATAATACAAAGATCATATCCCATAAATATGCAAGATATTTATTGTCCTAGTTGTCTTCCTGTCCATATACATGTATAAACAAAAGTTGCTGTGTCCATATGAGATATCAAATGGTGTGTTAAGTTTGTAAGGTAAAACTGTAACAGTTCGGTAAAGATATAAAATATTTGTATCATAATCATTAATTTCTATTTCATTTAAATTATGTCTCTTTCCACTTTTGTGGGGAGACATTTTGTTTTTGTCGTGTCCGCCTGTCCGTCACAAAGTTTGTCAGCGCAACTCCTCAGAAACTACTGAACCGAATTCAATTTTAGCAAGTTTTCATTATCTCACTTTGTAAATAAAGGTGAAAATTAAAACTTTACCAAAGCTACCTTCTATATGTAAAAACAAATTTGTGTTTACCTTAATCGACCATGACATAAATTTATTCTAGTGATTGTTTTGTTATATCCCCCCCCCCTCTTCTTTAGTTTACATAACTTGATTTCTTTAGATTTCTGAACCAAAACGATCTTCAGAGTTATCTGTGTCAGCCACATCATGTGATAGAGAGCCATCAGACATGGATCAACCCAATGAGAGCAAAGCCAACAAACATGTCTGCAAAGAAGATCAGGACTTCAAAATATCAAATTCAAACTTAGTTGAAAGAAAGACAACAAGTATCAAAAACAGTTCAACTTTAACTAAACAGCTTCAAGAAAGCAAAAGTAACAAAAATTGTGGTAAACCAAAGTCAAAGTTTGAGGTTCCCAAACCTCCACAGAAAAACAGACAGTCACACATCAGTGCACCCTTTCAAACTAATCCTTCCATTCAATTTCCTAAAAAGTCTACTTCCATAACAAAGTCAGCACCTCAACACCAGTCATCAAGTCGATACAAACCAGCAACAAAAAATACTGCTGTCAAAAACTCACAGGCATCAAATGTTGCTGTCAAAAATGCACAGACAGACAGTGTATTCAAAAAGACTTCTAATCAGAAAACAGAACCTTGCGACCATCAATTACAAGAAAAACAAAGACTGGACACATACAGTCCTGAGGATAAACCCCAGGAAATTGTTGATGCCAGCTCATCAAAGATAGATACATCTGAAGTTCAACCAGAACCAACAGACAATGACAAAGGAATGAAGAAGACAAGTGTGTCTGACATAAAACTAACTTTTAGTTTATTAACTGAAGGGTAAATATGTAATATATGAATTCAATACTATTAACATTCATTTTCAAAGGTAATTGTGTCTTTGTCTCAGCTCATGAACACACTGAATAAACTGTTTACCGGTTTATAAAATAATTTTTTGATCATGCCAAAACTTAAAAACAATCAGGAATACAGGTCTGTAATTTCACTGTGATTAAGTACCAATATAAGATATCCTCAAATATTTGGGAAAAACATAGATTGTTTGCAGACAGGGCCTTTCTTGATTTTGTCACTATTTTACTACAGGCTGCATTTTAGATTATGGTAACTTATTCAGTTGCATTATACTTGGTATATATGGTAAAAAACATCCTTTCAGGTGCGGATCCAGAATTTTAGTTTAGGGGGTGCCTTAACATTTTTTTTGCCGAGCAGATTGAGGGGCAAAATTTTTTAGTGTTCTTTACATGGATTTTTTGCAAAAAACATAATTGTTTGCTAGATTTAGGGGGCGCACACCCTTCACACACCCTCTGAATCTTTGCCTGCCTTTCACGCATAAAACTTATATACAGTGATATTTTACTTTATAGCACTAAGATATCCATTCCTGGTAAACTGAAGAAACTGTCCAGTACAAACAGAAAGCTTCGTCAGAAGTGTGAGATGTACAAAATGACAAAGAAGATTGAAGAAACTCAATTGTACAAGATTCAGACTGCAATAGAATCAGATGTAAGTTTAATGTTAGAGTATGCAAGAAACTTACTCATACAAGATTCAGTCTGACGAGTCTGTAGTAGAATCAGATGTAAGTTTAATGTTAGAGTATGCAAGAAACTTACTCATACAAGATTCAGTCTGACGAGTCTGTAGTAGAATCAGATGTAAGTTTAATGTTAGAGTATGCAAGAAACTTACTCATACAAGATTCAGTCTGACGAGTCTGTAGTAGAATCAGATGTAAGTTTAATGTTAGAGTATGCAAGAAACTTACTCATACAAGATTCAGTCTGACGAGTCTGTAGTAGAATCAGATGTAAGTTTAATGTTAGAGTATGCAAGAAACTTACTCATACAAGATTCAGTCTGACGAGTCTGTAGTAGAATCAGATGTAAGTTTAATGTTAGAGTATGCAAGAAACTTACTCATACAAGATTCAGTCTGACGAGTCTGTAATAGAATCAGATGTAAGTATAATGTTAGAGTATGCAAGAAACTTACTCATACAAGATTCAGTCTGACGAGTCTGTAGTAGAATCAGATGTAAGTTTAATGTTAGAGTATGCAAGAAACTTACTCATACAAGATTCAGTCTGATGAGTCTGTAGTAGAATCAGATGTAAGTTTAATATTAGAGTATGCAAGAAACTTACTCATACAAGATTCAGACTGTAATAGAATCAGATGTAAGTTTAACGTTAGAGTATGCAAGAAACTTACTCATACAAGATTCAGTCTGACGAGTCTGTAGTAGAATCAGATGTAAGTTTAATGTTAGAGTATGCAAGAAACTTACTCATACAAGATTCAGTCTGACGAGTCTGTAGTAGAATCAGATGTAAGTTTAATGTTAGAGTATGCAAGAAACTTACTCATACAAGATTCAGTCTGACGAGTCGGTAGTAGAATCAGATGTAAGTTTAATGTTAGAGTATGCAAGAAACTTACTCATACAAGATTCAGTCTGACGAGTCTGTAGTAGAATCAGATGTAAGTTTAATGTTAGAGTATGCAAGAGACTTACTCATACAAGATTCAGTCTGACGAGTCTGTAGTAGAATCAGATGTAAGTTTAATGTTAGAGTATGCAAGAAACTTACTCATACAAGATTCAGTCTGACGAGTCTGTAATAGAATCAGATGTAAGTTTAATGTTAGAGTATGCAAGAAACTTACTCATACAAGATTCAGTCTGACGAGTCTGTAGTAGAATCAGATGTAAGTTTAATGTTAGAGTATGCAAGAAACTTACTCATACAAGATTCAGTCTGACGAGTCTGTAGTAGAATCAGATGTAAGTTTAATGTTAGAGTATGCAAGAAACTTACTCATACAAGATTCAGTCTGACGAGTCTGTAATAGAATCAGATGTAAGTTTAATGTTAGAGTATGCAAGAAACTTACTCATACAAGATTCAGTCTGACGAGTCTGTAGTAGAATCAGATGTAAGTTTAATGTTAGAGTATGCAAGAAACTTACTCATACAAGATTCAGTCTGACGAGTCTGTAGTAGAATCAGATGTAAGTTTAATGTTAGAGTATGCAAGAAACTTACTCATACAAGATTCAGTCTGACGAGTCTGTAGTAGAATCAGATGTAAGTTTAATGTTAGAGTATGCAAGAAACTTACTCATACAAGATTCAGTCTGACGAGTCTGTAGTAGAATCAGATGTAAGTTTAATGTTAGAGTATGCAAGAAACTTACTCATACAAGATTCAGTCTGACGAGTCTGTAGTAGAATCAGATGTAAGTTTAATGTTAGAGTATGCAAGAAACTTACTCATACAAGATTCAGTCTGACGAGTCTGTAATAGAATCAGATGTAAGTATAATGTTAGAGTATGCAAGAAACTTACTCATACAAGATTCAGTCTGACGAGTCTGTAGTAGAATCAGATGTAAGTTTAATGTTAGAGTATGCAAGAAACTTACTCATACAAGATTCAGTCTGATGAGTCTGTAGTAGAATCAGATGTAAGTTTAATATTAGAGTATGCAAGAAACTTACTCATACAAGATTCAGACTGTAATAGAATCAGATGTAAGTTTAACGTTAGAGTATGCAAGAAACTTACTCATACAAGATTCAGTCTGACGAGTCTGTAGTAGAATCAGATGTAAGTTTAATGTTAGAGTATGCAAGAAACTTACTCATACAAGATTCAGTCTGACGAGTCTGTAGTAGAATCAGATGTAAGTTTAATGTTAGAGTATGCAAGAAACTTACTCATACAAGATTCAGTCTGACGAGTCGGTAGTAGAATCAGATGTAAGTTTAATGTTAGAGTATGCAAGAAACTTACTCATACAAGATTCAGTCTGACGAGTCTGTAGTAGAATCAGATGTAAGTTTAATGTTAGAGTATGCAAGAGACTTACTCATACAAGATTCAGTCTGACGAGTCTGTAGTAGAATCAGATGTAAGTTTAATGTTAGAGTATGCAAGAAACTTACTCATACAAGATTCAGTCTGACGAGTCTGTAATAGAATCAGATGTAAGTTTAATGTTAGAGTATGCAAGAAACTTACTCATACAAGATTCAGTCTGACGAGTCTGTAGTAGAATCAGATGTAAGTTTAATGTTAGAGTATGCAAGAAACTTACTCATACAAGATTCAGTCTGACGAGTCTGTAGTAGAATCAGATGTAAGTTTAATGTTAGAGTATGCAAGAAACTTACTCATACAAGATTCAGTCTGACGAGTCTGTAATAGAATCAGATGTAAGTTTAATGTTAGAGTATGCAAGAAACTTACTCATACAAGATTCAGTCTGACGAGTCTGTAGTAGAATCAGATGTAAGTTTAATGTTAGAGTATGCAAGAAACTTACTCATACAAGATTCAGTCTGACGAGTCTGTAGTAGAATCAGATGTAAGTTTAATGTTAGAGTATGCAAGAAACTTACTCATACAAGATTCAGTCTGATGAGTCTGTAGTAGAATCAGATGTAAGTTTAATGTTAGAGTATGCAAGAAACTTACTCATACAAGATTCAGTCTGACGAGTCTGTAATAGAATCAGATGTAAGTTTAATGTTAGAGTATGCAAGAAACTTACTCATACAAGATTCAGTCTGACGAGTCTGTAATAGAATCAGATGTAAGTATAATGTTAGAGTATGCAAGAAACTTACTCATACAAGATTCAGTCTGACCAGTCTGTAATAGAATCAGATGTAAGTTTAATGTTAGAGTATGCAAGAAACTTACTCATACAAGATTCAGTCTGACGAGTCTGTAATAGAATCAGATGTAAGTATAATGTTAGAGTATGCAAGAAACTTACTCATACAAGATTCAGTCTGACGAGTCTGTAGTAGAATCAGATGTAAGTTTAATGTTAGAGTATGCAAGAAACTTACTCATACAAGATTCAGTCTGACGAGTCTGTAATAGAATCAGATGTAAGTATAATGTTAGAGTATGCAAGAAACTTACTCATACAAGATTCAGTCTGACGAGTCTGTAATAGAATCAGATGTAAGTTTAATGTTAGAGTATGCAAGAAACTTACTCATACAAGATTCAGTCTGACGAGTCTGTAATAGAATCAGATGTAAGTATAATGTTAGAGTATGCAAGAAACTTAGTCATACAAGATTCAGTCTGACGAGTCTGTAGTAGAATCAGATGTAAGTTTAATGTTAGAGTATGCAAGAAACTTACTCATACAAGATTCAGTCTGACGAGTCTGTAATAGAATCAGATGTAAGTTTAATGTTAGAGTATGCAAGAAACTTACTCATACAAGATTCAGTCTGACGAGTCTGTAGTAGAATCAGATGTAAGTTTAATGTTAGAGTATGCAAGAAACTTACTCATACAAGATTCAGTCTGATGAGTCTGTAGTAGAATCAGATGTAAGTTTAATGTTAGAGTATGCAAGAAACTTACTCATACAAGATTCAGTCTGACGAGTCTGTAGTAGAATCAGATGTAAGTTTAATGTTAGAGTATGCAAGAAACTTACTCATACAAGATTCAGTCTGATGAGTCTGTAGTAGAATCAGATGTAAGTTTAATGTTAGAGTATGCAAGAAACTTACTCATACAAGATTCAGTCTGACGAGTCTGTAGTAGAATCAGATGTAAGTATAATGTTAGAGTATGCAAGAAACTTACTCATACAAGATTCAGTCTGACGAGTCTGTAGTAGAATCAGATGTAAGTTTAATGTTAGAGTATGCAAGAAACTTACTCATACAAGATTCAGTCTGACGAGTCTGTAGTAGAATCAGATGTAAGTATAATGTTAGAGTATGCAAGAAACTTACTCATACAAGATTCAGTCTGACGAGTCTGTAGTAGAATCAGATGTAAGTTTAATGTTAGAGTATGCAAGAAACTTACTCATACAAGATTCAGTCTGATGAGTCTGTAGTAGAATCAGATGTAAGTTTAATGTTAGAGTATGCAAGAAACTTACTCATACAAGATTCAGTCTGATGAGTCTGTAATAGAATCAGATGTAAGTTTAATGTTAGAGTATGCAAGAAACTTACTCATACAAGATTCAGTCTGACGAGTCTGTAATAGAATCAGATGTAAGTTTAATGTTAGAGTATGCAAGAAACTTACTCATACAAGATTCAGTCTGATGAGTCTGTAGTAGAATCAGATGTAAGTATAATGTTAGAGTATGCAAGAAACTTACTCATACAAGATTCAGTCTGACGAGTCTGTAGTAGAATCAGATGTAAGTTTAATGTTAGAGTATGCAAGAAACTTACTCATACAAGATTCAGTCTGACGAGTCTGTAGTAGAATCAGATGTAAGTTTAATGTTAGAGTATGCAAGAAACTTACTCATACAAGATTCAGTCTGATGAGTCTGTAGTAGAATCAGATGTAAGTTTAATGTTAGAGTATGCAAGAAACTTACTCATACAAGATTCAGTCTGACAAGTCTGTAATAGAATCAGATGTAAGTTTAATGTTAGAGTATGCAAGAAACTTACTCATACAAGATTCAGACTGACGAGTCTGTAGTAGAATCAGATGTAAGTATAATGTTAGAGTATGCAAGAAACTTACTCATACAAGATTCAGTCTGACGAGTCTGTAATAGAATCAGATGTAAGTTTAATGTTAGAGTATGCAAGAAACTTACTCATACAAGATTCAGTCTGACGAGTCTGTAATAGAATCAGATGTAAGTTTAATGTTAGAGTATGCAAGAAACTTACTCATACAAGATTCAGTCTGACGAGTCTGTAATAGAATCAGATGAAAGTTTAATGTTAGAGTATGCAAGAAACTTACTCATACAAGATTCAGTCTGATGAGTCTGTAGTAGAATCAGATGTAAGTTTAATGTTAGAGTATGCAAGAAACTTACTCATACAAGATTCAGTCTGATGAGTCTGTAGTAGAATCAGATGTAAGTTTAATGTTAGAGTATGCAAGAAACTTACTCATACAAGATTCAGTCTGATGAGTCTGTAGTAGAATCAGATGTAAGTTCGTATTGTTCTAGAAATAAAAGGCATAAAAACAATCTACATAGCGTCCCACTACAAACCCCGTGAAAATAACACAGTGTCAATGAACTAAGTAAATCTTACAACTTCTGATTATTGTTGGCCAGATTTCATGAAGTTAAATGATGAATTTTAAGTGCTTGCAAGCAGGTGAAGAAAACCTTTATTGCAACAGTTTTCTTAACAACTATTTTTCATGGCATATCAATTTTTTATATTGTGGAATAGAATTTTATGTCTTATTCTCTGGCCATTTTTGTCTTCAACAGATTTTTATGTAATTGTTCTTTTAATGTAGTTTACAGATATAGAAGAATGGTCATTGATGAGGAACATTGAAGACTTAACTAATATCTATAGGAACTTACACAAATTTTTACAATCTCTGGATTTACAACATATATCAGGTATAATAAGACAGTAATGTTACTTGTATGTTAATTTATGAATACACTCTCTAATAAGTTATCATCATGCATCAGATGACCAGAAATTTGACATCAGACATGGCATATATATAGGATTCCTGCCCATTCCTATCCTAATGAATTCTAGGAAGTCTGCTTCATATTTGGATCTTTATCTCAAAATAGACCCTCAAGGAAAACTTTCAACAAAGCTCTATGACAAACATGATGACTCCAACTTTCCAATTGTCAACTTTTCGGTTCTTCTTTCAACATTCCGTCTGCTCCAGCTTATGGAGTTAGTGTATCACAGCTAAAATTTCATCAATTTCCTTGGTAGAGCATCATATTTGACACAAAAATTGTTAACACAAGGTTGTGTTATTCCTTGTTTGCTGTCTTCACCCAAGAAATTTTACGGTAGACATCATGCACTCATATACAAATGTGGGATTTCTATCTCTCAGATGAGAGCAGATGTTGGTTTGTCACAGGGATTTGTTTTGTCTTCCTTTTCCCAATTTGACACACTGAAATGAAATTGGCAGTGTGACGGGTGTGCTATAGCAGGCAGGAACCACTTACTCTTCCAGAGGCTGAGCACCTGTTTTCACTCTTGTAAAGAACTAGAGTTTGCGTTGCTGATTGTGTAGTTTTTGTGTAAGGTTCTGTGTTCTATACATTG
Organism: Arcuatula senhousia; assembly: GCA_963971305.1. Classification (NCBI taxonomy): domain Eukaryota; kingdom Metazoa; phylum Mollusca; class Bivalvia; order Mytilida; family Mytilidae; genus Arcuatula; species Arcuatula senhousia. The sequence continues at coordinate 43,258,381 of OZ020307.1, read as the reverse complement.
TCTGTTTTTTTTGTCTGTCCTTGTTTGGTTTTGTCTCTGCCCTTTCTGACTTTGGCATTTGGATGTGGCATTCCCCATTGGGCATTGATTCTATCTTTTGTTTTGTTGCTAATTTGTGTGTTGTTGCTTATTTTTTTTTGTAGATAGAAAATGAAGGTCTTTGTTTCAAAATAACAATGGCAGACTTGTTAAACCTTGGGTTGTTTTTTTTTGCCATTGTAATTTGTTCCTTCATTGACTTGTTGGGGTCCATTGGTACAAAAATTTTCAGCAAACATTTCTCAAATTTGTTCATGGGACTATTATTATTTGAAATTCAATTGGATGGTTCAGAATGACAAACTGTAAGTCCTAAGATAATTTTAGACCTGTCAACCTTCCTGTTTAGGGCAAGGCTGATACAAATAATTGAGAAAAAAATCTGTAAAGCTTTTCTCAGAAATCCAAATCAATCATAACAACTTTATGTTAGATTATTATCTAAATTAATAGATTAAGTCTATGTTATATCATGATTTAAGTTTTAATGTCATTTATCTAGAGTTATCAGCCCCATATGATTTACTGAGATCTAGGAAAGCTTTAGAAATGATTCTGTCTACATTTCAACACACTGAGGACAAAAGAAGTTTACTTAACATAGGTGAGATATTACAGTAGTGGAGAATGACATAATTGAGAATTCTGGAGCTCATTATACTTTTAATGGCTTTGTTTCTAGAGGTTACATAAATATGAATTAAACAGATACGCCATTTTGAATCTTAACAGAAAAATAAACAATGACTTTATTATCTACAACACAACGTAACAACACAACAAAAAACATGCACAACATTTTTCACGAAACTAAATCCTCGCAAAAAGAAATGAAATGTATAAAATGAATAGTATAATGAGCTGAAAATGTAAAATTAAGTACCCATGAACTTGGGGGAAGTTGTAAATTCGTGAAAAAAAAAAGTACCAGGGAAGTTTAGTATGTAAAACAGGTTAAATAAATTTATGTTTAAACTGATTTGTTTATTTTTGTTTGGATATAGAAATAACCATAACAATTTGTATGTATATATATACTAGTTTTGACCTCTTCACTATTTTGTTAGATCTTATTTTAACAGACTGTATGACTAATGCAGATTACTTGGGTTCATGTCAGAGAACAGTTTCTCCACCAGTAAAGGACTCCTATTTTTCAGTAAAAGATCCAGTAAATGGTATGTTTGTCTATCTAGATTAGCTTTTCATGACTCAACTTTGATGAAGAAAATATGGGTTATTCTAGTTTGGCACTGTCTGTATTTCTGTCCATCCACAATACATAATCAGTTTTCTCTGACAACAACTACCTAATTGATAACACAACATAAAAAAAAATCCTTCAACATTTTCTGAGCAACTTAAAATCTTATTGACTTAATACCTTTTGTCACTGCTGAAAAATATAGACTTTTAGATTGTTCAATTAAAGAAACAGGATGAAATGTCAGGTTCTAAAAAGCATTTCTTGCCAGTTTCATAGTGAGCCAAATAAGGTCTGTTTTTATAGGCAATGATTATGTATTGTTTTATCCTGCAACAATCAAACCCTTCACTTTTGTTATGAAACTGCTTTAATTGCTAATTTTACTTCTTCAAATTTTGGTGAGAAACGGGGATGATAGGCATCCTATTCAAAAGTCATAAAACAGTTCAGAATTGAAATGTTCCTTGTAATGCTGTTGATTCATTCATTATTATTTTTTGGGGGATCAATTCACATGCTTTCATGAAAGAAAAGCCATTTTGTTGCACTTTTAATATTGTGGTTTGCTGGTTTTGAGGTACATGTGGCTAACCAGAATCAGTGTAAAATGTGCACTGCATTGGATTCTTCGTGTTTGACTACCAGCCACAAAAAATACAAAAACTGGTGTCCTAAAAATAATAATGACACCTCAGTATTTGAAAAATGAACCAAGAGCTGTATTATGCTACAACTACAAATACAGCAATGCAGTATTCCACACTCTTTATTTATACAATGTAAAGCCTCATTGCAGGATAAATAAAGTGTACAACCATCTAGGGCTGTCAGAAATCAAGTTTGGGTGCAAGGGAAGTGTACAGAATGAGTAGGGAAAACAGATTCCTTGTATTGGTTGTTGTATTGTAGACATAATAATTTTACATAATGGATGATGTTATTGTTAACAGTGCATACTAATTAGGATAAAAAAGTAACCAAGCAGTATCAGATTATCTCTTATCTATGCATAAGTATATTAATTTCACCTTTGTTATTTGTAATGTATGTGTACAAAATGTTTTTTTTTATAGGAGTATTGTTTCCCAAAAGATCAAGAGTCATACGGTATAGATCATGTAGACAAGTAGAGAAATATTACAGCCTTGTGTTCCAGATACAGTATCTACAATTTATGGATAACATACACCACATTCTAGCTGAAGATATCTTACCATTTATAAAGTCTTGTCACCCTAAATCAAGGTTGGTAATGGTATTAAGCTATGTTCTGGTTAAATATTTTGATTTTATAGTCTTTTCCGTAGAAATAATAGTACCTTTTATACTTTCTTTAAATTGTAATTTTTAGAATGGTCACTCCTGAACTTTTTTATATCAAAGATTTTATAATGTGTGATGGAAATAATAGATAATTGTCTATTTAATTAAATGACAAACAAAAACTACAGGTCTTTGTGCTTGTTTCCAAGATATATGACATCAAAAATTTGGCAGGATATCAGATTTCTCTGCATTTGACATTGCTTTAACATTGTGATGTTTTTGACCTTAAAAACCATGAAGTTATATTAAGAATTTCCAGAAATTTTATACAGTGTGTTTTTAAGGTCTTTATAATCTGAAAATATCATTAAAAGTAGGGGTCAGTGTGCAAAAAAAAACCTCTTCAGTATTTAAAGGTATAGTCTAGAGGAGTTCCGAAATCAGACTGAAATTCTGAAAATCCTTAATTAATTGTTATTTTACATCAGTTGATAGAAGCTTCATAGGCAGCTCACAGTAACATTAAATATAATGTTATAATATTTATAAATTCTCTCTAGAAATATCTTTTATACCCTCCAATGAAAGACAAAAGTGTTGGTGTGTCCTACCACAGATTTACTTTGGATTTTTCAGAAATCACAAGTCAGATCTTCATACAATTGTTTATACTTTTTAGACTAAGGCTGCTAGCTGAATTTCGTTGTGTATTTTCAAAATGTGTCACCAATGTACGCATTTGCAACCATCACAAATGTCCAATTGATGCCTAGACATACATGTATTATTTTCAAATTGATATTTTTTAGTGAGTTTATTCAGCTAATGAGATCAGCATTTTCACTGTTAACAGATGATACAACCTTCCCTGTCATGGTTAGAGATACTATTCAAGAGCTTGAGGACAATACATGACACACACATTACCTCTTTATGTAGAAAATACACTATTTATAAATGATAAAATACATTCCTCATAGAAATGCTAGACATAAGTTTGATTGCAACTATCAAGTCAAACTCTTCTTCTGTTTATATTGTACAATATAATACTGTAAACCAAATTATTTTTTGCGAACAATTTATTTTTGCAGATTTCATGAGGAGTACAACTTCTTGAAAATATATCATCACAACTACCTCATTTTTGTAGTAATGTAGTTTTTTACGCAGAATCGCGAAATTGCCCTCTGACATTTAAACGTGAAATATTGTAGCCACCAAAATAAATAAATTGGTTTACAATAAGCAAATTTTATGGGGTTTCATTCATCACAGCAAGTATAGGTGTAAAACCTGTCACTAATGCTGCTTTTACACTGAGTAAAACTCATAGATGTTTAAATGATGTCTGCACTATCATTAATCTGCATTGTGTTCACATTGTAAAATTTCAATGTTTATATGTAGTTTAAAGGTTTTGTTCATTATATGAATTCAATATTTAATGAAGGCCTTGTGTAGGTTAAGTGTTTAAAACATTTGGCAAGTATCTTTTCTTCAAATGATTTGCACATGTATTTATTTAATAAAACATTATGAGTACAATGAAACAAGAGGCTCCCAGGAGCCTGAATCGCTCACCTGGTCTTGATGTTGACCCTATACTTTTGTAGAGCTAAATGAGCTGAACATTTAAGCAAGCAACAGCTTTTCTCTACCTGCAATAGTTTTCATTCTGAAGGCCAAAAACATGAAAAATCGCTTTTTCAGGGGCCGTAACCCCTATAAGGGGTCATCTGACAACTTCGACCCTATGGAGAATTTTGTTGAGCTAAATGAGCTGAACATTTAAGCAAGCAACAGCTAATCTCTATCTGCAATAGTTTTCATTCTGTAGGCCAAAAACATGAAAAATCGCTATTTTTCAAGGGCCGTAACCCCTATAAGGAGTCATCTGACAACTTCGACCCTATGGAGGATTTTGTAGAGCTAAATGAGCTGAACATTTAAGCAAGCAACAGCTAATCTCTATGTGCAATAGTTTCCATTCTGTAGGACAAAAACATGAAAAAACGCTATTTTTCAGGGGCCGTAACCCCTATAAGGGGTCATCTGACAACTTCAACCCTATAGAGACTTTCATAGAGCTAAATGAGCTAAACATTTAAGAAAGCAACAGCTAATCTCTATCTGCAATAGTTTTCATTCTGTAGGCCAAAAACATGAAAAATGGCTATTTTTCACCTTTTAGGGGCCGTAACCTCTATAAGAGGTCATCTGACAACTTCGACCCTATGGAGACTTTCGTAGAACTAAATGAGCTTAACATTTAAGCAAGCAACAGCTAATCTCTATCTGCAATAGTTTTCATTCTGTAGGCCAAAAACATGAAAAATGGCTATTTTTCACCTTTAAGGGGCCGTAACCCCTATAAGGGGTCATCTGACAACTTCGACCCTATGGAGACTTTCGTAGAGCTAAATGAGCTAAACATTTAAGCAAGCAACAGCTAATCTCTATCTGCAATAGTTTTCATTCTGTAGGCCAAAAACATGAAAAAATGCTATTTTTCACCTTTAAGGGGCCGTAACCCCTATAAGGGGTCATCTGACAACTTTGAACAAATGGAGACTTTTGTAGAGCTTTTGATGCTGAATCAGTAGCGTGGCCTCAGATTTCCTCTATCTCTTATACTTTTTAGCTCACCTTGCCAAAGGCAATGTGAGCTTTTGCCATCACTTGGCGTCCGTCGTCCGTCGTCCGTCGTCCGTCGTCCAACTTTTCAAAAATCTTCTTCTCTGAAACCGCTTGGCCAAATGTAATGAAACTTGGTAGGGTTGTTCTGTAGTATGTCCTCTACAAAATTATCGTTCGAAATTTTGATTCGACAAAAAACATGGCCGCCATGGCTAAAAATAGAACATAGGGGTAAATTGTAGTTTTTTGCAAATTACTCAAAAACCGTAACAGATATCAAAATTCTGGCATAGGGTAAAAGTGATCAGCACCTCAAGATCTACCTGCCCAGAAATTTTCAAGAAGATCCAACAACCGATGTAGGAGTTATTGCCCTTTTTCTGGATTTTTTTCAAAAAAATTACTTATTTAGCCCTATATCTTGAAAACTATACAAGATATTTCAAAAATTTAAATTGCATATGACTAAGCACATCAAGATCTACAAAAGTCGTAACAGTGTCAAAGTTGTAGGATCGTTCCTTTAGGAGTTATACCCCTTGGATTGTAAAAATTGACCATTTTCACAGTTTTTTGTTCAACTTTTCAAAAATCTTCTTCTCTGAAACTGCTTAGTCAAATGAAATGAAACTTGGTAGGGTTGTTCAGTAGTATGTGGTCTAAAAAATGATCGTTCAAAATTTCGATTTGACAAAAAACATGGCCGCCATGGCTAAAAATAGAACATAAGGGTAAGTTGCAGTGTTTTGCAAATTACTCAAAAATGGTAACAGATATTAAAATTCTATTTGGATAATAATGATCAGCACATAAAGATCTACCTGCCCTGAAGTTTTGAAGAAGATCTTACAATGGTTGTAGGAGTTATTGCCCTTTTTCTTGTCTTTTTTCAAATTTTGCTCTTTTAAGACTTATATCTTGAAAATAATACAAGATATTTGAAAAATTTAAATTGCATATGGTTAAGCACATAAAGATCTAAAAATTATGTAATGGGGTCAAAGTTGTAAGACCTTTCTTGATAGGAGTTGTTTCCCTTTGAGCATTAAAATTGATAATTCCACAGAGTAGCAGTCCTTTGTTAAAATATCCAGCATATAAGTATCATCGAATACAAGGTGAGCGATTCAGGCTCCTGGGAGCCTCTAGTTGATTTATAAGCCAAAAACAGTAGTCTGACCTCCCTGGTCTATTTTTAGTAACGGCGGCCATGTTTTTTGACAGATCAAAAATCGAAACACAAGTTTGGTGCAGGACACCCTAAGGAACAATCATACCAAGTTTCATTCAATTCTGTTCAGTAGTTTCAGAGGAGAAGATTTTTGAAAAATTGTTAACGGACGACGACGACGACGACGGACGCCAAGTGATGGCAATAGCTCACATGGACCTTTGGTCCAGGTGAGCTAAAAATATTTGCCGTCATTTTTCAAGGTTGAGGGGGAAAGGGGGAGGTAATTTTTACATATGTACATTTTTTATACATTAAAACATGACTTGAACCAAAAGGGATATGATTTCATTATAGGATAATTAATTGGGTCGAGTGAATAACCAAAATATGATCACGAGTCGGTGAACGCACACAGATTTATACGAGTGCGCGGAACTTGTTCCGCGCACGAGTTAAATCTCAGTGCGTTCCCGCACGAGTGATCATATTTTGGTTATTCATGAGACCTAATTGATTATCGTATTTATTACATAGATAAAATGCTGCTAATAAAAAGTTTTTAATAAAATTTGAATGGCGTATGAATATAGACCGCAGGAGTCATGCCGACAACGCAATACAATTCACGACGTCATAATTGAGTTTGACCGGAAAGGACGCAAGAGTGAAAATATTTTTGTTATTTCACATTGTGAATTTACCAGATTTTATTTCACTGGGAAAAATCGGTATTTCATATGCATCTATGTAATAATGAGAGATATTTATTGGGAGGTCTTTGTTTTTGTTTTTTTTTTTTTAAATCTTAATTTGAATCTGAAGATATGATTATCATCTGTGTTCATAAAGATTGCACTTCTTGTGATAATATTTACATGAACATTAACATTTAAAATTAGTATTATTTGAAATGCTCTTTTCAGCAAAGTTACTGTTGTGTCTATTAAGACTGCCTTTGTCTTAAATATATTTGTATACAACTGAAATATATAAAGGCAAAATTACCTCAAAATGTGGGATTCAATTTATTTGGTAACAATGTCCTTAATCACGACTTGAAAGTCAATAATCGCAACCAAATATTGGAACCAGGAAGTTTATTGAACACTTTATGCAAGGATCGGAGAATCTCACTTCATGTAAATTTTGTCACAGATCTTAAATACACCTGAAATCATACTTAAGCCTCTATTTTAAGCCAGAAATAGTCTTTATAGTGTCAAGGTGATTCTAATCACCAGGACAAGGCTGGATTTAAGAAAAAATGTAAATTAACGTTATTAATTGATCAAAATAAACCTTTTTTGCTTTATTTACAATAATTCAACAAATAAACATGGAGTGACATTTTTAGATTTTGTAAATTTATCATATTAAATGTAAATCACAAAATTTGGTTGCGATAATTAAGTTTCCAAGCTGTTTTAATATAATTATTGAAAATGATGGATTTATGTTGGGGATGCAGTTGAAAGCCAACCAGCACTAATAAACACAACATATTTAATTTGCACCACCTTTTGCAAAATCCTGAGTACGGGCCTGTTAAACTATCAGTCTATCTCCACACATGTTTACTGAAAACAACTTGTGTGAAATGCAGCCTTAGAGTTACTGTCTGTAAAGGTAGTCTAGAGAATGGAAAAATCAAAAATATTTTTTTCTAAAATAATTTAGCTTTAATTTGTTTACATAATCTTATTAGAATCAAAAAGACGTAGTTAAAAAATATAACAACTTTACAGAAAGTTCAATACTTTTCCTAAATATTCAGATATTTGCAAGCCTATGGGGATTTCCCATTGTAAAAAAATGGCGGGAAAAATTGTCAAATTCTATTGTGACGTCATATGACGTCAAAGTGCACTCCCAGATGTAAACAAAAACAAGTTGATCACAAAATATCTCTGTGATCTGAATGATATTCTAAAATTGTACAAAAAAAGTGGTTATTGACAAATTTTGCATCCCCAAATATGGCTGCCATTTACAATGGAAAAACTAGGGGGCAAAGTGATTTGGTTCATTTATCTAAGAGGTAAGCCATTTCTTTACTCCTTTTTGTAAATTTAGTTACGATTCTTGCAAAGATAAAAATAGCAAACATTTCAAAGATTTTAGCAACAACATGAAGAAAAAAATTAAGAATTTCTGTTCTCCAGACTACCCTTTACAGACAGTAGTGTGCTGACATAAATGATTTCTGTCAACTACATGTATGTTAATGAATGTAAAATACTGATAAATGTATAATTGTGAAAATCAGATCATTTTTGTCTTTGGACCATTTTCTGTAATTCTTAAATTTGCTTGAAGTATGATTGGTAAACTGTTAAGATGGTTGATATACCTGTATATATATATATTATTTTCTAATTGTTAAGCTTAATCTGTGATAGAAAAGTCAATATATTTTTGTTATCACTTGTTGATTCATTATAGCCTTTATGTGAACCTTTATTACTACCCTGCTTGAAAAGTTATTGATAATGACATCCTTATGTCTGTCTGTCAGTTACACTGCAGAGTACCAGGCATTTCTTTTCAGCAACTCCTCATAAACCACTGAATGGATTTTCATGAAATTTAACGTTACCTTTGTGACAAAATGTAAATGTGCACCACCAATATCAAATTTCGATCCATTTGATTTTAAGGAGTTTCCCAAACCAAACATTGACTATGTTGCTTTACATGAAAGTTTCATACAGTAAAACTATATCTTTTAATTTGATGACTTTATTTACATAACAGAATCATTATATATCATGAAAACTCAACAATATAAAACTGCTGATCACATTTAAGCAAGTAGTTTAGTTTGTTTCTGGTATAAATAATACTTTCAATTAATAAATATGTAAAATATTCTTACAATTGATGTTCAGAAAATGAATGAGCAAACAGATACATATAGGCAGTCGACAAGTACATGTGCGGTGCAAACTATGACCAAATATGGTCAAAATGATGGATATGTGATACCACTTAGATTCATTATGACCATATTTAGAAAATGTTCTATGATTGCAGACAACAAAAACATGATAGAAATAAAAAAAAAAACAAAGTTCAATACTGCATCCCTCTAAATTAAGCACAGTTTGTTTATTGATAGCCTTGGAGTTTCAGTGTTGTGGGGTATCGTGATCGTACAGTGACACATTTTTCTCTATCTATGAACAAACTATTCTTCTTGGTGGAGATTTCTTTCTCCAATGCCATTCTGTTATCTTGAAGATCTTTCCTGGCATTTTCAGCATTGTTTAACTGTTCAGTCAGGGCATCTATTGACTGTGCAATTTCATTTACTTCACCAACCAACCTAAATAAATAATTGGACAATTAGAGATACAAATCATAATTTAAGTGTTCATTTCATTTGCATAATAATTGTCAAAGTTTGGTTTTGGGTTTTTTTTAAGGTATATAAACAAACTTTAAGCCCCCTTGCATATTTTTTACGTTGGTGTGACCTTAACCTGTCGACTAGAAACTTCTTTTCCTCTTTATCAAAGTTTCATGAAATTCTATCAAAGTTTTCAAAAGTTATGCAGAGGAAACCAAATTCATACAGAGGCAATAACCCATGGGAAACCAAATTAAATGTATATGTTCCACTTCTTTTGTGAATTGCTGGGAACTAAGTGTGATTTGATATAACAGTACCTTAAAAAGACTTATTGAACCTAGCTAAATTTTAAATGTGCCTGTTCCGTTCCTAGCCAGGAATCTTTGTCCAAGTTTGTTCCCGTTTCAGTTTGGCAACTTAAATTAATTTCATTTTGTCAAACATTGCATGGTATTGTTTTACTTTCCTATCAGGTGGTCTTATTTATTTTGTTTGTAATTTGGTCTTACTTATATTGCACAGGATCTCTGCAGAGTTCTACACCAGGTCTGTATGTTCTGTTGTTAAGACGGGTCTGTGAGACTTTCATTGGGTTCTCCTTATCACGTATGGCCTTCCTCAAGGAATCAATGTTACATTCCATTGATGTTATTTCTTTACAGATCTGCAACATATTAAATTAGTGTTAGAAAAACACATAACACTGAACATACTAGATTTTTCCATAAACACAATTTTTTTCTGCCATTTTAATCTAAGTCACTTTAAATTCCTAGAAGGCAGACTATTAAAACTATTCCACCATCTAAGTCAAGGAGATTATAAGTTCTGATTATTTTGTTGCCCAAATGCATAAACATTCTTTTTTATATTAAATAAAACTCTATAAACAAAATTTTGTGATTTAAAATTTGGTTACCTGTTGAATTTTGTATTTTTTCAGGTGGATGTTGCATTATTATTAGAAATTTCACTAATTAGTCTGATTTTTTTAAATTTTCTGAAGTCGACTCACATATTTTGGTAAAAACTAGGAAATTTGGAGACTCAATAAAAACGTATTATTTCTAAGCAATAATAGTGTACTCTATTTTCATAGAGAATATACCTTGCTTAAGTTTTCTTCCAGTTTAGTTTTAGCATCTTCCATCTCTTCAATTCTCTTGGTGAAGTTCACATCAACAGTATCACACTGTTCTCTCATATCACGAGAGGAATCTTCTAAGATGTTATCTATTAACTGTCGGAGCTGCATTGATGCCATTCTTTCATGCTCTGCACGAACAACATTGTCATGTGAGAATTGGGCCCATGACTCTGGTGTCGACTGACTGTAAACAATTAAAGTAAACATTTTAATGCATGGTAACTATTTCTGTTTACTAAGTTTTAAAGATATATAACCACTCCTATGGTTTATATGTAGTTCAATTAAATCATGATGGTTTTAATTGCGGTCAAAAAATTAAATGCTTCTTTAAATAATTCATTTTAACCTTCAAAGGAAACCATCAACTGGAAACTTGAATTATTTGTTTATCATTACACATTTATGGATTTAATGGACTTTTATGTATGCTAGCTATTTAAGTTACTAACATTTCCTCAAATTTAGCTGCACCACTGTAGAACTGTTTATCTGTATGATGATTTCTGAGAGCCCCAGATTTAGTATCAATTTCTAATGACTCTTTCTTATCACTCCAGTCCATTTCCAAATTTTGTTTAGCTTCCCTGTTTAATCTGTGAAAAAGAAAGGTGTTAGTGGATTAAGACACAATATAGTAGATGCAACAATTATTTTATATACTAAAATATAAACAATAAACGTCTGAAAGAAGTAGCCAACGTATCAACCTATGGGATGCGGGATCGAAAACAAAAACAGTTAATGATACTGTGCAAACAAAAATGATAAATAAACTTCTAAAATGGTGCACAACAACATCAAATATATGTGCACCAGTATTCTTAATTGTATTATTCCATTGTTGTAACAACATAAAATTTCATTTATGATTAATTAACTGCATTTTTTTTAAGGGAGAATATTTTCGTATAAATGCCTTAAGAGCAAAGAAACATAAGATAGATATGATGTAAAGAAAACTGTAGAAAACTTAGTAATGTTTGTTATTGTGGTAAGCAGGTGTTCTTTTTTTCGTTTTTTTTTTTTTTAACTTACTTGATTTGTTTATCTGCTTGATCTATTGTTTTCTTGAGCAAATCTTGGACATTGTTGATGATTTCTACTTCCTGAAAAACAATAAATTATTCATGACAAAATAAATAGACCAAGAATATCTAATATTCAGGTAAAACATGTAAAACTGAAGCAGTTTTAAAACAACAAACAGAGAATGTTCATTATTTTATTATTTATTGACATAAGTGATAATTGATAGATGACAGATCAATACACTGATTATTATGACACTAATTGAATTTGCGCTTATTCAATTTTTAGAGACATGACAGCTTGTAAATTAAACTATTTAAGTGTTTAAAGGTTGAAGGCACAAAATTCTGTCAGTGCAAAAAACAAGTAATGAGTTTTAAGTTTAAACAGGAATTTCATATGTATACATTATCATTGTTATTTAATACTGTTCCTAGTTTAAACCACAAATTAATGCGCTCCCGAAATGGTAGAAATGTCAATATTTTAGTACTATGGGCTGAATTTTCCTTCAATGTCCGGTAAATCACGCTCGTTTCTGGAACTTTCAGCGTCATTTTAACGCTTTTTGGTTTGAAAATTTTGAATGTCATCAAGCACATATGTGACCCATGAGAAAAGCTAGTTTGTTTTTAGTTTCGATATATATTTTAGGATAGATATCGCATTATAAACATTTTCAACAATTATTTATGCTTATAAAATAATTTTAGATATGTTTTAGCCCGAGCCTCACAGGTTAAAAACCTTTCTCATATTAACAAAAATACATAACTATCACGACTTAAATACAGCTATATACCTTTAATAAGGATAATTCCACATCATCCTGAACTAAGTCCACACCCTGCCTCCTCTGTCTACAGTTCAAGTTATCAGTTGAAATGTGAAGAGGCACCTCAGTTGCTCTCAAACCATTTTCAAGACGTTTCTTTTGCGCCAAAAGCAGATCCGTCTCAGAAATTACATCTTGGATTTCTCTCTCCAGTTCGCCTTTCCAAAAAGTGATATCTTGAATTCGCTCTCCTAGTTTTTTGGTTACCTCAGACTGTGTCTTGTTTGTAGTTGATTCAGTTTCATTGATGGTTCTCTTAGATTCGTGACGTATTCTCTCTGCATTATCCCGATCAGCAAATGATTGGTAATATTTGGAATAGTTTGTTTCATGCCATTCAGATGGGTTGTACTTGGAAGATCTGAATCCCATGGTTGAAATTCCCATATCTGGACCTGTGCTACCTTGATACGTTGTTTCCATCCCTGTTACCGTCTCATTCCTGGTAGGATCTGGCTTCGCAGGAGGAATTTCACTACTCATTAAGTTTGCCGTTGCAGCAGCCATGTCGCGTTTATGTTATAATGATCCCTACTTACATACGACGTACAGTTTGATTCTTTAACCACGTTTTTACAGTGTTGTTATGCGATGTCTCTTCATCCAATACACCGTTGTTGTCGTCGCTATGGTTGTGGTTGTTTCCGGTTAAACCACGTGATACCAATTATCTGCCCTTGGATTGAAAAAGTCCGGGAAAAGTTTATTTCAGTGGGGTTTTTTTGGGGGGGGGATTTTCAGGGACCCGCTTTGTGATGTTTTTAACTGACATTTAATTATTCAGAATACTTTAGCTATTATTTTAATAGGCGTTATCCACGTTATCTGTAAACATTCTAGAGAAACAAAATATAGGAAATTAGATCTGTCATCATGTTAGCATTTCGGTAACATTATCAGTGTAAGCTCTACCACAGAGTCAAAGTTGTATTAGTCAGTATTAAATATGTAATCGTAATGAATGGTTGTTCTTTCCAAAAGGTGCTACGTCCCAAACACAAAACTGGCGACTAGTTTAATTCTAAGAGAGCTCCGATTTTAGTTATATCTGTGAGATTTTCTTGGTTAAATATCGAACATGCCTGAAGATCAAGGACCACCACCGCAAAACGTTGTGGGGATTATTGGACGCATTGAGCCATTCGAAGACAGTATAGAAACGTGGACAAGTTATACGGAACGTTTAGAACAATACTTTGAAGTAAATAACATTGCGGAAGATAAAAAAGTACCCGCTTTATTGACACTTCTAGGAGGCAAAACCTACACTTTGTTAAGGAATTTGACCGCTCCACAGAAGCCTAAAGAAAAGGACTACGCAACTCTTGTGAAACTTCTTCAAGACCACTTGACTCCGAAACCAATTGTGATAGCCGAACGTTTTCGATTTCACAAGCGTAATCAGCTCGAAGCTGAAAGTGTGAACACTTACATTGCAGAACTGAGAAAACTTACAGAATTCTGTGAATTTGGATTAAATTTAAATGACTCTCTACGAGACAGATTTGTATGCGGATTACGGAATCAACAGATCCAGAAGAAACTGTTGACAATCAACGCACTCACATTGGAGCAATCGTTAGAAATTGCAGTTGCAATGGAGACCGCTACAAAAGATGCCATTGAACTGAGGAATGTTCCGAGTGACACACCCGTTCATAAAGTTCAGGGAAACCGGAGAAGACGACCACAGGGACGTACTTTTCAACAACAGCCTGCAAAATCGTGTTATCGGTGCAACGGAACCGACCATTTTGCTGACAAGTGCCGATTTAAAGACAGTACTTGCAACCAGTGTCATCGCAAGGGACATATCCGAGCTACATGCCGTAGTGGAGATAAGAAGAAATACAGAAATCAGCGCGTACACGCAATTGATCACGAGGAAAATAATGATGTTGGGATATATACCGTGTATTCACATGCCAATGATTCGATTTGGATTAAACCATGTGTCAATGGAAATATTATTCCCATGGAATTAGATACCGGCAGCAGTGTTTCTGTAATTTCCGAGGCGGATTATGTGAAATATTTTAAAGGAGAAAAGCTCGAGAAGTCATCGTTTGTGCTTAAAACGTATTCCGGTGAGAAGTTAAATTCGTTGGGAGTTATGCGCGTAAATGTGCAGTACAACGGGCAACAAGCTTATCTGAATTTGCACGTGGTTAAGCGCGGCGGTCCAGCGTTGTTTGGTCGGGAATGGTTGAAAAGTATCCGACTTGATTGGGCAATGATAAAATCATTGAGCTCCGTGCGCGAAGAGCCAAAGTGCGATATGACTTTAAAGGAAATTTTAGCACGTCATGATGAGGTTTTCAAAGATGAAATCGGTTGCGTAAAGGGAATTCAGGCAAAATTGCATCTTAAGAAAGACGCGGTACCGAAGTTCGTGAAAGCGCGACCTGTAGCGTTTGCGTTGCGACCGAAAGTCGAACAAGAGCTAGATAAACTTGAAGCGCAGAATATACTGACACGAGTTCAAGTCAGTGACTGGGCGAGTCCGGTCGTTCCCGTGTTAAAGAAAAACGGTAGCGTCAGAATTTGTGGAGATTTCAAAGTGACATTAAACTCATGTTTACAAGTTGACCAATATCCGATGCCAAAGATTGATGATATTTTCGCGAATCTCGCAGGTGGTCAAAAGTTCAGTAAGATAGACTTGCGACAAGCATATCTACAGTTACCGATGGATGACGAGTCGAAGAAATTGCTTACGATTAACACATTACGTGGTTTGTACCAGTATAACCGTCTTCCTTTTGGAGTTGCCAGTTCGCCCGCTATTTGGCAACGTACGATAGACCAAATTTTGCAAGGCTTAGACGGCGTTCAGTGCGTACTCGACGATATGATCGTGACCGGTAAAACAGAACAAGAACACTTGAAAAATCTTGACAATGTACTTTCCCGATTGCAAGAATTCGGACTCCGAGCAAATTTAGATAAATGCTACTTTTTCCGGGAAAATGTTACTTTTTGTGGACACGAAATTGGACGTGACGGTCTTAAAAAGTCACAGGACAAAATCGACGCAATTTTGAAAGTCAAACGACCAGAAAATGTTACGCAGCTTCGTTCATTTTTAGGGTTAGTTCAGTACTACGGTAAATTTATACCGAATTTAGCCGCAGAAGCGCGTCCGCTAAATGAGCTATTAGAGAAAACGCGAAAGTGGAAATGGACAAAAGACTGCGACAAGGCATTCGCGACGATCAAAGAACTAGTAACGTCCGAGCAGGTTCTTACACATTACGATCCGAAGCTTCCAGTCAAATTAGCGTGCGATGCGTCACCTTTTGGATTAGGAGCCGTTTTGTCCCACGTGATGCCTGATGGGTCGGAGCGACCAGTACTCTTTGCCTCGCGTTCGTTAAGCAAATCCGAACGGAATTATGCACAGATCGACAAAGAGGCGCTTGGAATAGTTTGGGGTGTACGTAAATTTTACAATTACTTGTTCGCACGTAAATTCACGCTGGTGACTGATCATAAACCACTCACCTCGATTTTTAGTCCGAGCAAAGCAATTCCTGTTACAACAGCGGCAAGATTGCAAAGATATGCAATATTTCTTTCCGGGTTCAATTATGACATTGAGTACAAGAGTACCAAACTTCATACTAACGCGGATGGACTGTCAAGGATGCCTGTTGAAAGCTGCAATTCGGACGGTATAGACGCCGAAGAAATTTTTCATATTTCACATTTCGAAGCCTTGCCGGTGACAAGTTCTGTTATCGCGCGAGAAACGCGTCGTGATCGAACACTTTCGAAGGTGTATGACCGAGTTGTAAATGGCTGGAACGAATCGAACAATGACGAAATGTTAAAACCATTCTTTAGTCGCAGAAGTGAAATAACACTCCACCAAGGTTGTTTAATGTGGGGTATTCGTGTAATCGTGCCGGCTAAGTTGCGTTCACGTATTCAAGAATTACTTCATGAAGGACACCCGGGTGTTGTACGCATGAAAGCGTTAGCTCGTAGTTACGTATGGTGGCCCGGGATCGATGGCCAAATTGAACAGACTGTTAAAAGTTGTGACGGTTGTCAACTTACGCAGAAAATGCCGCAAGTAGCACCGCTTCATCCTTGGGAGTGGCCTTCTGCTCCCTGGGAACGTGTACATATGGACTTCGCAGGTCCATTCTTAGGAAGTATGTTCTTTGTATTGGTATGTGCTCATTCGAAGTGGCCAGAGGTTGTCCAGATGAAAACAACGACGTCAGCGAAGACAATTGAAGCCTTACGAACAATATTTGCAAGAAATGGTATTCCTAAGCAGTTAGTTTCGGACAATGGACCTCAATTTACGTCTAGTGAATTTGAGAACTTTACAAAGCAAAACGGTATTAGACATTACAAGTCAGCACCTTTTCATCCCGCTACAAATGGACTAGCTGAACGTTTTATTCAGAGTTTCAAGAATAGTTTGCGTGCGATGAAACAGGATAATAAGGATTTAAATCATAAAATTGCGAACTTTTTGCTTAACTACAGGAATACACCACATTCAGTGACGAAAGAGACTCCCGCAAAATTGTTTATGGGAAGAGACTTACGTTCGTGTTTGAGTCTAGTACGACCAGAGATGAAAGACACTGTTATAAACTCTCAAATGGACTCGGTATTCCATAAATCAAGACCAGAGAGACCGAGATATCTAGAGGCTGGTGAACGTGTGATTGTACGTGATTACAGAGACAAGGACAATAAATGGGCCGGAGGAAAGATAGAAAATCGCGATGGACCTTTGATGTATAGTGTTAAAACTGACTCGGGTTCTACATGGAGAAGACACGTTGATCAAATTAAGCCGAGCAGAATTGAGGACAATGACAATACGCTAAATATGCCTCAGATCGAAGCAACTAGTGAGATTACACCATCTGATGATAACATTGACAATGTTCCGAATACCGAACCGATAACTAGTATGCCAGAAACGCGACGATATCCGCAAAGATCCAGAAAACAAACGAAAAGACTCATTGCAGAAATATAGACTGTGTAAACATTGTTAAAGTACATTTTTACTATAATCTTGCATGTCTGTTTACTATAGTAATCATTTCATTCATAGTTTCTATTTTCATTCAATTAAATTGATTTATTATTTTTCTGACCGCAGCAAAAGTTTAGCAGGGAGGAGTTGTGATGTTTTTAACTGACATTTAATTATTCAGAATACTTTAGCTATTATTTTAATAGGCGTTATCCACGTTATCTGTAAACATTCTAGAGAAACAAAATATAGGAAATTAGATCTGTCATCATGTTAGCATTTCGGTAACATTATCAGTGTAAGCTCTACCACAGAGTCAAAGTTGTATTAGTCAGTATTAAATATGTAATCGTAATGAATGGTTGTTCTTTCCAAAAGGTGCTACGTCCCAAACACAAAACGCTTTATTGAAAGCTTTAGTTGTTGAATATACATAAAATCAGAAGCGAGACGGGCCTTAGCCACTCAGGTCATTTAATTCCCCTTCCAGTAACATATATCCGAGTACACTTGTTTAAAAAATAGGCCCATAATCTTATATAAAGAATGAAAAAAATATTTTAGACAGCTGTTATGAAATTATTAAAATATATTAAAAAATTATATATTTTCTTTTTTTTTCAACTAAAACGTAGTGACCGCCAATATAGTATAAAGCATGACCAGTTGTAAAAATGGCCTATATTTTAAAGGTACATGGCTGAGTAAACCAAATAAATTGTTAGGTTTACATGTGTAAAAATAACGAAAACGGTTTAAACGGAAAACTAAGATGAAACAAGAAAATGTGTCAAACAGACGCGGTGCCCCGCCTTTATTAGGGTCATCACTTTGCGTTCGTCGTCGTCCGTCGTCGTTAACTTTTCTTTGAAAATCTTTTCCTCTGAAACTACAAAAGGGATTGCTTTGGAACTTTGCACACTTCATCTATGAGATGTCCTCTACCAAGATTGCACAAATGGTGACTGCCGACCAAAACAAACATGGCCGCCTTTGCTAAAAATAGAACAGGCGCGTCAGACCTTAGTTTTTGGCTTATGGATAAAAAGTATAATAGATAGAGAAAATCTGAAGCAACCTCTCTTCTTTAGAATCAAAAGCTCTACTAATGTCTTCATTGGGATGAAGTTGTCCGATGACCCGTAATAGAGGTTATGACCCTTTTAAGGTCAAAAATAGCTTTTTTCATGTTTTTGCCCTATAGAATGAAAAGTATTGCAGATAGAGAAAAGCTGTTGCTTGCTTAGATGTTCAGCTCAGCTCATTAAGATCTACAAAAATCTCCATTAGGCCAAAGTTGTCAGATGACCCCGTATAGGGGTTATGGCCCTTAACAGGTCAAAAATAGCGTTTTTCCATATAGAATGAAAACTGTTGCAGATAAAAGAAAAGCTGTGATTTGCTTAAATGTTCAGCTCATTAAGCTCTACAAAAGCCTCCATTGGGTCAAGGTTGTCAGATGACCCTTATAGGGGTTACAGCCCTATAAAGATGAAAAATAGCGTTTTTCATGATTTTGGCCTTTAGGATGAACACTATAGCAGATAGAGAAAAGCTGTTCCTTGTTGAAACCTTTAGATCATTGAGCTTAACAAAAGTCTCCAATACTTTGTATTGGATTGTCAGATGTCATTCATGTTGTACAAATTAGATTGTCAGATGATCCCTTATAGTAGTTATGACCCTTTAAAGGTGTTTAATTTTTTTTCTTAGTTTTTTTTTTGGCCTATAGAATGAAAACTGTTGCACATAGAGAAAAGCTGTTGCTTGCTTAAACCTTCAACTCACTGAGCTCTACTATAAAAGTCTCCATAGTGTCGAAGTTGTCACATGACCCCTTTTAGGGTTTATGACCCTTTAATGGGGAAAATAGCATTTTTTCATGTTTTTGGCCTATATGGAATGAAAACCACAGCAGATAGGGAAAGGGAGTTGCTTGCTTAAACCCTAATCAGTTCTTCAAAATATTCATAAGGCTGAAGCTTCTTATAAAAGTTATGGCCCTAATTGTCAAGTTTTATGTGTTTGTCTTGCAGATTAAACTGGCCTATAAAATATTAAGAAAAGCTTTTGTTTGCTTAAATGTTTGACAATATAAGTATATAAAGTTTCTCCCCTCAGATGCCCCAAAAGTATTTTCTTTCCATCGGCAATCAAAGTAAGGTGAGCCTTGGGAGCCTCTTGTATTTATTTACCAGCTAGGTAATCTATCAATCAGGAATCTCACCTAACACTGCTCATTCATGCAGAAAAAGAAGTCACACTGCTAGCATCTTGCTATGCATCGCTAAATGCACCTTACCATACCACTTTGGTCAATGTGGCACTTGTCATCAATCCGGAAAATATAGTTCAAATCCAGCATCCAAAGCATGCATTGTGCTTAACATCACTAGGTGCACCAACATGTACCATACCGCTTGTCAGTAAGCAGGAGTGGACTTGAACCATTCTTCTCTATGTGATCATCCATGCGGCAAATATAGGTCACTTCCAGCTTACGAAGCATGCATTGTGCTAAGCATCACTAGGCGCACCTACCATCCCAATATGATTATCAGAGCTTTAGGGGGCCAATCCTGAACCAACTGTCGACAAAAGACAAATCCCCAACACATTTTCTCAATATAAATTAGCAAAAACAATATGACTCATCATTGACATAAACAAAACTTTTAAATCTAAATTATGAACATCTTTCAGTATATCATTATATTCGTACAACATGAATGACATTTGGTGGCTTCTAGCCTAGAAATGGTTCCAGATTTGCATGAAGGTAAATAAAGCCAATAGTTTTGTGTTAAAATTAGCTATTTCCGGAGAAATGGCCGCTTCAATTTTGATTTCAGATGTTTACTCACTTTTGGGAGTCTTATATGGAAAATCCATCCATACTTGTATTGTATTTAGTCGAATTTTTGTTAATTGTTTTTTGTCAAGAAAAGGGTCTTTCAATGCACTTTGGGATTGGGCTTGAATCATATGTATTTTATTTTCAATCCAGGGGCCAATTGAAAAACAGCGAGCAGCGACCGCTGGTCACATTGAAGGCTGCTGGCTGTTTTCCATTGTGGATATTTAAAATATACGTTTATAATGTAGGTTGTGTCGCGTACACTTATTCCACATCTCATTTTCTTCTATTTTCACTATTGGCATGTCTTTTATTAGAAGTAGACTATTCTATCCGGAGATTTTTTACAGTTTTTTTTAACTGTGCTGGAGATTTCATACATTTCCATTGAATACACATCCCGCTGATTTGACATAAAGAAATGTCTTACCGGGCATTCTTATGTACACGAGAGTATGTACACTTGTCGAATAAAAGAATTGAGTTTTTGGCCCGCACATCTTTGACTTCCAGTAACGTTGTAACATACGGCACAGATTACATAAATAACATTGATATTAATTATTTGTAGTAGATAGAATTAATTGAGGAATTCAATGAAAAGGGCCAAAATCAGATAGAAAACAAATATTCTACATCCGTTTTGTTAAAACATCCATTTTGCCCCTTTTGGTAATTTTTCTAAAACATTTGAGCATAAAAACCCGGGCCCAAATGCAAGATGGAGCTTCCTTTGGTGGATACTTACATCATAATAAATCCACATAACAAAAGGACTACAACTAAATTTCTGAAAATAAAACCATTTGTCCAGACAGTCTCTTATATTTGACGGTTTTGGTCCTTATTTTCTTGAAAACGGAAAGAGATATTGCAAATCTGATTGAAAAAACGCAGACAGGGTTTTTAATAACATGGATTCTAAAGGGGAAAATTTTTAAAAATACGCTCACAAATAAACAAGAAATTCACAGGAGCCTTGATCGCTCACCCGACTTAAATGCCAGAGTTTTTAAGCTATAACACGGCCACCTGATGGTCAAAGGAGCTATTAAGTTGTTTTTATGTGTATTATGATGAATGTTTCTTCGTGCTGATCTCGTTCGTGTATACTGATCTCTTCGTCTTTCGGACATATGTGGATCGTGTCTTTTTGGCACATATTCCATATTCTTTCGTTTTTAATATCATTTCAGAGTTTGGCTTTAGTGCCGTGTGGAGGTCGTAGAAAGCTTCCCCGTGCTTCAGTTGTATGTTCTTATATATTTTCGAGTACTGGAATATGTGTTGGAAAGACACAGTTTACATATTTCCAAAATTTGACAACGTTTGGCTGTTTCTTTAAAAATTGATTAATTTATCTGTTTGGTCTTTGTTGTAATATTTTTTGGCAATATTTATTTTTATCAAATTTAATATTTTACCGGTTTTCCAAGTTTTCTACTCCTAGCGTGTCTGATGAAGGTTAATCCAGAAAAGCGCTTCACACGCAGTGAAATTTTGCTTTTGTACATTTATTAAAATCATTTCAATATGTGGATCGTGTCTTTTTGGCACATATTCCATATTCTTTCGTTTTTAATATTTTTACATTCGAGTGCTTTCATATCGTTTTTGCTATTTAGGAACCCATGATGTGGAAGGCTGATTTTGCCTATTACTTTATCCTATATTATAAAAATGTGGGGGAAAAACATTTCATGCTTGCAGCTTGTTTACTTTCTGTTTTTGCCAAATAAAAATGTTTTATGCAAATCATACTTTGAAAGATTGTTAAAAAAAAGGCTCACAGATTTTTTTTTTTTTTTTTTGGGGGGGGGGGGGGTTCTCATTTAAGCTTTTTCGAAACATAATTGCAGCGGCGGACTTTCTACTTCCCTCTTCATTGATATGTTTGTATGATTTCTTGAATACATTATCAATGCGTCCGGATCGGGTGTATTCACCAGAATCTTTGTGTGTTTGAAGAGCACATTCGGCAAAACGATTAAACAAACAAAATGTTTTTCTTAATCTTTTTGTCGTTAAATCTGCAAGGCAGCAACCCAAAACTTGACAATAAGAGGGAACAACTCTTATTACTGATCGTCTGACAACCTCAGCCTGATAGATACTATTGTAAAGCTAAATAAACTAACGATTTAAGCAATTAACAGCTTTTATCCATCTGCAATAATTTTCATTCCATGAATAATCGCCTTTTTTACCTTTAAAGGGCCATAACCCCTACAAGGGGTCGTCTGACAACCTCGACTTTAGTAGAGCTCAATAACTTGAGGTTTTAGCAAGCAAAAGCTTTTCTCTATTTGTAGTAGTTTTCATTCTAAAGGACAAAAACATGAAAAAAAAACTTTTCTATCTTTAATGGCCATGAAATAACTCTGCAAGGAGTCATATGGCAACCTCGACCCAATGAAAACTTTTTTAGAGCTCAATAAGCTGGAGTTCTAAGCTAGCAATAGCTTTTTGCATACAGGCCAAAACATGAAATACACTTTTAATACCTTTAAAGGCCCATAACCCCTATTCTGGTTCATCTGACAACTTTGACCCAATGGAGACTTGTAAGTTTTATAAAGCTCTATTTGAGCTGAAGGTTTGAGCAAGCAACATCTTTTCTCTATCTGCAATAGTTTTTTTTCTATAGGTCAAAAACATGAATAAACGCTATTTTTGACTTTCAAAGGGCCATAACCCTAATAACGGGTCATCTGACACACTTAATTTCTTTTTTAACTTTCATTATTAGTATTAAAATATTATTTCATTTTTTTTTAAACTTGTGGTTCCTTTTAATTTTTTTTTGTTTCGAGCATCGTTTTATGGATTCCTGGTAAATTATCTTTTAAAAGTTATTTCTATATCTCTTGTTCTTTTTGATTTATAAGCCAGCAACTGTGGTCTGACTCCCTGTTCGATTTTAGCAATGGCGGCAAAGTTATTTGATCGGCATTCGCCATTTGTGCAAACTTGGTAGGGGGACATCGCATTCATTTTGGTGATTTGTGCAAATCTTTAGTAGACGATGACGACGATGGATGTCAAGTGATGGGAATATCTCACATGTCAGGTGAGCTAAAAATGCAATCCAGGTTTTCACTAAAACGCTATTTTTACCTTTAAAGGACCATACCGCATATAAGGGGTCAACTGACAACTTCGACCAAATGAAGACTTTTGTAGAGCTTGATTCTTTAGAGCTGAAGATCCTTCAGATTTTTTCTATCTGTTACAGTTGCTATGTTTTTAGTGTGATTTTAAGTGATTTTACCCTATGTTCTATTTTTAGTAACAGCGGTCATGTTTTTTTATTAAATCATTTCAAAATAAAAAATCTTTTGTTGCCAACATGTTATATATTGTTCCTGCAAAGTTTCAGTTTAATTGGTTAAGTACGTGGTTTTAGAGAAGATTTTTGAATGGAACCAGCTCGATCAACAGACTTTTTGTGCATGTATCTCCATGCTAAATGTCGCTGGTTTGACAGATGGCCGTGTACATGCATGACAAACAACGAAATGCCATAAGTTTAATAAGGGGTCATCTGATAACATCAATCAACATAATGCATTAAAGTGTTGAGAGTTCGTTTGAACATTTTAGCAATCCGTTGAGGGTGGCAGTTTAAATCTTTTAGGTAGAGTGCCTCTGATGATTTCATTAGACGTTTCATGCAGGCATAGCATTTTAGTTTATTGTCTCGAACTTAGTTGTATTTTTTTTAATGCTTACAGTTGAGACCAACACTCCTGTTAGGGATTATTTTAATATTTTATTACCTTAGTATACAGGTCTATGGTAGTGCTTGACAAACTTAAAAGTTGTAATTTTTTCTCTCTGGCTTTTACAGTATAGATCTAATTCCTTGATAAGAATTACAAGTCTTTCCAACATATAAACTTGTTGCCTTGGCCATATTGAATGATAATTTTGATTTTTTTTTTGGGGGGGGGTGGGATTTTATATAATCCAACGTATTTTTTAGTATTGTTTGCTCAGTTTAGTTCATCTTTTTCCCAGGGCAGATATCGGTAATTGATTAAAATATATGTGCCAATATAGCAAAAAATGTGTTTCTGGTTACAGTAATTTTGAGAATAATCCCATATTGTAAGAAATAATATAATTCCGTGTACCTATAGCCAACAAGAGATAACACTAAAGTATGTCTCGCCTGCCGGCACCATCAGAAACAATTATTCTTTCTTACTTCCACTATATTTTGAATTTACATGGATTTTCAGTTTCTGAGATCAAAATATGTTTATAGAACTTAAACATTGCAAATATATGCAATAAAAATAATCAAAATCACTCAACCGGAAAATCAAGGTCAAGGTCAAAAGATGGGGATGCAACTGTGCTAAGCTACTACTTGGGCATATGTATACCAAGTTTCATCAACCTAGGACCTATAGTTCTTGGAGGTGCTCGCAAAACTTTTCCATTGCTATTATATGTATTGAAAATTGTCAAAGTCACTCAACCGAAAAATCAAGGTCAAGGTCAAAAGATGGGGATGCAACTGTTGTAAGCTACTACTGGGGCATATGTATACCAAGTTTCATCAACCTAGGACCTATAGTTCTTGAGATATGGAGGTGTTCGCAAAACTTTTCCATTGCTATTATATGTATTGAAAATTGTCAAAGTCACTCAACCAAAAAATCAAGGTCAAGGTCAAAAGATGGGGATGCAACTGTGGTGAGCTACTACTGGGGCATATGCATACCAAGTTTCATCAACCTAGGACCTATAGTTCTTGAGATATGGAGGTGCTCGCTAAACTTTTCCATTGCTATTATATGTATTGAAAATTGTCAAAGTCAATCAACCGGAAAATCAAGGTCAAGGTCAAAAGATGGGGATGCAACTGAGCTTAGCTACTACTAGGGCATATGCATACCAAGTTTCATCAACCCAGGACCTATAGTTCTTGAGATATGGAGGTGCTCGCAAAACTTTTTCATTGCTATTATATGTATTGAAAATTGTCAAAGTCACTCAACCGGAAAATCAAGGTCAAGGTCAAAAGATGGGGATGCAACTGTGCTAAGCTACTACTGGGGCATATGCATTCCAAGTTTCATCAACCCAGGACCTATAGTTCTTGAGATATGGAGGTGCTCATAAAACTTTTCCAAAAAGTTAACGCCGCCGTCGCCGGTAAAGTAACACCTATGTCCTGCTCTGCTTCGCAGGCGAGACAAAAACTGTGTTTTAGCTAACGGTACACGCATGTATTCGGAGCCTACAGGCTACAGGTACACGCGTGTATTCGGAGCCTACAGGCTACAGGTACACGCGTGTATTCGGAGCCATTGCCCTAATTAAATTATCATCTAACAACGTCGATCCAATGGAGACTTTTATAAAGCTCAATGAGCTGAAGGTTTAAGCAAGCAACAGCATTTCTTTTCTATATGCAATAGTCTTCATTCTACATCTATATGCAAAAAATCGGGCATCTAATGGGACATTAAATGAAACCCCGCCACAATATATCAATAGTTAATAAAATTTGATTTTTCAACGTGGCCAATCTCAAAAAAAAAAATTTTCAGATCATGCTCAAAATTAATCTTGACCTGTATTTAATTGTACTTAACAGCTGTGCAAAATATCATTCAAATCCATTGACGCGTTTTCAAGTTATCAGCCAGAAACTCTAAATTTCATGAAATTTGATTTTTCAAAGTGGCCTTTCTTGGATCATGCTTGAAATCGAACTTGACCTGTATTTTATTGTACTAAATAGCTGTGCAAAATATCATTTGAATCCCTTGAGGCTTTTTCAAGTTATTGGTCGGAAACTCAAAATTTCATGAAATTTGATTTTTCAAAGTGGCCCATCTCAAAAACTATTTTTCGGGTCATGCTGGAAATCGACCTTGGCCTGTATTTTATTGTACTGAACAGCTGTGCAAAATATCATTCAAATCCTTTGACGCGTTTTCAAGTTATTGGTTGGAAACCTTCGGGGGACGGACGGATGGACAGACAACAACAAAAAATGAGGGTATAACATAATACCTCGCCACTTCGTGTGGCGGGTATAAAAACATGAAAAATGCCATTTTTGACCTTTGAAGGACCATAACCCCTTTAAGGAGTCATCTGAAAACTTCGACCCAATGGAGACTACATTTTGATGCTGAAGAAGGAAAGTTGCATCAGATTATCTCTATATCTTCTACTTTTTTATTTCAATATCCTAAAACAGAATTTTCAGTTTAAAAAAACACATGACAATAAACATACACCTATATTAACCCTTTTAGTCTTTTTTTTCCTTGGAAATGCTCCCCTGGTTTCCTTTGCCAATAGAAAGACTGCTTTAAGTATCCCTGTGGATGACCATAGTCCACATTATAGATCTAATAATAACAAAATTTGATAAAACAAATTTTATTGATACCAGAGTGATAAAATCCTTGTAACAGGATCCATTTGTACCATCCAGATATTAAATACCGATAAGACAAAATATAAATTGTTTACCAGTCTTAAATGATTGATGGAAATAAACATTGAAATACTACAAAATATTTACAAGAAATTATCTATTTCACAATTAATGTTAATGATATAAAAATGTTATAATTAATAAATTACAACAATAGATTCAATATAAAGAATCAAAACATGAAACAACTGATGTATTGTTTAGTCAGTTCAGGGGAAACAACTCTTATTATCAACTATTTCAAATCTGGAGTTATATCCATGGATATAAATTTTAACAATAAAGAAGATGAATCAGAAAAAAATATTTATTACTACAATACAGGCAATACTTTTACTACCTTTTGAAAACATAATTTGAATGCTTGTAACAAATTGTTTAACACGTGACCTTTCCTTGTTACTTCATACTACCACATGCCTTCCTTTCTAACAGAAGTCCCATCATAAAGAGGCAGTGCAATTTGCAATAATTGCACACAAACATGATTATATCTGACTCTTTTGGGGGAGAAGGGGGATTATAATGTAATAGGTAAAAATAGATTTTCAATGCAATTAAAAATCTAACCTTTATAAATATTTGACAAAAAAAATTCTTCACTATATAGTTTTCACAACTTTAGGTTTCAACTTCAATGTTTATGGGACTTAAAACCAATTTGTCATAAAACTGATATAAAATGTCAAACTTTAAAAACATTTAAAACATGTAGTCATTTGCAGTAACTCTATAATCAAGTTATTATGGTCATTTCTTAGTTTTATTACAGTCAATAAACAGATAATTTTGCAAACTTTGTTGCAAAAAATGTACATTTTCAAAGATTCTTCTTTAGATCTGTTATGTGTTTCAAAAACAAATACAGTAAGAGATAAGGTTAGAGTGAAGCTAAGTGTAGAGTCTATAAACATAAAACAATCACCTACAAGGCATTGTATGACAACATTTCTGTACAGTAGTCTCATTACTATTCTGAATTTTAATTCAGTTTCGTATAATTTAATTATTGAATTGCCTGCAAGGAAAGTTTCCTGTTCACATTTAAAAGTTTAGGAGAATTTCATTACCCTATACATGTATTAAATTTAACACAGACACTTATAGCACTATTTTGTATCAACATATAATTAAAACAACATTGTACAGAAGCAATATACATTGAGGCATGCCAACCAGTTTATCTATTCTTAAATCTGCTTTATAATTTTTATCTTTTTTATTGCTTAAAATGCCTCATAAAATAACAAATATTTACTCCTTTAAAAAGATGTGTATCATATCTTTTAATATTAAT
Source organism: Arcuatula senhousia (assembly GCA_963971305.1). Classification (NCBI taxonomy): domain Eukaryota; kingdom Metazoa; phylum Mollusca; class Bivalvia; order Mytilida; family Mytilidae; genus Arcuatula; species Arcuatula senhousia. The sequence continues at coordinate 43,230,061 of OZ020307.1, read as the reverse complement.
AAGACAAATATCATGTTCTACTTAGAAAACAAAGAGTTTCAGTGTTTTATTCTAATTAGCTGCCCTAATCAATCTATACACTATTTAATAGCACTTTTCAAAAATATTCAAAAGTACAATGTATATATTTCACCAAAATCAGAATTAATTACATGGCTTAGTTGATTCCAGAACATACATGTATCAACTTAGCTGTGTAAACAAGAACTTGTCTTCTTTTAAATCTACACCAATTAAATAATCTTTTTCATTGAAGAAAAGGCAGTTCATTCTCATATTTGGCTATAGGGTACATTACAAAAACATTTCTCTTTTTTAACATTTTTTAATTATCTGATTATATACACTTATCAGATTTTACAAGCTTAATATTGACAAAAAGTCAAAATACTCCTACATTTTCTTTAAATACTCAATAACTTGGGCACATACTATCACAGTTTTTAAATGAAGAAGTTTCATCAATAAAAAAATAAACAATAATGTAATGCGAGACACTAATCAGCTGTGAGAAAACAAAATCGATGCCTTAAAGAACACCGATATCCTACTCAGCATATATTTGACAAAATTTAACAGTGAAACAGCTAGGGTTAAACATTTTTAGGTCTGAAATGTCAGACTGCTTGAAAAAAATAGTTCAACATTTATCTTTAAGTTTAGATCAACCACAATCAGCTGTTATTAGTAAAGTAGTACATTTCATTCAAAGTCTAAAAGTATTTGAGAGTTGATTTACTCCTGAATTTAATAACACAAGTGCAAAATACAGATTATGTAAAATTAACCAAATATTTGAGGTAATTAATGATGTATAAAAGACAGTATTGCTGAGTGAATATAATTTGTACTGTGATTCCACCTGACAATAATCATCTCTAATATTTATAATAATTGCTGACCAATCAATCATTCTTTAACAAACATACATCGAAACTAACAAACATTAATTTATCCATTACAACATAACTACCCAATGACTTTTCCATCGAACTTGACAGTGTGTAACGTTTCCAAACAAAGCCTAAATAAGTGTAATAAAAACAGGTCTCCTGCAACATTGAACAGACAAAAACAGAAAATAAAAATATCCTAAAAACAAGTTCACTCTGTCTTGGCTTCTTCTACTTGTTCCTCTAGTTTGATCTGTTTGCTTTCGACAGCGGGGGCATCACCATTATCTGCTGGACGCTTGGCCAGAGGAACAGTCACACTTGGTACTGCAGTTACCTATAAAATTACAAAACAAAACATAGTGATGGTTTCAACCTGAACTGAACATGGCCAATATCCTTGGTGCTAAACCGTGATCGAACTTTTTGGTATAAGTTCTCTTCTTCCATTTCAACCTTTCAATGCTACTGATGAGAGGTTACTCCTTGAAATATATGTATCCACCATAACCAAATCAACTGTTTTTATACCCACATTGGTATTTTGTATTTTTAACGCCTCTCCCCCCTTTTTCAGTTATAAATTAAGCATGAGGTTTCAGACTCGGTTACAATTTGGAGGCTATGTTTGTTTATTCATATCCTGGTGCAAATGTGTTTAAACAGTCAGAAGAAGAAACAGACCTAAAACAATTTGCCCCTCTTCATTTGTAGGCAGTGCATTAAAAATAATGGGCTGAATTAAAATGCATGATTTCGATTAATAGCTCAAAAGACTTTTTGCGCAACTGGAGCTAAAATGTCACAACAAATGATATCCATCAATTACTTACTAAAAACTGAGCTTGTGACTGGGGAACCTCAACACTATGAGAAACAGCTCCTGCTGGGCTGACATACTGCAAACCAGACTGCGACAGTAAAGCCAACCCTTGTGATCCAGCCAGAGTACTGTTGACAGAAAGGGGATTATGTTGACTTGAGGGAAGGACAGTGAATGGTTGTCCACCCATGTTGACATTGCCCTGCTGCCCCAGACTTGTTATTAAGTTCCTCACTAATGTAACAGGTTTAACTGTCTGTCCACTTAAGCCAGCTATTTTATCTGAAATAGAAATTAAATGGACATTACTATAATATTTTTACATACGGATATGTGCCAAAAGTATTCAGTCACTCTAATCTTTTTCATTGCTTTTTATATTAACAATTTTACAAAAATTATTCTGAATCAATTTTTTGCACTGTTATATGGGTTAATATTTGAAGTTCAACCGCATAATTCTAAAATAATATTATTCATTTATACATGCAAACTTTAATTATTGCCCTTTAGTATGGCACTTCTATAATGAAAGTAACACTCGCAAGCTTGAAAAGATCCAAGAAAGAGCCTTGCGTTTTATATATAACGACGATACAAGTACATATGAAGAACTTCTTTATAAATCTAGGATGCCATCTTTGAAAATTAGACGCTTGCGCTTTTTGGCAATTTTTGTGTATAAAACCATAAACAAACTTAATCCGGTATATTTACATGATATTGTAACTCTTAAAGAAAATTCTTACTGTTTTAGATACCAGAATATTGTAAATGTACCAAAAGTTAACACAACCAGGTATGGCCTACATTCTGTCAGCTATGGGGCAGCTAAACTATGGAATCAACTTCCAAATTTATTAAGAGGGGACATGGGACTTAATCAGTTTAGAAGCTTAATTAGTAAATGGGAGGGGGAGGGATGTTCTTGCTCTTTCTGTAAATAGTTTAGCCAACCTTAGCTGACAGTCTGTTTTCCTGTTTTTATATCTTTTATTTATTGTCCATCTTTATGTTTGCATGATTTTGTTTTGTCTGCTTTGCTTTATACTTTTTTAGTGCTTAAAAGTTTTATTAGTGCTTGCAGCATGTTTATATGTGTTTACCTACTATGTAATCTGTGTCTATATGTCCTATGTCATGTGCTATTGTATTATGTATGTTTTATTTATATGTATGTCTTAACTTTATGTATGTCGGTTTTAAAAGCTCTACAGAGCTTATGTTTATTGTTTGTATGTCCGACTTTAAATAAAGTTTACTTGACTTGACTTGAAAAAGATTTTCTTGTGTATGGATATATAATAGAAAGGAATATTCTGTTAATAAAATTTATGACATTAATATTTATACTAATGTTTCTATGGAAACATTTTGATAATTTTGTTTTTTTCAAATTTAAAGAAAGACCATTCATTTGAAATTGCAACCACAGAACAAAAGACAAATTTTAAAGAACAAATAACATATTTCTGAATACTTTGCTGCAAAAATTTTCAAAATTGGTTTTTGAAATAACCTCGGAATATTTTTTTGACATTTTTAAATTTCCCATGGAAAATTTTGAAGTGACCGAATACTTTTGTTATGCAAATTATAAATGAATCTCAGCAATTGATCAACTTTTTGTATGTTTTGTTATGGGAAAGTGTATATATTAAACTTATATTTGGTCTATCACTAATATTTGGTATTTAAGGCAAAATGGATACAAAAAGCTCAGAACAGAAAGCCATCAACAGATTGAAAGGCAATACAATATACTGCTTATAATATTGTGTAATTGGACCTTTTCAGAAATTGTGTTGCAGCATGGGATATAGTTATTGTCTTCAACAATTGTTGATTGGCCATTACATAACATTTATAGGCCCATTAAGATTATACATACCTAGGGGCAAAATTCCTTGCAAACTTGGATCCTTCTTTATTTCTAGATGAGCTCCGTTTGTTAATGAGTTACTTATTGTGTGTGTTGGGCCATTAAAAACCATTTGGGCAGCATTTGTTACAATGACTTTGGGCTTGGTGATAACAGTAGGAAGCTGATGAAGGGCAGACACAGTTGATACCACTGGTTGCATTGTCGTAACGGCGATAGGGGACATAACTCTAGACACTACAAAAGAAAAGAGACTATCATGAATTTACTGGTGATTATGAAACTGATTTTCTGTGAAACATACTATAGAAGCAGATCAAAATTTGCCCACGCTTTACAAGTTTTCCATCAATATTAGGCATTTTGTAGCATAGTATACAATATTAGGAAATCAGTTCATAGAACAACAAAATAAAGCAGTGATATGAAATTCTGCAACAATCACCATTTAGCCACTGACCCCAAAAATAAATTATACTGCACAATAGGGTACAAAACCAACTAAGAATTGTTCGTTGTTTTTGGGGTTTTTTTTTGGAAGGTGGGGGGGGGGGGGGGGGTAAAATATTTGTTAGTTTAAAAATAGAAATTAGAACAAACAAGGGGTTGCACTTAGTCGTGCTAAGAATACCCCTACTCGACCACTCAGAAAACAGGAAGTAGATGTGCAACTGACCTGGAAAGGGGAGGCACGAAACAACTCATCTTGCTTAAGCTGTACACCAAATTTGAAATCAATCCCTTCAGTAGAAGCTGAGAAATCTGTTACGAAAATCTTTCTAGTTTTTACCCTTAAAAAAGTCTAAATCAGCTCAGAAAACAGGAAGTGGATGCGCTACTGACCTGGAAAGGGGAGGCACGATACAACTCATCATGCTAAAGCTGTATTCCAAATTTGAAATCAATCCCTTCAGTAGAAGCTGAGAAATCTGTTTCTAAAAATTGTCTATATTTGACACTTAAAAAAAGTCTTAGTCAGCTCAGAAAACAGGAAGTGGATGCATGACTGACCCGGAAAGGGGAGGCACGATACAACTCATCATGCTAAATACCAAATTTGAAATCAATCACTCCAGTAGAAACTGAGAAATCTGTTACGAAAGTTTGTTACAGACGGACAAGGTGATTGCAATATAGCCCCCTCTCTTAGGAGTGGGGGTATAATAAGCAAAGTTCCTATTCCAATCTCACAGAAATTTCTTCTTCTGCAACTCTAAGTAAGAATTCACTTCTTCCTTTTCATTTACATGTGAATAATTAATTTGCTTTGTCCAATGGTGTCAAGCATTGGCTAAACTAGAAAATGTGGCTATGAGCCACAGGATGGCCCTCCCGCTCTTGAATTATCATTTACCCCCAATGTGTATTACCTGGGATATGGACTTTTACCAAGAAATTAATCAAAAGTGTTCAGGCGTAAAATATAGGTTGCAGTGACCTAATTTCTGGTGGGTGGTGTGGTGTTACAAAAACTCATCTAGTACTGAAAAATCATTGACCCCTTAAAATAGTATCCAAGAAATAGACCACAACCAAGAACTTAACCAAAGTCATTTATGCATAAAATATAGGTCACAGTGACCCATTTATTATTGTGTGGTGTCATGTTACCCAAGACACAGCTAGTAATGAAACATCATTGACCCCAACATCTAGTATCCAATTATGGAACTTAACCAAGAACTTAACCAAAGTCATTCATGCATAAAATATTGGTCACAGTGACCTAATTTCTGTTGGATGGTGTAGCTCTACCCAAGACTCATCTAGTGATGAAATATCATTGAACCCAAACATTTAGTATCTGAGTAATGGACTCTGTAAAGAACTTAACCAAAGTGTTACAGAGGGATGAAGGGACAGACAAGGGTAAAACTATATAGCCGATCCACATACATGGTCGGGCCATAACAAAATAGAAGTTGGCCTGTCACACATTTCTGAATGTTTGTACCTGAAGGAGAGCCTGGAGCCGACTGACTAATTCTACATAACTCTGCAATAGAACTAGCAGGTATGATTTGAGGATGAAGATAACTTGGAGCTTGCATTGTTGGCGTTGACTCCTCTGAATGGTCAGGAATAGGACTTCCCTCTCTTGACAGACTGTCAGGGGTATAAGAACCACCCATCTGACTAGGAGAGGATGGAGCAGATCTAAAAAAAACAATACAATGTTTAATCACAAATGAGTCTTTAACAGACTGTGATACTTGTATGTCATGATGTAAATCAATTATAAAGAGAAAACAATAATATGTCCTAAAGACATTTAAGGCCAAACAAAAAACTATGCGTGTTTACTATTGCATTATCATAAAAATTAACATTCTTATCAACTTTACGGTTGAATGATCACAGAAAAGGGGGTGATGTACTTACATGTACATGTTTATTGTGTGTTAAGTGATTGATATTGATAGGGGGAAGGTTGGGCCCAAAAAACTAGTTTAACCCCACCACATATTATATGTGCCTGTCCTTAGCCAGGAATCTTTGACAAAGCTTATCATTTGTACTTGTCTTTTTGATGTTTTTTGTTCCTTGTTTAAGAAGGGGGTCTATACGTATTTCATTTAGACCATGGGCCAATTTCAGAACTGCGAGCAGCGCCTAATGGTCTCGTTGAAGGCTGCTGGCGGTTGTCCATTGTGGTTTTTCTGAATTGCCGATTGATTGTGGGCTGTGTCCGCCTACATTTATTCCACATCTCATTATTTTCTATTTTATGTTTTTCCTATGTTACCTAGTTGATAAACCACCAAAAGGTGCTCTAAAACATGGTACACCTCTTTGTCTTCTTCTTCTGAATGCTTGGGCTGTCAGTTTGGCTTCCGAAGCTGGATCTATTCTCCAAAATGATCCCTTTCCTGGCTCATCCTGGGATCGAGGTACCTTTACAAAATATCTGTTCAATGATAAATTATGTCTTATGGAGTTCTGAAAAAGAAAATGAAATTATCCATTACCACCAATGTCATGTTTAATCAATCAGTCATGGCCAACAGTCATTGGCCAATCTACCTAGATTCTTTTAAATCTATGTCATACCATGTACATGCCTTAAAACTTTATGGAAATGTAGAACTGAAGATACTTGTTGGAAAGTTATTTTTGGCTTAAGCTTGTTGTTATAAAGTTATGCCAGAGGCGTTTACCCTCTTTTCAGTAATTTTGACCAGTAATCAGTAATCTGAAATTTTCACAGGTGACATAATATATTAAATCTCAATACTTATTAATTTCGTGTTTGTAATGTCCGAAATTATAGTCATCAAGCCTAAGTTGTTTAGATTTTCTTTAGCACAAAACTGGTTTTTAACATTAAGGTGAAAATAAAATAACAAAAAGAGCAAGTATTATATCAACATTGTTACATTTGCATCAATGCGTAATTTCAGAGGGTAAATCAGTAATGAATATTGGAACTTGAACACATCTGTTATGCTTACCTGCCAGCCTTTGTCTGCTGTTCTGTAATAGGGATAATTTTTTGTAATATAAGCATAAATGCCACTCAGTGTCAACTGTTTATCAGGTGCTGAAGATATAGCTTGTACTATTAACTGTGCGTAAGAATATGGAGGTTTAGAATCATCCTTAGGACTACCACCTCCTCCATTTGAGGTATCACTATTAGCTAACAGGGCTGAATTGTCTTTTTCTTCATGTTTAATGCTGTTATTATTTGTTAAATTGTGAGTGTGAGTTGCTGCTGCTGCGTTGAGAGCGGCCAAATGAGCCTCAGAAATGAAACTAGGACGGTGAGTTGTTCCTCCTCTTGGTGATGTGGGACAAGAATTTGCAGCACTAAAATAAAGAAGTAAATCCTCATAGTCATTAAATCAAAATAATCCATTTACAAATATATGGTTTAAGAACTATTAATTTTTATTCTATTTTTGAATACATAATATACAAATCTTCAAAGATCTGACTTTTATAAATGTACTATGTATAAGTCCAGAGGTTTTGAAATTTAATTTAGATCTGCCGGACCTACTTATGTTTGGGAGACATTTTCCTGTTCATTTCAATATAAATTTTGGGAAATTTTTGCTGGACCTACTCATTTTCTGCCCAAATGTCCGGCAGGTCTGACGAATTTCAAAATGACTGTATAAGTTTAACAGTAATAAAGATAATTTTGAAGGAATCTATCAATGTGGTAACACAGAAAGGGCTGTTCCAGAAAATACTGTGTCCTCTCCCAGCACGGCACTTTTTTTTTACCCCCACCACCTATAGAAAAAAATATAGAAAATATCATATACCTTTCAAGACTTTTTTTAAATTTACCCCCACTATGGCCACCTATGTATATAAAATAAAAGTGCCTTCCTGGAGAAATGTTTTCTGGACAGCCCTAACTCACTCTATAAAGTTTGTGATTGATTAAAACTAATTTACATATTCATATATTTATTACCTATAATCTCATTTATTTTCTTTCTATTATCAACATGAATTGAAGGTGTGCAATTTTCAAAATGTATACAGATTGGAAGTAAATAAATTTACATTTCTACAATCCCTAGATTATGACCCCCAAAAATCCTTTTTATGTAAATGCTGTTGACCAATGCAATTTGACATTACAAACATGTACTACAATGTATGTTTTCTCAAATTTAAACTCTTCAGTTTAAGGATGTATTCTTCTAAGGTTTCAGTCTTGTTGAATGAAATCTTGTTTGTGAATAAATTTTAAAACTTCCCTTACAAATGAAAACTTTTGATTGATTTATATCAAATGATGTTCCATCTAAATTATGTCAAAAATTATGAAAACACGACCAGTATATGAAACCATTTTAATCTTTGACCAAATTTGATCATTGATCAAAATCATAATTTAGCCTATTTCTTAAAAATATAATTGTCTAATTATTTTAAACAAAAATGGGGGGATTTAAGGTTTTGGTATGGAAGAAAATTTGAAAAATCTTGATTTTTACCAATTTATACAAATTTTATCATGTCTAAATAACAATTGGTTGATAATTACTCAAAATATCGCACAGAAACCAAATGTCCCCAGATGACGATGATGACATTGCCATTATACAATCGCAAAAATTTTGCGGTTGTATAAATATGGCCTAAAAACATATTTTCAGGACTAAATTTTCTTGTATCATCACATACATTTACTTTTCACAAGTAAGTTAAATTGTTCAGAATCACCACATTCACCAATATGGAAACTTTGAGAGAAAAGTTTATATTAAACCCAAATTTTTTAAAAAGTGACCTTAAAATAGGCCAATAAAAAGCTACGCCGAGCGCAGCATGATACGACCGCAACAAGTTTAACCCTGTACATTGGAGGCCTAATATGGATAGTCAATTGCTTTGGTCACATGAAGCCCATGGTGGACTAACAAAGCTTTTTGACACATGCATCCTGTGGTGGATTTAAAAATGCATTTTTGACACATTTATATTTACATCAACATCTAATACAAGAAGCCTTATTTAAATACATGTAATAACTACAACTTAATTTTAAGTATAAAACAATTTGCCTTGACAAACTTTTAAAATTGGTGTTTTTGGCCCCTTTGACCCCTAATTTCTTGAAAACGGTAAGAGATATTGCAAATCTGATTGAAAAACGCAGCCAGGGATTTTCACAAGGATTCCAATGACAAAAGGATTTTGAAAATCGGACCAAAAATAAATAAGTTGATTTTATGGGTGTGGCCTGTCTTTAGCCCCCTGTAGCAATGTAATGGTAAAATAAATGTCAAAATCATTGACACATTTAGCAGACAGAATTTTATGAGCTTTTCAACAAAAAAAGAATTTTCAAAATTGAATGAATAATGAACATTCTACAACAGTTTTGTCAATACACCTGTTTTAGCCCCTTTGGCCCTTTTTTTCTAAAACAGTAGGGGCCACAAACCCCAAATACAAAACCAACATTCCTTTAGTGGATATAATCATCATATTTAAACTTCATAACAATTGGCTGGCCCACTACAACTTAATATTGGTAAAAAACTATTTGCCTGGACAAACTTTTATAAATGGCGTTTTTGGCCCCTTTGACTCCTAATTTCTCGAAAACGTTAAGAGATATTGCAAATCTGATTGAAGAATGCAGCCAGGGATTTTTACAAGGATTCCAATGAAAAAAAGATTTTGAAAATCGGACCAAAAATAAAAAAGTTGATTTTATGGGCGTGGCCTGTCTTTAGCCCCCTGTAGCAATGTAATGGTGAAATACATGTCAAAATCATTGACACATTAAGTAGACAGAATTTTATGAGTAATTCAACAACAAAAGAATTTTCAAAATTGAATGAATAATGAAAATTCTACAACAGTTTTATCAATACACCTGTTTTAGCCCCTTTGGTCCTTTGTTTCTAAAACAGTAGGGGCCACATACCCCAAATACAAAACCAACATTCCTTTAGTGGATATAATCAACATATTTAAACTTCATAACAATTGGCTGGCCAACTTAATATTAGTAAAAAAATATTTGCCTGGACAAACTTTTATAAATGGCGTTTTTGGCCCCTTTGACCCATAATTTCTCGAAAACGGTATGAGATATTGCAAATCTGATTGAAAGACGCGTGCAGGGATTTTTACAAGGATTCCAATGAAAAAAATATTTTGAAAATCGGACCACAAATATAAAAGTCAATTTTTTGGGTGTGGCCCCTTTTTGACCCCTTATAGCAATGTAACGGTACAAGATACGTCAAAGGTGTTGTTACATTTTGTTGACAGAATTTATTGAGGAGTACAATAAAAAAAGAATGATCAAAATCGGATGAAAAATAAACATTCTACAGACGTTTTGTCAATACATCCGTTTTAGCCCCTTTTGGCCCTTTTTTCTAAAACGGTAGGGGCCAGAAACCCCAAATGCAATACCAACCTTCCTTTAGTGGTTATAAACATCATCTCAAAATTTTATAACAATTGGTTAACTACAACTAAAGTTATAGCACGGAAACAAAAGTGTCTACAGACGACGACAACGACGACGACGACGACGACAACGACATCGCCATAACATAATACGATCGCAAAAATTTGCGGTCGTATAAAAATGATGAAATTATGGGAAAATTGTCAAAATAGGACTTTATCAATCAAATATGGGTTTTCCTATGTTTTTTGGAATTTCAAAAATATATGTTTTGGAAAAAACTTTGATTAAGGAAAGTTTTCACCCTTCAGAAGAATACATCCTTAAAGCAAAAAGAATCAAGTTAAGTATGCATGTTGCTTTACCTTATTGTTCCTGTGGGTGATGGGCATGGACTTTCAAATGGCTGTCGCTGAACAGGCTGGGGTATGTCAAGCTTCAATGGAGGTAACAATGCTTTCTTTTTTGGTGGGGATTCTGGCTGAGGTTGGGGAGGGGCTGTCGGAGGATTGTCTTCCACTAATGACTGAAACACTATCTTAATGTTGGTACTTGGAAATCTCAATACACATCTAAAATAAATAGTCAAAACCAACTTTTTTATCTATTATTGCTTTTAGAATAAACAACCATGCAATATTAATGTTTGGGAATTATATAAATATCAAATGATGAGATATTTGATAACTGATGTATACATCTGACTTTCGTTATTGTGCCAGGCTCCTCTGGAGCATATCTTACCAACAACAAACATTTAAATGTATGTATTTGTAAATACCATCAACTTTTTTTTGGAACAGTGCATGTTTTTTTGTTGTTTTTGTTTTTTGCTGCTGTACATGTTGCAGAATGTTTAAACCTGAGAGTTCCAAAGATAAAGCTTAGAAGTTGTAATAAACTGTAAAAGTATCTTGCACTGCATTAAATGCAAATTATTGAGAAAAAAGATTCTCCCTCTTTTTTTGTAAGATCCAACTTTTTCTAAACTTAAGAATCAGTCAAAGTGCAGAGATGTGGTGGCACATGAACATGATGAAAAAAAATGCAAACTTTTGATTGTTGAATTTGATAAAACTATCCAATATAACAGCAATTCTTTTTTTTTCAAGTTCTGAATTATTTTGCCTTTTAAAGATATAATCATTTGAAATTAAGTTGAATTGTACAAAGAAAAATTCCAGTATTTTTTTTCTATATAACCAGTCAAAAATAATCTATGCAATTGAAACATTTTCAAATATAAAGTCTTGTTAGAATTTGGTTTTTTTATAACAAAATGAATGTGTCTTGGCAAAAAAAGCTAAAATCCAAAATCTACATATGTAAATGTGCCGCCCACTGCCTGACGTTAAGCTAGAATACTACTCTAAAAAAATATGTTATATAGACATTTTAGTTGAGACAGTTGTCTTAACACACCTATTACTATATAAATAAATTTTAGAAAATTATTAGTTGCAATTGCATTGAAAGAAAATTGGGTTCATTTTCTTGTAAACTTTTAAAAAGTCAAAAGAACTTGATTTGATTAACAATCTAAACTACGCCCAATATCATAAAGAAAGTATACATGTACATTCCAATGTAGGTACATGTAGATAAAATATTTATGTAAAAATTCTGTACAATATTAAATTGTTTAAAAAACATTACATGTATTTCTTAGCATGTCTTTTTAATATTTCTTGGTTTTTTTTATTTATACCATCAGGTTCTAGGGTTTCTGAGCCGATACATCTAAAACTTTTCTCGCTTGGGTCTTGAGTTACATGTAGTATCCTATTTAGAATTTACTACAATGATCTGAAATTTCTCATCATCAAAAAGTGTGTCCACTAGATACAATTCAAGATATGTGGTAGTGGGCTGTCTTTCATTGTGGTGAAAGATGATCTGGGGTTGTTCAGTCTTAAATTGAAGGGATCCCCTGTTTCACCTACGTATTGGATGGAACAAGCTTTACAAGCGATGACATATATATATATATAATACACAATTTTCTGTTTTACAATTTGAGTTAATAAAGATGTTGTATCATTGCTTGGTGACAGTGCTGGTAAATGTGTGATCAGTATTTGCAGCTTTGTAATATTTGCAATTTCTTCTGCCACAAGGTTTGGTCAGCCTTATTCTTTGCCCAATCTTGGGTTTCTTTTTTTCTTCAATCATTGTCAATATTAAAGACACTTAGACCAAACAAAAAAGTATGTGTGTTTACTGTCACATGCTGAAAAAAATTAAGATTGCTTAATGGAAAATGCTCAAAAAAGTTTTAGGGTAGGGGTTAAAAATTAGGTACAAAAATGTAGGGTGGGGTGACAGTAAACTCACCTGCTTTTTTTTTGGCCTAAGATGTCACAGATGTTTTTTTGTCTTCTAAAAGCCATAAGCCCATTACCATGATAACAGGGGGCGTTGAAAAAATTAAATTCAATTTGCTGTCATTTTCAATCAATGTCCAGTGGGTTTTTTTTACATTGCCGAAATGGTTTTTAAATCTGAGTGGTATGTGTGACAAGTGGAATTTAGTTTTTTCTTTCCTTTGTTTTATAAGATAAAAAGTCTATTCTTTCAATTGGCTTTGCTTTATTGAAGGCAGATGTAACTTCCCTATTTGTAACCTGGAGTTGTCAATTTCTTGCAGAGTTGTTCTATTAATGCAAATGTTTTTAGCTGTGGTCAAACAGATTCTTTTTATTCTTAATGCTTGGCTGTATGGAATACTACCAGAACAATGTTCAGACCTGTCAAGTGTCACGCAACTCGTGTGAGACTCACGCATCTAGTCAGCAATTTGCGGGCAAATTTCTTTGATCTTTTAATTTTTTCCTTTGATCTTTCAATTTTTTGTCAAATCTCACGCATGAGGCTCATAAAAACTTGATAGCCCTAAATGTTTTGGGTGACAGCTTATAAAAATTAATGATTGTATGTTTTCTTCACTAAGAGGTCCGTTGTAAGGTAAGGTAAGATGTATTTAACGTCGGTGAGTACACATCAGTGGTGTGATGTGTACACTAGACAAACAATTAACATAAGCTCATGTGACCGTTTTCGTCTAGTGTGGTGATATTGTCCAGAAATGATTTACATTCTTTTGATGATTCATGTGTAAATATGATGGTTGCAACGCGTACAATCAAACCATCAAATGCAGGGTGAGAATCGAAAATTATCTCCTGTCGATATGGTCAAGAGACAAAAATCTCCTGACTTTTCATTTCATCTTTAGTTGTTCTTGACCTTATTAATTAATTAAGCCAGGAAATTGTTGCATGAACATTGTACATGTTCCAAATTAGAGCCTGTCTGTCATTTTGTTTACAAACAAAAAGTTTGTTATTATTATGATCAAAACAAGGTGAAAGTAAAATACTAAATATTACATGTAACTCCTTGTGCTGTATCTTTAATTTTTTATCAGAAAATTATAAACAGTTGTTTTATTTAATGCAGCAATGTCATTCAAAATGACAAACTTGTTTGATCAAAACATAAACAAACATGCAGCCATTTTGTTTACATAGCGGCCATAATTATTGGTAGAGCACATGGTTACCCTTTATTTACAATTGTGACAACCTCTTTCTACCAGAATTCTACAAAATAATATGTTTTGTAGTACCAGCTATTATAATTTCATATTTTTATTTAGTGTCGTTTCCAATTTTACATCTAATATTTGTAAACATTTGCCGACAAATCATTGGGGCCAACTAAGGGGTAACAAGCGCTTACGTCCTTGGAAGCTGTAAAGGTGGAGCGCCTTTCCTTTGAAAGATGCCATCAATGAAAATACCATTCTTTCCTCCACATCTCATGAAAAAGTTTGTCTGGTCTAAATAAATCTCAAGATGAACACGTGAAATAAAACTTGAATGTCCCATGTTTACATCTACTTCACCCTTGCTACTATTTCTCCCTATTGTGATACGGTTTTTTCGCATTGTAAACTCGAAGTCTCTTCCTTCTAATCTGGCAAGTGGTGTATTTGTCTGCTCGGGCTGCCATTGGACTCCTTTGGGGCTTGCTGGTGCCGACTTCATCAGCGATAACAATGCCCATGCATCGTTATCCGACGTTTGTTGGACAGCAGACATCACGAGGCGATAGCACAGTAAAATGGCAGCAATCAAGGGAAAACAATATACCCTATTCCTAGTGTTTACATCACAATATCCCGACATGCTTTGCAAAAACGTAAACCAAGATAAAAACGCGGGAGAATTTGAAGACAATTGTTTTCAATATTGCTTTTGATTCTAGTTTTGTTGATTCCTATATTTTTTTTATTTTGTTCGTAATATTTATAAGATAAGATCAGATAAGATAAGATTGTTTATGCCAATTAAGGTCCCTCAAGGGGCATCATAATATTTAAGAGGGTGTGGATGGGGTTTACAGAAAAGAGAATGCCAAAAAAAAAAGATAAAGAATAACTGCCAAAAAAATAAAGAAGGTATAGAAAATAATAAAATAAATAAACAGATATGTCAAAATATAATGTTACTGATTACAGAATATCCAATTTAGAAGAATACTGAATGATGAGTGAACAACGGTGCTATCATGAGACTCATACAAGTTTACATGTTTTAGTTATCATAGATTATTAGTAGTAAGAAACTTGTAAACATTGAACATGTTGAAAGTGAATACGAATCAGATTCGAGTAGTGATGAAATTGTGGAAGATATTGTTGAGTATTAAAGGGGGCCAATACAAAAAAACTTGTCAGTAGGTCGGGCAGAATAATTTAAGCTGTCGTACGATTAGATTTGTGACAGTAAACTGCGAATTAATCTAATGACACCATTCGTAATTATTTGAATTATTTGTCTAATATAAGATGTTTCAAGCCTAGCTTGCTATACATATGCATTAAGAGGTTGGGATGAGTATCATATGATTTTGAATACCTTTTTAGCTCAACTCACGAAAGTGAGGGGGGGGGGGGGGGCTTACCGGTATATGTGATACCCCCAGTGTCGGCGTCCGCACCAACTTACAAAAGAATGGTAAATATCCATACACGCTTACTGGCAAGTGCCACATCAATGATATTGGTATGGTAGGTGCACCTAGTGATGCTAAACACAATGCATGCTTCGGATGCTGACTGTGACCTACATTTTACGCATGGATGACCACTTAATGAAGAATGGTTAAAGCCCATTCCCGCTTACTGACAAGTGCCACATCAATGGTATTGCTATGGTAGGTGCACCAAGTGATGCTAAGTACAATGTATGCTTCGGATGCTGACTGTGACCTACATTTTCCGCATGGATGACCACTTAATGAAGAATGGTTAGAGTCCATTCCAGCTTACTGACAAGTGCCATATCAATGATATTGGTATGGTAGGTGCACCTAGTGATGCTTAGCACAATGTATGCTTCGGATGCTGGCTGTGACCTATATTTTACGCATGGATGACCACTTACAGAAGAATGGTTAAAGTTCATTCCCGCTTACTGACAAGTGCCACATCAATGATATTGCTATGGTAGATGCACCTATTGATGCTTAGCGCAATGCATGCTTCAGATGCTGGCTGTGACCTATATTTCCCACATGGATGACCACTTACAGAGGAATGGTTAAAGACCAATCCTGCTTACTGACAAGTGTCACATCAAGGATTTTGGTATGGTAGGTGCACTTAATGGTGCTTAGCATAATGCATGCTTCGGATGCAGGCTGTGACCAATATTTTCTGCATGAATGGCATGAATGACATGCACTTACAGAAGAATTGTTATAGTCTATACCCGTTGAGGGCAATAGAACATTGAGCTGATCTGGATACCAAGGGGAAAATACTTCTGATCCATTGCCTGGCTACACATTCAATAACTGTTTTATTACATAATACGTCTTTACAGCTACAATGTATACTAAAGAAACCCTGAGGACTAGAGTAGGTACATATTGAAATGAGATAGGCTCGTCAGAACATTTTTTATACCTTCGTCAAATTTATTGCAAACTGTCAACAAATTGGTATACCAATAGATACATCTGTATTTTATAATTGTACATTTAATGAACAATATATTTCTCAGTATTATAAACACAAACTCGGAATGGGAAATGTGAAATCATCTTTTTTATCACTAAGTCATGTAAGTACACAGTATACTTGTTTATCTGTTCATTTGTGACTGACTCAAACTTCAAAATTCAAATGTATGAACTTTTACTAATGAACATGTTAAAGTCATAGATCATAAATATTCATGTTTATAGATCGTCCAATAGAACACTTTTTATTGCCCGGTTGAATGTGAGAATGGTCAGAATTAAGAAAGGATTAATAGAGAAGGAAATTTTATTGTATTAGGTAATAAATATATATATATATAGATATAGTCTGGTCAGAGCCATAATAGTATTGGACAGTATTATAATTAACAGTTCAAAACACTCTTGTACATAATTGCCCATTAGAGTTGTTATATCTTCATTTGACAACAGCCACAAAAAATGGATATGTTATTCGAAGTTTCAAAGTTTATACACAAGTTATCTAATTCTAAGGGACCGACCATTTAACCTGAAGGAGGGGGGCCTTGGTTTTTTCCAAAAAAAATATTCTGAAAATTATTTTTGATGAAAAAAATATTTTGGGAGCAGAGGGTAAGAAAAAAAAATATTCTGAAGAAGGATATCTGTCATATAAAATAATGATAATAATGAAAAAAAAAATGTTCTGTCGCGACGCCTTCGAAAGCGCGGAAAACATTTTTCTGACCAAAACAAAAAACCAAGCCCCCCCTTCAAGTTAAATGGTCCGTCCCTAGATACAGGTTGTTTCTCAAACGTTCATAAATATTACATTCAGTTAAAAAATGGCGTTCATCTTCAACTTTTCCCTGTGAGCCAGAATCTACAAAGGCGTTCAGACCTGTCAATATTTTTATCTGCCATTTTCTACTAATAAAGGGTGAGCACTGATTCTTAATTTACACAATGCTTGTCTAATTTTAAACTGTTCATTTTCTAAATATTTTTCTCTCTCAAAACACCGTTTAAAAGTATAAAGTAGGTGCAAAGCTTCTCCTTTTCGGTTGTTATGGCTTCATGCTGCAATTTATGCCAATACCCGCTTTTTGGTATTTGTAATTTTGAAACCACTGGGCGATAACCGCTGCTGGTGGACCAGAGGTCCCCGAGGATAATCACAAGCCTGTTAGTCAGACTTGTCTGACACGAATTACCATAAAATGTCTAATATTTTGTCGCTGAAATTTCCGATTGTTAAATTCAAAATTGATGAAAACACCAGGTTTCTTTCTTTGTAATGCACATGGTCGATATCCTCGGTGCTGGATTTGGCTTCCTTGTTCGAACGTTTTGGTTTTGAGTACTTTTCGTTTTCAACTGTTTTGGATTTTGACCTTCCAATGTTTTGGTTTAAATGCTACTGATGAGAGGTTACTCCTTGAAATATCGATATATAGCATATCCAATTTAACCGTTTATACCCGCTTTTTGGTATTTGTAATTTTGAAACCACTGGGCGATAACCGCTGCTGGTGGACCAGAGGTCCCCGAGGGTAATCACAAGCCTGGTAGTCAGACTTGTCTGACACGAATTACCATAGAATGTCTAATATTTTGTCGCTGAAATTTCCGATTGTTAAATTCAAAATTGATGAAAACACCAGGTTTCTTTCCTTGTAATGCACATGGTCGATATCCTCGGTGCTGGATTTGGCTTCCTTGTTCGAACGTTTTGGTTTTGAGTACTTTTCGTTTTCAACTGTTTTGGATTTTGACCTTCCAATGTTTTGGTTTAAATGCTACTGATGAGAGGTTACTCCTTGAAATATCGATATATAGCATATCCAAATTAACCGTTTATACCCGCTTTTTGGTATTTATAAACTTAATATAGTTGAAGAAAAACAGCTTTGTAACTTAAAACAAGCCTTTGTGGATTTTTTACACACTGTATTTCTGTAATTCTGTTTTACATTGTTGAAATTTCCCACTACAAGTCATAGGGATACCCAGATATTTATAGATATTTGTACATTCAATTGGTGTAATATAAACGGATATTACACATAAAAAAAATTCCTGACTGATTAAAAATAATAACTTTAGTTTTAGATATACATGTATTAACTTTTAAACACGGTTTACACCACTCAGAACAATAAATTTGTAACTTTTAAATTGTTCATTCTATCTTGTAACCCTTCTTGTGACTCTGACAATAAACAACATCGTCAGCATACATAAGACAGTTATTTACAAAAACTGGGTCTGGTGATGATGGAAACATTCCTGGTAAATCATTCAAAAATATCTTAAAGAGATTAATTTTGGACTTAATACATCTCCTTGTTTCACACCAATAAAAGACTCAAATGACGTTGTAAGCTTTTTTATTCAATTTAATCACGCGGGAGAAACTGATAGAATTATTTTGTTGTCAAATGACTTGTTAAGCTTTGAATTTTTGGAAAACGTATTAATTCGGCTCTAAAAAATGCATTTTACACATCAAAATGGTTACATATGAAAATAAAAATATTTGCAAGCTTTGTGTAATAAGTTCTAAAAAGTAACTGATCAAGCAGGGAAAATCTGGGTCCATTGGTTACACATAAGAAACACACCTTAAGGTTAGTTTATAGATATTTATCATTTTTGAAGTGGCGTAAGGTATATTTAAGGTTTCTGATTGCTTTCAAGCAAATTATATTTATTTTATATTATCTATTGAACAATAAAACAACATAACCATTATAAGTTTGAGAAACGCCATATTAAGCCCATAGGATATGGAAAACGGATAGTCAGATGCTAGTCCACCACCATGAGATTTATAGGTTTAAGAGATGCCAAATCAATGATGCATATAAAGGTCAACTGCCGCACCACAACAGAGGGACTTAGTAAGTCATCTTTTCTAGACACATCTCCTTTGAAACTGCTCAACGGATTTGCTGAAATTTTGTAGGATTATTTGTAATCATATGTGGTTGATAACTCTGCTTCTTCTGCCTTTTAATTGCCTTTTCGTCGTTTCGAAGATTATGTTTTGTTGGCTGCTGCGCATACATCATTATTTTAAATCTTGAAAGTTATAGGGGGTTTCCAATACATGTGGATGATTTGTTCTTCTAAAAAGAATAAATTTGAGAAAGCTATCAAAATTTTAAAAATTGTTTAAAACTATTTACAGGTGAGTCAGGCAGTTCAAATGGACACTATCTTGGCTTTGAAGCCTTCAATAGTGTCTAGTTCTATAATGTCTGATTGAAGTGCATTCCTATCACGAACTGTTCCGGGGAAGACATTCATTTTCCTGATATCGATTTAGCTGTTTTCTATTTGGAATGCTCTGTTGTTCCATGTTCTTAATGTTCTCAGATGTGGTTTTAGCCTTTTGATTTTTTGTATGACTACAAGCCCTCGATCAATTTTATACATTATGGGGTGAATGAGTCCTTTCTACGGTCTTGTAGGGTTTACCACTTTAAGTTATACAGAATATGATATTGTGTACTGTACACTGGATCTTACTCTGTAACTGTTGGTGTATAGACTCAATTTGATTTATATTGCACTGTTCATATATGGGTCAAAACGGTATTCAACTAGGTGTCTGACAAGTAAAATATATGCCTTTTGATATCAATTTATGATATCAGATTTTTGCATAGGAAGCCGATGGTTCTGTTACCTTTGTTACAGGTGTTGTTTATGTGCCCATACCATTGTAGTTTGCTGGTGAAGGTGAGTCCAAGATTTTTTACTTATCTTACTGCTTCTATGAAATTAATTATTTGGCTCTTTAATTTAATAAATTTCCCTTTTATTGATGATAATCAGGCCTGTGTATTTATCAGGGTGGGCCTGCATGCACCAGTTTTCATTCCACTGGTCTAGTTGGTTTCGGTTCTCTTGTAATGCTTCAGCATATTGAGCATTTGATACTGGCAGGTATGCAATCGTATCATCAGCGAAAAATCGTATAGTGGAGCTAAGGCGAGACTGTAGGTCGTTGATATAGTAGATGAAGAGTATAAGTCCTAGTGCTGAACCTTGGGGGACACCAGAGTCTACACTGACTGGATCGGATGAATATCCATTTAATATTGTTACTACGAACTGTTTTACTCTCTGATAGTCAGCTTTGGGTCCATTTTTTGTGGGGTTTTGTTTACAATGTCATATTGCTTGAGTTAGTGTATGAAATTGCAATTGTTAACTTTATCGAATGCCTTTGCAAAGTCCATGATGAGTATGTTCGGTTGTGTCTCACTGTAGATTTTATTATATGTGACTTTGTCGTCAACCAGTTCTATCAGTTGGGTCTCTACCAGGGGCTTATTTGTCTAAAAGAGGGAAGAAGAGGTTGTTGGATCCTCCATGATTCATGATGTTGCCGGCTATGATGTGTTCTAGAATCTTACAGCATATCGATGTGAGGGATATGGGTGTATAATTTTCTGCTCTTATTTTAGCTCTTTTCGTGTAGGCTGGTGACACGTTGGCTGTGTGCCAGTCAGCTGGTACTTTGCTGGCATCCATTAATAGACGTACATACATATATGGAGGA
Organism: Arcuatula senhousia; assembly: GCA_963971305.1. Lineage (NCBI taxonomy): Eukaryota > Metazoa > Mollusca > Bivalvia > Mytilida > Mytilidae > Arcuatula > Arcuatula senhousia. The sequence continues at coordinate 43,208,983 of OZ020307.1, read as the reverse complement.
TTGGTGCAATTTCTTCTGCCAACTCTTTGAGAATTCTCAATATGGAATCTCGTCCCTGGGCTTTATATGGGTAAAATTGTTTCAGTAATTTAGTTATTCTATCATCGGATGGTAAATATCTGTCAACATTCTAATGGAATAGGGGCAGTTGTTATTATCCCCGCGCTAGCGAAAGCGCGGGGATAATGTTTTGCTGTTCGATGTACGTACGTACGTACGTCCGTACGTATGGCGTTAATGCCCAGGATAATCTCTGTAACCACTTGGAGTAGAAAGATGAAATTTGGGTCATTGATTGCATTGTGGGTGGGGACTGTGCCGAAGGTTTCAGAATTTTGATATGGCCCCTAGGGGCTGGGCTGCATAGGAAGCCTAAGGGTACATTATTCCTTCGTCACGCAACTCCTCCCAGGTTATTTAAAATACCGAACTGAAACTTGGTTCAGAAGTTGCACTATGGATGTAGATTCTGCCGAAGGTTTCGGAATTTTGATATGGCCCCTAGGGGCTGGGCTGCATAGGTAGCTTAAGGGCACATCATTCCTTCCTCACGCAATTCCTCCCAGGTTATTTGGAATACCGAACTGAAACTTGGCTCAGTAGTTGCACTATGTATGTAGATTCTGCCGAAGGTTTCTTAATTTTTATAATGCCCTTAGGGGCTGGGCTGCATAGATACCATAGCGGCACATTCCTTCGTCATGCATAATTCTTTACATTACTATCGCTCCTACTACCAGGGAGAAGTCTCATATTAATACATATACATTTGATAGTATAAGTAATGCTCATCATAGTGATTTTTTTTCCAATTATTTGCCCTTATACTATCAAACACCAGAGTAGCGCGGGGATATGCATATGTAATAGCAAAATGCAACTGCATACTACATGTAGTACCAAATATTAATATTAACAGACAAGAAAAAAGGTTAAGGTGGTTCGGGGGTATAAGCAAAATCCATCAGATTTTCTTTATTTTGCAGAATTCAAGTTTCAGAAGTCGTCCACATAAATTTTTTTTAAAAAAATGGGATGATCTTGCAAAATGAAAATTTGTGAACCGCTTTGAGACGACTTAACTGTTGTGAAAAGCGGTATATAAGAACCTCAAATTATTAATTATTAATAGAATTGGTGACCTACAGTATTGTTTTTCAAATGTTATAAAGGGAAAAGAGTTATCTAACATCATTGTGAGCTGGAAACCCATCAGATTTTAGTTATATTTCACAAATGGCAAGCCATACAAATGGCAAGCCATTCTGAAAAACTTCGGGTTGCGGACCTTCTTTTCTAAATATTTAAGAAAACTAATATTTCCTATATAAAAATTTGTCACACATTCTCCTGCCAATTATTTCCCCTGAAAATAGAACTTTTCAGAAAAAGCTTTTTCAATATTTATGTTATATTTATTTCATTTATAAAATAAAATTAAGAATAGAAACAAATTTTGCATCTTTTGTGTTATTTTAAGCCACTTTAATTGAAATGCAGACTGATAATTTGCAAGATGCCCCAAAAAGTTGCTAAGTTTTATACCCCTGAACCACCTTAACATCTGCCAAATCACCAAAAATCTCTAGGGTCAGTAGACTGCGACTGCTGGAGCATACAAATATATTGCTTTTTATATGTACTGATGCTAATGCAACTTAATTATTAAGCACAAAATTCAACAATTGTGGACGCCGAAGCCACCGGAGTCTCGTCTTTCGCGACACCCGTCGAGGCGGGAAAAAACTAAACTATTTTAATACCATAACTTTCCCCAATTCTTAACGGCTTATTCCGAACATTTTCCAGCAGATTTCTGATTATACCGTCATAATTTATGAACTTTCAACAATGTAAATAAACAAACAGCCTGATTGCTATTATTTGCAAATTTTTATGATATTAATACATAAATTTGAAACTTAGGGACTTTGGATCTATTTCTTTTTCAAATACTTTGACAGATAGTTCAGAACTTTATCGAGACACTCCACTTTTGTCCGCTTTTCAAGAAAACTACACTAAACAATGTTAAAAAGTGACAACACTTGACAAATCTTATAACCGTTCTCCTTAGAATAGGCATACTTTGTATTGAAATAAACGAGCCTCTAGTAGTTAAAAATAAAGAAATATCCTACCTTGTCATGACTGAAGCGGTTGTTTTGTCCAGTGTCCAACAATAAGAGGGCTTAGTTTCGGGGTGACCGGAAAAATTATTCTATCAGTTTCTGACCCGTGTTAATGCAAAGTTCACTTTTTTTATACATATCTTTTATAATACTATAGTAGTGTAAAAATTTCCACAAATATTTAATATGTTCATAGACCTGTATATTTAAAAGTTTACGGGTCTACAGTATGATATATGTTCCATCATATTTAAAAAATTGCAAACCCAAAAAATGCCACATCTTTTTATCTTCTACATGAGTAACATGTTGTACAACTTTATACCGACATCCCCACCCCTGTTTTAGAAGCGGTTGATGTATAATTAGCTATTCTTAGTTATTATCCCCGAGCCCAACAAATTTGGAGAGGGGGTATAGCGTTTGTTCGTTTGTACGTAATGGGTTTTGTTTATGGAACTAGACACCATAGAGGAACGGTATTTGGTCAGTGGGTACATCTTTGATGGTAGTCAGCATTAGTACCAAAATTACGTCACCTTGATCACATTTTCCGCATGAAGGACTCATATCTCAGCAACTGCAAGTGTCAGATGGAGAAATGATATTAGGTCAGTGGGTACATCTGTGATAGTAATTAACCAGCATCCGTAGCACACCTTGACCTATATTTTCCGCATGAATGACTCAGGTTAAAGTTTTGGTTAAAATCCATATCTCAACAACTGCAAGTGATAAAGAGATAATATTGGGTCAGTTGGTACATCTTGGATATTAACCAGCATCCGTACCATAATTTAGTTACCTTGACCTACATTTTCCGCATGAATGACTCAGGTTAAAATGTTGGTTAAGGTCAATCTCTAAGCAACTGCAAGTGATAGACAAATGACATTAGGTCAGTGGATACATCTCAGATAGTAATCTGCACCCGTACCAATATAAGATCATCTAGACTTTCATTTTCCGCATCAATGACCCAGGTAAAAGTTCTGGTTAAGGTCCATATATCAGGATCCACAAGAAAAGGTATTGGGTCAGTGGAAAACATCTTGGATAGTAATCAGGATCCGTAAACAAGAGGCTCCTAGGAGCCTAAATCGCTCACCTGAACTACACAGATACACATATTTTGTAGATATTATTGTGCTTAACCATATGCGATTTAAATTTCTGAAATATCTTATTAATAAGTTTTCAAGATATATGGCTTAATAAGTGCAAAATTTGGCAAAAATAACGAAAAAGGGCAATTACTCCCACATCAGCAGTAGGATATTTTTCAAAATTTCAGGATTATAGATCTTAATATGCTGATCACTTTTGATTAGGCACAAATTTGATATCTGTAACCATTTTTGAGTAATAAGCATAAAACTGCAATTCACCCCTATGCTCTATTTTTAGCCATGGCGGCCATGTTTTTTGACAAATCAAAAGTCTGAACGATAGAGTTGTAGCTTATATGCAATTAAACAAGTGTGCCAAGTTAAGATGCAGTTGGTCTTACGTTGACAGACAAGTTAATCTTTGAAATTCAGGGGAAAAGTACTGAAAAATGATAAATTTTGTCGATTTAAGGGCAATAACCCCTTAAACAAATGGTCCTACAGCTTTGATTTAATTACATGAAATGTGGATCTTGGTTTGCTTAATCATATGCAATTTAAATTTTCGAAATATCTTGTATAGTTTTCAAGATATAGTGCTAGATAAGTGAAAAATTTTGAAAAATCCAGAAAAAGGGCAATAACTCCTACATCGATTGATGGATCTTTTTGATAGTTTCAGAACAGGTAGATCTTGAGGTGTTGATCACTATTGATGAGGCACAATTTTGATATCTGTAACCATTTTTGATATATTAGCAAAAAAACTGCAATTTACCCCTATGTTCTATTTTTAGCCATGGCGGCCATATCTTTTGACGAATCAAAAATCCAAACGATAGAATTGTGGCAGATATGCTATTGAACATGTGTGCCAAGTTTATATGCAGTTGGTCTTATGGTGTCAAACAAGTTAATCTTTGAAATTCAGGGGAAAAGTAATGAAAAATGGTATTTTTTTACGCTTTAAGGGCCATAACTCCTAAAAGAAATGGTTCTACAGCTTTGACCTAATAACATGAAATGTAGATCTTAATGTGCTTAATCATATGCAATATAATTTTTTGAAATATCCTGTATAGTTTTCAAGATAGGGCTAAATAAGTGAAAAATTTTGAAAAAATCCAGAAAAAGGGCAATTACTCCTACATTGTCCAAGAGAAAAGACAAAACATGGAAGACACACCGGAATAGTTATAAATCGCAATGGTCCTGACTTGGTACAGGCATTTCAAATGAAATGGTGGGTTAAACCAGGTTTTATGGCGTGCCAAGCCTCCCTCTTCCATTCAAAGTCACTTAACCGGAAATTCAAGGTCAAGGTCAAAAGATTGGGATGTAACTGTGCTAAGCTACTACATGGGCATATGCATACCCAGTTTCATCAACCTAAGACATTTTGTTTAAGATTATTTCTATATGACCCCCATGGAATCCTCTATGGTACCAAATGCTTCGTCTTATCATAAGGAGTAATATCTTGATGTGCTTATCAATATGCAATTTAAATTTCTCAAATATCTTATGTTAGTTTTTAAGATATTGAGCTTAATAGGTGCAAAATAAGCAAAAAATTCACAAAAAGGGCAATAACTCCTACATGGGTTTATGGATCATCTTCAAAATTTCAGAGCTGGTAGATCTTGAGTTCCTGATCACTTTTGTTCTCAATCAAAATTAAAAAATCTATCACCGTTTTTGAGTTATTTGCAAAAAAAACTGCAATGTAATGAGGAAATGCTGTGAAAATGCTCAATTTTGACGTTCAAAGGGCAATAACTCCTGAAAGGAAAGGTTCTACAACGTTGAACATTGACATATTTTATAGATCTTGATGTGCCTAACAATATGCAATTTAAATTTCTCAAATATCTTAAATAGTTTTCAACTTTTCAAAATATTGAGCTAAACAGGTGCAAAATTTTCAAAAATTTCACAAAAAGGGCAATAACTCCTACATGGGCTTATGGATCTTCTTCAAAATTTCTGGGTAGGTAGATCTTGAGGTGCTTATTACTTTTACTATGCCAGAATTTTGATATCTGTAGCCGTTTTTGAGTTATTTGCAAAAAACTGCAATTTACCCTTTTGTTTTATTTTTAGCCAAAGCGGCCATGTTTTACGACCAATCAAAAATCCCCACATCAGTTCTAAGCACCTAATGCTAATAAACAACCATACCAAGTTTGGTTGCAATTGGTCTTATGGTGTCAGAGGAGTTAATGTTTTAAAAAGTTTACGGACAACGGACGCCAAGTGATGACAATAGCTCACATGACCCTTCAGGTGAGCTAAAAATATGTGAAAATGGTCAATTTTTATGATCCAAGGGATAAACTCCTAAAGGAACGGTCCTACAACTTTGACTCTGTTACAACTTTTGTAGATTTTGATGTCCTTTTACCATATATATGCAATTTAAATTTTTCCAATATCTTGTACAGTTTTCAAGATATTGGTCTAAAAAAGTACAAAATTTGGAAAAAAAATCAAGAAAAAGGGCAATAACTCCTACAACGATTGTCTGATCTTCTTCAAAATTTCAAGGCAGGTAGATCTTGATGTGCTGATCACTTTTACCCCCATGCCAGAATTTTGATATCTGTAACGGTTTTTTAAGTAATTTGCAAAAAACTGCAATTTACCCGTATGTTCTATTTTTAGCCATGGCGGCCATGTTTTTAGTCATATCAAAATTTCGAACGATGGTTTTGTAGAGGACTAACTATAGTACAACCCTACCAAGTTTCATTACATTTGACTGAGTGGTTTCAGAGAAGAAGATTTTTGAAAAGTTGAACGACGGACAACGGACGCCAAGTGATGGCAAAAGCTCACATTGCCTTCGGCAAGGTGAGCTAAAAAAGTTTCACCGAGAGCAGCATGAAACAACCGCAACACGCTGAACCCTGAACTTTTGAGGCCAAATATGGATAGTCAATTGCTCTGGACACATGCAGCTTTTGGTGCATGCTTAGCAAAAACAATAAATCAATCTTATATATATATATATTTTAATTAATATAAGATAGTAAATCTGGTCTATCAATGTCTAAAAAAGGCAAAAACTAAGCATTTTGACAATTTTCATAAATGCTAACAAAATTAATTTATGTTCCTGAGGACATGACAAATTACACAACAGTGGCCCTATATGTAAGAATCTTCTAAATAAAAAATATTTTCAAAAAATAATTTTAGGACCTATTTTTCCTTGCTAAATATCTTTTTTATTTATAATAAATTTAAGTGATTGGTCACAGACAGGTAGCTGTAAACAATTTAAAATACTGTAACATTAGTTTGCCAATTAAATCAAGAAGCTCTAGGAGCCTGAGTAGCTCACCATGTATGATGTATTGAAAAGTTGTAGTCTAATATGCATTCCAGATATTAATGATCAAATGTTGACACTATAGTATGTCTCGCCTGTCGGCACCATCACATAACTCATTAAAGGTCTAGCTGGGCCTTCAGAAAAGTTAAGGTCAAGGTCATGTGACAGGTGACAGAATTCCCTTTAACCATTACAAAAATGTCTGAAGTGCATTCTAATAGGGTCAAGGTCACATTACATGGTAATGTCAGTTGTGTATACCATAATCCACAAATATCAGATGCCTAGCTATAATATCATACTTTTCACTTAACTCATTTTCCACCCAAAATTCATCTAAGTTCACAAAGTCACTGAACCGTGAAAATGGGCTCATGGTCACACAACATGGTGTAAGCTGTGTAGACCATAACCCCAAATGTCTGTTTACCAAATATCAGATGCTTAGCTATTATACTTTTTACTTAATTCATTTTCACAAAAGTCTTACAAAAAGGTTTTTTGGCCTCAAAATCATGTAAGTTCACAGAGTCTCTGAACCGTGAAAATGGGGTCGGGGTCAAATGGCATGGGGACAGTTTCATAGACCATAACCCAAAGTGTTTTTATACCAGCTATCAGATGCCTAGCTATTATACTTTTCACTTAATTCATTTTCCACAAGTCTTACAAATGGTTTTTTTTTTGCCTGAAAAAAAAACCCATCTAAGTTCACAGAGTCGCTGAACCAATAAAAATAGGGTCAGGGTCAAATGGCATGGTGCCAGTTGTATAGACCATAACCCCAACTGTCTGTATACTAAATATTAGATGCCTAGCTATTACACTTTTCTTGGAATTCATTTTCCACAAAAGTCATACAAATGGTTTTTTTTTGGCCCGAAAAAACATCTAAGTTCATAGAGTCGCTGAACCATAAAATTGGGGTCAGGGTCAAATGGCATGGTGCCAATTGCATAGACCATAACCCCAACTGTCTGTATACTAAATATCATATGCCTAGCTATTATACCTTTCTTGGAATTCATTTTCCACAAAAGTCTTACAAAAGTTTACGCCGTCGCCGCCGGAAAGTAATACCTATGTCTCGCCTTCAGCGACTGAAGTTGCAGGCGAGACAAAAACTAAGAAAAATATTCCTTTCAGCTTAGTAAGCCATCATATTTTTTTTTAGAATTAATTAAGAAATTTTGAGATAAAAGTAGGTTAACTCTTATTTAGTTATACGATTTTTTATTTTGATAATTTTGTTCTTGAAATTTTTTTTCTACCTTCTATCATTTTGAGAAACATTATGACAGATATTTGCATTTGATTGGAACAACACCACCTGTACCAGTCAAGAAATCAAAACCTCTTTAAGAACTAGACAAAACACTGCACTCATGACTCATTTCTATCAGAATTTAATCTTTTTTGTAGTATTATTACAAACATCACATACAATCTTTTACCATATGAAAATAAAGTTTGATAAATTTCATTTCTATTTGTTCAATGTCCAGAAGCACCTATTCTATAGAAGTATATAAAAATTGTAATCTAGAACAGCCAGACTACAAATATATTTGAATTTCTATAAAACTAAATACTCTTGAGTCACCTGGTTAGAAACTTCAAAATTTGTTGCTAAAAATTCATAAAGATGTAATACTAATTCTTAGTTTTATGTATTGATAAACAAGAGGCTCACAGGAGCCTGAATTGCTCACCTGGTCCTTAAGCCAAAAGGGTCTTTTCTTTAAGGGGTCATCTGACAACTGAGACCCAAATGGAGACTTTTGTGAAGCTTTTGTAACTAGAGGCTCCCAGGAGCCTGAATCGCTCACCTTGTATTCGATGATACTTATATGCTGGATATTTCATTAAAGGACTGCTACTCTGTGGAATTATCAATTTTAATGTTCTAAGGGAAACAACTCCTATCAAGAAAGGTCTTACAACTTTGACCCCATTACATAATTTTTAGATCTTCATGTGCTTAACCATATGCAATTTAAATTTTTCAAATATCTTGTATTGTTTTCAAGATATAAGCCTTAAAAGAGCAAAATTTGAAAAAAAAAACAAGAAAAAGGGCAATAACTCCTACAACCATTGTAAGATCTTCTTCAAAACTTCAGGGCAGGTAGATCTTTATGTGCTGATCATTATTATCCAAATAGAATTTAAATATCTATTACCATTTTTGAGTTATTTGCAAAAAACTGCAATTTACCTTATGTTCTATTTTTAGCCATGGCGGCCATGTTTTTTGTCGAATCAAAATTTCGAATGATAATTTTGTAGACCACATACTATTGAACAACCCTACCAAGTTTCATTTCATTTGACTAAGCAGTTTCAGAGAAGAAGATTTTTGAAAAGTTGAACAAAAAACTGTGAAAATGGTCAATTTTTTACAATCCAAGGGGTATAACTCCTAAAGGAATGATCCTACAACTTTGACTCTGTTACAACTTTTGTAGATCTTGAGGTGCTTAGTCATATGCAATTTAAATTTTTGAAATATCTTGTATAGTTTTCAAGATATAGGGCTAAATAAGTAAATTTTTTGAAAAAAATCCAGAAAAAGGGCAATAACTCCTACATCGGTTGTTGGATCTACTTGAAAATTTCAGGGCAGGTAGATCTTGAGGTGCTGATCACTTTGACCCTATGCCAGAATTTTGATATCTGTTACCGTTTTTGAGTTATTTGCAAAAAACTGCAATTTACCCCTATGTTCTATTTTTAGCCATGGCGGCCATGTTTTTTGTCGAATCAAAATTTCGAACGATAATTTTGTAGAGGACATACTACAGAACAACCCTACCAAGTTTCATTATATTTGGCCAAGCGGTTTCAGAGAAGAAGATTTTTGAAAAGTTGGACGACGGACGACGGACGACGGACGACGGACGACGGACGCCAAGTGATTGCAAAAGCTCACATTGCCTTCGGCAAGGTGAGCTAAAAAGCAGAATGTTTAAGCAAGCAACATATTCTCTTTCTCTAAACTATTTTTCAATCTTTAGGACAAAAACATGAAGAAACAATATTTTTGACCTGTAAAAAGATATTATCCCTATAAGGGGTCATCTGACAACTTCAACCCAAAAAGACTTTTGTAGAACATAATAACCTGAACATTTAAGCAACAACAGTCTTTCTCTATCTGCAATAGTTTTACATTCTATTATATAAAGATGAAAAAAACCCACTATTTTTTACCTGCAAAGGACCATAACCCCTGTAAGAAGTCATTTGACAACTTCGACCCAATGGACACTTTTGTAGAGCATAATGAGCTGAACATTTAAGCAAGCAACAGCTTTTGTTAATCTGCAAAAGTTTTCATTCTATAGGGCAAAAACATTAACAAGAGGCTCCCAGGAGCCTGAGTCGCTCACCTGACATAATATGTGCCTGAAGTAAAGGTTATTACGCAAAATCTATTTTACGATGAAAGGGTCATAAGATTAATAAGGGGGTCATCTGACAATATGGTGGATCTTAAGGTGCTGATCACTTTTGTTCTCAATCAAAATCTAAAAATCTGTCACCATCTTTGAGTTATTTGCAAAAAAATGCAGTTTAACCTAATGTTCGATTTTTAGCCACAGCAGCCATGTTTTACAACCAATCCAAAAATCCCCACATCAGTTCTATACACCTAATGCTAATAAACAATAATACCAAGTTTGGTTCCAATTGGACTTAAAGTGTCAGAGGAGTTAACGTTTTCAATATAATGAGGAAATGCTTTTTAAATGCTCAATTTTGATGTTCTAAGGGCAATAACTCCTCAAAGGAAAGGTCCTACAACGTTGACCCCGTTACATATTTTGTAGATCTTGATGCACTTAACAATATGCAATTTAAATTTCTCAAATATCTGGTATACTTTTCAAGATATTGAGCTAAACAGGTGCAAAATTTGAAAAAAAATCCACAAAAAGGGCAATAACTCCTACATGGGTTGCTGGATTTTCTTCAAAATTTCAGAGCTGGTAGACCTTGAGGTGCTGATCACTTTTGTTCCCAATCAAAATTTTAAAATCTGTCACTGTTTTAGAGTTATTTGCAAAAAACTGCCATTTACCCCTATGTTCTATTTTTAGCCACAGCCGCCATGTTTTATGACCAATCAAAAATCCCCACATCAGTTCTATACACCTAAGGCTAATAAACAACTATACCAAGTTTGGTTCCATTTGGACCTAAACTGTCAGAGAAGTTAACGTTTTTAATGTAATGAGGAAATGCTGTTAAAATGCTCAATTTTGACGTTCTAAGGGCAACAACTCCTAAAAGGAAAAGTCCTACAACGTTGACTCTATTACATATTTTGTAGATCTTGATGCGCTTAACAATATGCAATTTAAATTTCTCAAATATCTGGTATACTTTTCAAGATATTTAGCTAAACAGGTGCAAAATTTGCAAAAAATCCACAAAAAGGGCAATAACTCCTACATGGGTTATGCGATTTTCTTCAAAATTTCAGGGTAGGTAGATCTTGAGGTGCTGATCACTTTTACTCTGCCAGAATTTTTATATCTGTAGCTGTTTTTGAGTTATTTGCAAAAAACTGCATTTTACCCCTATGTTTTATTTTTAGCCATGGCCGCCATGTTTTTCAACGAATCAAAAATCCCCACATCAGTTCTAAGCACCGAATGCTAATGAACAACCATACCAAGTTTGGTTGCAATTGGACTTATGGTGTCAGAGGAGTTAACGTTTTAAAAAGTTTACGGACGACGGACGGACGACGGACGCCAAGTGATGACAATAGCTCACATGACCCTTCGGGTCAGGTGAGCTAAATAGCATCATGTTTAATCCTTAAAGGGCCAAAACCCCTACAAGGAGTCATTTAAAGACTATGTCTTAGTTAAGTCTATCATAGAGCTTTTAATGCTGAAGAAAAAGCTTGCTTCGGATTCTGAGTATTCTAAGTACAGTTTTTGAAATAAAAGCCAATTTCAAACCCTCCTGTTATATTAACAGCCATGGTGGCCATGTTTTTTAACCAATTACAAATCCCCACATCAGTTCTTTGGGGATACCCTAATGTACCACCAGACCAAATATGGTTTGAATCTGTACAACTGTTTAACAGGAGAAGAAGGTTGAAGTAAAGTTAAGGACGACAATGACAGACGATGACGAAGACATACACCAAGTGATGGCAATAGAGCTAAAAAAGTAAAGCTTTTCATTTCAATTCTGACAGCCTGTTTGACACTTGCTTTTTGACAGCTAAATTGACAAATATTTCACAATGTTGTTACCTGTTGAATTTTTAGTGCAAAATTAAAGCTCACCCTTTCATATTAAAGAAACTATTCATTTATTTGAAGCTTATTAAAACAGTTCAGTTTTCTAGTAGCTTAAAATTTTGAAATGTTAATTTGATTAAAATTGCAGGATATCTGCCATTGTTATGGCCAGGCTGAATCATGTTACTGATCATGAGGATTGTTCCCTAGTCCTATATATCAGAGGAGTGAAACATTATTGAAAGTCAACAGGAAAATGTCTCTATATCTGTTGGTGATGACAGTCACAAGAAAATTCAGTGTTACTAGATTTTTTGATAAAAAAATATTAGATCATTAAGCATATGCATTTATATATATAAAAAAAACTTAATATGAACAGTGTCCTATGTTGTTGATTGGGAAAAGACATTTTTGAGACTTCACCAGAATTGTGCTCTTCAAGGGAAGAAGTTTGTTGCATGCGTTTTTAAGCCTTTGATAAACAGAATGTATTTGAGTTACAGGCATACAATTACTTTACACAATATAGTTCTGTAGGGAGAAGCTACATGCTTACCATGTAAGAGACTGCAGCAAAACAGTGGCAAATATCTATTAGTGCTGTAGGTGACAGGAAAGCCAGAAAGTGACCCCTATATGTGGTTAGCAAAAACTGCTTTGCAACATAACTAACTGCACCAATATGTAATTATCTATTAGGAATGTATATAATGTATGAAAAGAACTTTGACACACTCTCCATATAAAAAAGGCTGCTTTGTATGTGAACTGGACAAAAACTTTTATGAAAGATAAAACAGATATTGCATGTACATTGCAGTATTTCTGACCAAATTTCATTCAAGGGGTGATTTAGGTAAAATTGAAGGGTCCTTTCTTTAAGGAATAATGGGGAAAAATAAAATTTTGATGGTCAAAGTAAATTTTTAAGGGGAAATTAAAGTTTTGCCTGCAAAAATGATGTCTCCCCCAGTTTTCCCCCAAAAGATCTAAGATAAAAAAGAGCAAAAATTAGAGGATCAATATTCCCTGGTAACATGCACAACTACATATGGGGTCCTTCATATAAACCAAATTTCATTACATTCTGTTCAGTAGTTTCAGAGGATTTGCACTAAGATGATAAATGAGGATTTTCAGCAAATTTCTAAGTTCAAAAGGGCCATAACTACCATAATAAAAAAGACACCTTTTTACCCCTTTACACCCCCTAACAGAATTATAAAATGACCCCGAAAAGGGAGGTGCACATCCTCAATATATCTGTTAGCACTGAATTAAATTTCAGAAAGATCTAGTATTTGGTTTTGAGATTTCACAAAATAAGCACCCTTATAGCACGACAGACTGACAGACGGACGGACAGACAGGACAAAAACAATATCCCCCCTAAAAGTGGTGGCATACATAAATACCCTCATTTGGGGGCTAACAGAAACTTTGCATTGAAGTTAAAATTCTTTAAATACATATGAAACAAACTTAAGAAAAAATTCTCTAACAAGATTCATTTATTGTACCAAAATAGATTTTTTCATATAATAACAGTCAGTTTATAACATGGAATAGTCAGCACATGTGATAGAGCTGTTCAATTCAAATCTACATGTTACAGTAGGAGCACATTTAACAAATGTTAATTGGTCAGCACTTTGTTTTACATTGATAGGAAAGTGGGTTCATAAAGAGGAGGCACGCCCTATTCTCATCAATTTTAAATAACCTGACTTAAATGATAACAGAAATAACAAACAACAAGAGTTAACACTAAAGTATGTCTCGCCTGCCGGCACCATCAGAACCAATTATTCTTTCTTACTTCCACAATACTTTGAATTTACATGGATTTTCAGTTTTTGAGATCAAAAGATGTTTATAGAACTTAAACATTGCTAATATATGCAATAAAAATAATCAAAGTCATTCAACCAGAAAATCAAGGTCAAGGTCAAAAGATGGGGATGCAACTGTGCTAAGCTATTACTAGGGAATATGCATACCAAGTTTCATCAACCTAGGACCAATAATACTTGAGATATGGAGGTGTTTGCAAAACCTTAACATTGCTATTACATGTATATGTATTGAAAATTGTCAAAGTCACTCAACTGGAAAATCAAGGTCAAGGTCAAAAGATGGGGATGCAACTGTGCTAAGCTACTACTGGGGCATATGCATATCAAAATTCATCAACCTAGGACTTATAGTTCTTGACATATGGAGGTGCTGGCAAAACTTTCCATTGCTATTATATGTATTGAAAATTGTCAAAGTCACTCAACCAGATAATCAAGGTCAAGGTCAAAAGATGGGGATGCAACTGTGCTAAGCTACTACTGGGGCATATGCATACCAAGTTTCATCATCCTAAGACCTATAGTTCTTGAGATATGGAGGTGCTCGCAAAACTTTTCCATTACTATTATATGTATTGAAAATTGTCAAAGTCACTTGACCAGAAAATCAAGGTCAAGGTCAAAAGATGGGGATGCAACTGTGCTAAGCTATTACTGGGGCATATGCATACCAAGTTTCATCAACCTAGGACCTATAGTTCTTGAGATATGGAGGTGCTCATAAAACTTTTCCAAAAAGTTAACGTCACCGTTGCTGCCAGTAAAGTTACACCTATACACCTATGTCCTGCTCTGCTTCGCAGGCCAGACAAAAACAAAATAATGACAGTCACTTACATATGTAAAAAATACAAATGATGAATAATGTTGTCAACTACTACACATGAAAATTATGCAGATATTAGCTCGTCAGATGTCTGTCTCTAGTGTATGGCTTCAAGCTTAATGATTCAGGCATTAAATATATAAATCCTCACTTTGATCAACTTTTGTTAACAAATTAGTTTTTGCCCTGAATTCCATCTGTTGTGATGGTGAAAAATTAGTAAAATAAATTAAATCCATGTCATTAGCACTTATGGAAAGAAATGAAGGTGAAAAGGTCAATTCCATATGAATTTAAACAAGAGGCTCCCAGGAGCCTGAATCGCTCACCTGGTTTAATGTCAACCCTTTGAAGACTTTTGTATTGCTAAATGAGCTGAATGTTTAAGCAATAAAAAGCTTTTCTCTATCTGCAATAGTTTTCATTCCAATGCAAAAAACACTATTTTTCACCTTTAAAGGGCCACAACCCCTTAAAGGGGTCATCTGACAACTTCTACCCTATGGAGACTTTTGTAGAGCTAAATGAGCTGAACATTTAAGCAAGAAACAGCTTTTCTCTATCTGCAATAGTTTTCATTCTATAGGCCAACAAGAGGCTCCCAGGAGCCTGAATCGCTCACCTGGTCTTGAGTCAACTCTAAACATGTAAACACTTTTCTAGAGCTAAATGAGCTGAACATTTAAGCAAGCAACAGCTTTTCTCTATCTACTTAAGTTTCATTCTAAAGGCCAAAAACATGAAAAAACGTTATTTTAGGGGCTGTAACCCCTATAAGGGGTCATCTGACAACTTTGAACCAATGAAAACTTTTGAAGAGCTAAATGAACTGAACAATTAAGCAAGCAACAGCTTTTCTTTATCTGCTATAGTTTTCATTCACTAAGCCAAAAACATGAAAAAACTTCATTTTAGGGGCCGTTACCCCTATAAGGGGTCATCTGACAACTGCGATCCTATGGAGACTTTTGTAGATCTTTATGAGCTGAACATTTAAGCAGGCAACAGCTTCTCTTTTTCTGCTATAGTTTTCATTCACTAAGCCAAAAACATGAAAAAACGTCATTTTAGGGGCCGTAACCCCTATAAGGAGTCATCTGACAACTTTGACCCTATGAAGACTTTTGTATAGCCAAATGAACTAAACATTTAAGCAAGCAACAGCTTTTCTCTATCTGCTATAGTTTTCATTCTATAGGCCAAAAACATGAAAAAACGTCATTTTACAGGGCGTTACCCCTATTAGGGGTCATCTGACAACTTCGATCCTATGGAGACTTTTGTAGAGCTTAATGAGCTGAACATTTAAGCAAGCAACAGCTTCTCTCTATCTGCTATAGTTTTCATTCCATAGGCCAAAAATATGAAAAAACGTTATTTTAGGGGCTGTAACCCCTATAAGAGTTCATCTGACAACTTCGACACAATGGGGACTTTTGTAGAGCTAAATGAGCTGAACATTTAAGCAAGCAATAACTTTTCTCTATCTGTAATAATTTTCATTCTATAGGCCAAAAACATGAAAAAATGCTATTTTTCACCTTTAAGGGGCCGTAACTCCTATAAGGGGTCATCTGACAACTTCGACTCAATGGAGACTTTTGTAGAGCTTTTGATGCTGAAGCAGTAGCGTGGTATCAGATTTCATCTATCTCTTATACTTTTTGATTTACAAGCCAAATACAGTAGTCTGACCCCCCTAGTCTATTTTTAGTAACGGTGGCCATGTTATTTGGACGGCGGTCACCATTTGTGCAATCTTGGTAGAGGACATCCCATAGATGAAGTGTGCAAAGTTTCAAAGCAATCCCTTCAGTCATTTCGGAGGAGAAGATTTTAAAAGAAAAGTTAACGACGACGACGACGGACGACGACGGACGACGACAGACGACGACGGACGACGACGGACGCCAAGTGATGGCAATAGCTCACATGGACCTTTGGTCCAGGTGAGCTAAAAACACTATTTTTTGCCTTTAAGGGGCCGTAACCCCTATAAGGGGTCATCTGACAACTTCGACCCTATGGAGGCTTGTGTAGAGCTAAACGAGCTGAACATTTAAGCAAGCAACAGCTTTTCTCTATCTGCAATAGTTTTCATTCCATAGGCCAAAAACTCTATTTTTTGCCTTTAAGGGGCCATAACCCCTATAAGGGGTCATCTGACAACTTTGACCTTATGGAGACTTTTGTAGAGCTTAATGAGCTGAACATTTAAGCAAGCAACTGCTTCTCTCTATCTGCAATAGATTTCATTCTATAGGCCAAAAACACTATTTTTTGCCTTTAAGGGGCCGTAACCCCTATAAGGGGTCATCTGACAACTTCGACCCTATGGAGGCTTGTGTAGAGCTAAATGAGCTGAACATTTAAGCAAGCAACAGCTTCTCTCTATCTGCAATAGTTTTCATTCCATAGGCCAAAAACATGAAACAAGAGTTAACACTAAAGTATGTCTCGCCTGCCGGCACCATCAGAAACAATTATTCTTTCTTACTTCCACTATATTTTGAATTTACATGGATTTTCAGTTTCTGAGATCAAAAGATGTTTATAGAACTTAAACGTTGCAAATATATGCAATAAAAATAATCAAAGTCACTCAACCAGAAAATCAAGGTCAAGGTCAAAAGATGGGGATGCAACTGTGCTAAGCTACTACTGGGGCATATGTATACCAAGTTTCATCAACCTAGGACCTATAGTTCTTGAGATATGGAGGTGCTCGCAAAACTTTTCCATTGCTATTATATGTATTGAAAATTGTCAAAGTCACTCAACCAAAAAATCAAGGTCAAGGTCAAAAGATGGGGATGCAACTGTGGTAAGCTACTACTGGGGCATATGCATACCAAGTTTCATCAACCTAGGACCTATAGTTCTTGAGATATGGAGGTGCGCGCAAAACTTTTCCATTGCTATTATATGTATTGAAAATTGTCAAAGTCACTCAACCGGAAAATCAAGGTCAAGGTCAAAAGATGGGGATGCAACTGAGCTAAGCTACTACTGGGGCATATGCATACCAAGTTTCATCAACCTAGGACCTATAGTTCTTGAGATATGGAGGTGCTCGCAAAACTTTTTCATTGCTATTATATGTATTGAAAATTGTCAAAGTCATTCAACCGGAAAATCAAGGTCAAGGTCAAAAGATGGGGATGCAACTGTGCTAAGCTACTACTGGGGCATATGCATACCAAGTTTCATCAACCCAGGACCTATAGTTCTTGAGATATGGAGGTGCTCATAAAACTTTTCCAAAAAGTTAACGCCGCCGTCGCCGCCGCCGGTAAAGTAACACTTATGTCCCGCTCTGCTTCGCAGGCGAGACAAAAATGCTATTTTTCACCTTTAAGGGGCCGTAACTCCCATAAGGCATCATCTGACAACTTCGACTCAATGGAGACTTTTATAGAGCATTTGATGCTGAAGCAGTAGCGTGGCATCAGATTTCATCTATCTCTTATACTTTTTGATTTACAAGCCAAAAACAGTAGTTTGACCCCCCTGGTCTATTTTTAGCAACGGCGGCCATGTTTTTCGACGAATCAAAAATCCCCACATCAGTTCTGTGGGGGATACCCTAAAGTACCACCAGACCAAATTTGGTTTGAATCTGTGCAGCGGTTTCAGAGGAGAAGAAGTTTGAAGAAAAGTTAACGACGACGACGACGGACGACGACGACGACAGACGCCAAGTGATGGCAATAGCTCACATGGCCTTTGGCCAGGTGAGCCAAAAAAGTTTGGTCAGTGTTTATTTTGTGATTAAAACAACTTTGTCATTATGCTTAATACCAATGAAGAAAATTTCAAGTGACTGATAAAAATTCATTTTGGCAAACTTTTCTTGTTTCGAACTAGTCATGAATATTTTTCTAAAACTCAGATATTAACATTTTCATTTAGAGCCATATTCAGAACAGTATACATACAAAGTTGCAATAACAGAACAACCATTTTTTTTAATAGAAGAAGAAAAACTTAAACCAAAATTTGTGAAATAAAAATAATAAAATATCAATCTGTTTCAGTTCAATATGGTAATTTTTGAAACCAAAGAGATCAAGTAATAAGTGTAAAAGGACTGACATTTGATATCACAATAATATAAAGATCTATACAGCAATCATACTGCAGTTGTTTCTAATTCTTTCCATTCATCTTCTTCTTCTGAAGATGATAAGTTTTCTTCCTCTCCACTTTCACTGTACAATTCACTAGAAATGTTACCACTGTTCAGATCTGCCTCGTGTGGTAGCATGAATCTTGGTCTATCGTGTGTATTATAGTGACTCGGTGAACGAGGCCGGGTTATCACAGGTGACTGATTTTCACGTCTTTCATTTAAAGTCAAAGCTGTCATAGAATGTGGCATCATGTCTGTAAATGAATTGTCTGTGTATGAATGATTTTGATCACTAACTGTGTGTATTTGTTCTAATGTTCGTGACCGGTGTCGTATTCCATGAGGATCTGGAACTTTAAGTGAGGAATTGTACAATCCACAGTTCTCAGGATTGGTGAAATGAAGCTTGACCTGTCATAAAAAAAAATCAACATTGTGATATTACAGTAAATCAATAGTAAATTAAACCAGCAACTATGTGCATTCATACCAGTTTTTTTTTCATCAGCTATTGCCAGATTATATATTTTAAAAAATGATAGTATGACTAGTTAAGATTGACTTATGTTCATGTTTCTTTGAGTGCTAGGAATTGGTTTGTCATAGTTTTTAAGTTGGCATCCTAGTTCTATATTGTTCTGAAAATAAATTCTTATTAATTTGATTTGGTCCCCACCTTTGGCTTGTCAGTCTCTTTAGACTCTTTAGATATGTCTGGAATTCTGTTCTAATTCTAAGGGTGTCATAATCTCGTTATTTATCAAAAGCCTATGCTTAAAAACTCCTCACACTGCATTTTATGTTTTTGCCAAATTTATTCAAAAATGGCAACATCAGTGTATACATTCCTTGTGTAACTATCAAAGTATGATGATCTATATGTAAATTTGAAAATATGAGATTGAATATAAATGTTTTTGCTGTCTTACCTGAAAGTTAGGACTAAACAACTTGTGAGCTTTATCTTTGTTAGCTTTATCTAGTTCAGACTTTGGGATAGTCATTGTATAATAATTACAAGAACCAGGAACTTCTCCAGCCCAGGACTTTCTGCCATTTTCTTTTGGTTTGTCATCAGCCTCCACAAAAAATGTGTTTAACCAAAACTGAAACATTTTATCCTGTAATACAAACAGAAAGAGATCATGTGACCTGTGCCAAATCAGAGAATGAAAAAAAGATAAAAGGTTAAAATTTACAAAGATGGGGGGGGGGGCATGTGCTTACTGATACATCTAATCAAAAATAGCACCTTTTTATACAGTAACAAATATGTTATAATTTTATTATCTGTCACAAATTATTACAGTCATATGAATTTAATTGTATGCTCTTTTATAATTAAAGGACCCTCAATTGGAATAAAGCTAGTTCTATTTCTATAATAAAATTTTAAATAACTTAAGAAATGGTCCCTTATTTTGTTTTTAATAATTGGAAAATAGCTCAATCCATAATCTCTCCCTACCCCTTTAAGAATAAAGAAAAGATGAAATGATGTATCATTATTCATTAATTCAAATGTTTGTGGTTTATGTAGACAGTATCCACAAGGCCAAGAATTAAATACTGTTAATTTTTTATGTATTCAGAATAAAATTTCATAATCAAAATTATAGCTTCCATTATTAAACAAGAGGTTCCCCAGGAGCCTGAATCACTCACCTGGTCTTTAAGCTACCAGGGTCTCTTCTATGACCTATAACCCCTATAAGGGACCGTTACCCCTATAAGGGGTCATCTGATATCTTCAACCCAATGGAGATTTTTGTAGAGCTCAAAAAGATAGACATTTAATCAAGCAACAGCTTTTCTCTTTTTGCAATTGTTTTCATTCTAAAGGGCAATAAAAAGCTTCGCCGAGCGCAGCATGATACGACCACAACATGTTGAACCCTGTACGTTTTAGACCCAATATGGAAAGTCTATTGCTCTGGACACATGCAGCCCATGGTGGACTGACAAAGGTTTTTGATAGACTTTCAATCCAGGGGGTAAAAATATAAATTTTCAATTTTGAATTCTACTCTTGAAAAGAATAATGTTTGGGGGAAAAATTAAAAAGCTAACCAGAATTTTTTTTAAATTATGATTATGGCCCCTTAGGTAATGAGCGAAAAAAAGGTGGGGGTTGCAAAAATTTATTCTTAAATTTAGAATCGCTACTTGGCAAGGATGAACTTGTAATCATTTTTTTTAATCAGACCAGAAATAAACAAGAGGCTCCCAGGAGCCTGAATCGCCCACCTGGTCTTGAGTCAACCCTAAACATGTAAACACTTTTTCTAGAGCTAAATGAGCTGAACATTTAAGCAAGCAACAGCTTTTCTCTATCTACAATAGTATCATGCTATAGGCCAAAAACATGAAAAAAACGCTATTTTAGGGGCCGTATAAGGGAACATCTGACAACTTTGACCCAATGAAAACTTTTGTAGAGTTAAATGAACTGAACAATTAAGCAAGCAACAGCTTTTCTCTATCTGCTATAGTTTTCATTCACTAAGCCAAAAACATAAAAAAACGTCATTTTAGGGGCTGTTACCTCTATAAGGGGTCATCTGACAACTTCGATCCTATGGAGACTTTTGTAGAGCTTTATGAGCTTAACATTTAAGCAACATTAAAGCAAGCAACAATTTTTCTCTATCTGCTATAGTTTTCATTCTCTAGGCCAAAAACATGAAAAAACGTCATTTTAGGGGCTGTTACCCCTATAAGGAGTCATCTGACAACTTTGACCCTATGAAGACTTTTGTGTAGCCAAATGAACTAAACATTTAAGTACCACTATTTGTAAGAATCATGCAAAAAGCGATTCATGGGTGGAAAGCCTACACCACTTTATTTTTGATATATTACTCCTACTAGCAGCCTGATTCGATATTTTGTACTCTTTTTCCAAGCTAGCCTTGGTCCTGAGAGAAAAAAAATATATAGAATGCATTGGAAAATTGTAAGAAAGGGAGATAACTCTTAAAACTGTCAATAATAGGACCAGACAGTTATGAGCAAATTGTTATTAATTTCTTATTTTGTATACTTTGAACTTTCTTTTGTTAAAAATAAACCACTGTAGCCTTTTTATCAATGAATCATTTTCTTCAATTTTGCATGATTCTTAGGTGGAGTACTACTTAAGCAAGCAACAGCTTTTCTCTATCTAGATACTATAGTTTCATTCTATGGGCCAAAAACATGAAAAAAACGTCATTTTAAGGGCCGTAACTCCTATAAGGGCACATCTGACAACTTTGACCCAATGAAAACTTTTGTAGAGCTAAATGAACTGAACAATTAAGCAAGCAACAGCTTTTCTCTATCTGCTATAGTTTTCATTCTCTAGGCCAAAAACATGAAAAAACGTCATTTTAGGGGCTGTTACCCCTATAAGGAGTCATCTGACAACTTTGATCTTATGGAGACTTTTGTAGAGCTTTATGAGCTTAACATTTAAGCAAGCAACAGCTTCTCTCTATCTGCTATAGTTTTCATTCACTAAGCCAAAAACATGAAAAAACGTTATTTTAGGGGCTGTAATCCCTATAAGGGGTCATCTGACAACTTCGACTCAATGGAGACTTTTGTAGAGCTTTTGATGCTGAAGCAGTAGTGTGGTATCAGATTTCATCTATCTCTTATACTTTTTGATTTACAAGCCAAAAACAGTAGTCTGACCCCCCTAGTCTATTTTTAGTAACTGCGGCCATGTTGTTTGAATGGGGGTCACCATTTGAGCAATGTTGGTAGAGGACATCCCATTAATGAAGTATGCAAAGTTTCAAAGAAATCCCTTCAGTCGTTTAGGAGGAGAAGATTTTCAAAGAAAAGTTAACGACAACGACGACGGATGCCAAGTGATGGCAATAGCTCACCTGGACCTTTGGTACAGGTGAGCTAAAAAGTTACAATTTTGGTCCCTTTTGGTCCCTAATAACATAACAGTAAAAAAAGGGGACACAAAAATATATCTGCTAGTTGACAAGAATAAACTTTCAAAAACATTGTCAAAATCGGACAAGAATTAAATAAGTTTCGATTTTGGCCCCTTATTACGTAACAGGTGAAAAAGGGGTGGGGTCACAAAAATAAATTCTCAAATCTCAAAATGGTTCGATCCTCGTCAGGGGTGAAAATTTCATGAACCGATTTTCCGGCTCTCTCTTGACACCATTTGCGAGGATGGTCTCAAGAAACGATGCTAGTCCTTCGGAAGGGACGATAAAAGGTTGTCCCGTGTATGGGGAGAGCAATACCCTGTGCACGTTAAAGACCCCTTTGTAGAGTTCGATAAGAGTAGGCTCAATGGGGGCCGTCTACAAAGGCCACACTCGCAAACTGCTAGCTGGAGAGGGATTTATAGAAGCATTAATCTTGTTTCCCAATCCAGGATAAATAAATATGTTTAAACTAAATTCTCAAATTTGGATTGGCTACTTGACAAAAATAAACTTGCAAAAACAAATTTCAAAAACAAACAAGAAATAAAAAAGTTTGTATTACCGCCCCTTTTGGCCCCTAATTACAAAACAAGTGAAAAAGGGGATGGTCGCAAAAATTAATTCTCAAATTTGGATTCGCTACCTGACAAGAATAAACTTGCAAAAAAAATTTCAAAATCAGACCACAAAGAAAAAAAGTTTCGATTTTGGCCCCATTTGGCCCCTAATTACGTAATAGGGGGAAAAAGGGGGTCGTTAAAATTGATTCTTAATTTTGTATCCGCTATTTGACAAGAACAAACATGCAAAAAAAAAATTTCAAACCAGACCACAAATATATTTTTTTTTATTTTGTCCCCTTTTGGCCCCTTATTACACAAACGGGAAAAAGGGGGCGCAAAAATTCATCAGGTTCATTCTTTTAATGTAAGAAACATTCTTGACAAATTTCACAGCAATAGGCCAACTAGAGTAATGGTGGAAACAAATAAAATATTTGAATTTTTTGCCCCTTTTGGGCCCCTAATTTCGAAACAAAAAAAGGGGGGACCTCCAAAATCAATCCCATACATCCTTGTATGGTAAGGAATATCACTGTCAAATTTCATAGCAATCAGATAGCTAGAACTAAAGTTATTGTGGAAACAAACAACAAGAGGCTCCCAGGAGTCTGAATCGCTCACCTGAACTACACAGACACATATATTTTGTAGATATTATTGTGCATAACCATATGCAATTTAAATTTCTGAAACATCTTGGTTAGTTTTCAAGATATTGGGCTGGATAAGTGCAAAATTTGGCAAAAATTAGGAAAAAGGGCAATAACTTCCACATCAGCAGTCAGATCTTTTCCAAAATTTCAGATCACGTAGATCTTTATATGCTGATCTTTTTTGATTCTTGCACAATTTTGATATCTGAAACCATTTTTGAGTTATTAGCAAAAAAATGCAATTTACCCCTATGTTCTATTTTTAGCCATGGCGGCCATGTTTTTCACGAATCTGAACGATAGAGTTGTAGCATATAAGCTATTAAACAAGTGTGCCAAGTTAAAATGCAGTTGGTCTTACGGTGTCAGACAAGTTATTCTTTGAAATTCAGGGAAAAAGTAATGAAAAATGGTAAATTTTGTTGTTTTAAGGACAATAACTCCTAAAAGAAATTATCCTACAGCTTTGATCTAAATACATGAAATGTAGATCTGTATGTGCTTAATCATATGCAATTCAAATTCTTGAAATATCTTGTATAGTTTTCAAGATATATGGCTAAACAAGTGAAAAATTTTGAAAAAATCCAGAAAAAGGGCAATAACTCCCACATCAGTTGTTGGATCTTCTTGAAACTTTCATAGCAGGTAGATCTTGAGATGCTGATCAGTTTTGTTTCCAATCAGAATTTTGATATCTGTAACCATTTTTGAGTTATTAGCAAAAAACTGCAATTTACACCTATGTTCTATTTTTAGCCATGGCGGCCATATTTTTTGACGAATCAAAAATTTGAACGTAGAATTGTAGCATATATGCTATTAAACAACTGTGCCAAGTTTGGTTGAAGTTGGATAAATGGTGTCAGACAAGTTAATCTTTGAAATTCAGGGGAAAAGTAATGAAAAACGGTAAATTTGACACTTTAAGGGCCATAACTCCTAAAAGAAAGGGTTGTACAGCTTTGACCTAATTACATGAAATGTAGATCTTGACGTGCTCAATCATCTGCATTTTGAATTTTTAAAATAACTTGTATAGTTTTCAAGATATAGGGCTAAATAAGTGCAAAATTTTGGAAAAATCCAGAAAAAGGGCAATAACTCCTACATCGGTTGTTGGATCTTCTTGAAAATTTATAGGCAGGTAGATCTTGAGGTGCTGATCACTTTTACCCTTGCCAGAATTTTGATATCTGTTACCGTTTTTGAGTTATTTGCAAAAAACTGTAATTTGACCCCCCTGTTCTATTTTTAGCCATGGGGGCCATGTTTTTTTACGAATCAAAAATCCGAACGAGAGTTTTGTACACATAATGCCACTAAACAACTATACCAAGTTTGGTTGCAATTGGACTTATGGTGTTGGACAAGTTAACGTTTGAAAAATTGTTTACAGACGACGACAGACGACGACGACGGACGCCAAGTGATGGTAAAAGCTCACATGGACCTCCATGGAAAAAGATTTTTAAAAAGGTCATGGTTAAAACAACAACGCTAAAAATGTAGTATTTTTGGCCCTTTTTTGAGCCCCTAATTTCTAAATGAAAAATGGGGGGAACCCCAAAATCAATCCCATACATCCTTTTATGGTAAGGAACATCATTGTCAAGTTTCATAGCAATCAGATAACTGAAACTAAAGTAATTGTGGAAACACTAAAAAGTTAACAGACAACCACGACAGCATCATACCATAATACGTCCGCAAATTTTTTGCGGTCGTATAAAAACATGAAAAAAATGCCATTTTTGACCTTAATAGGACCAAGACCCCTATGGGGTGTCATCTGACAACTTACAACCAATGGAGACTGTAGTAAGAGTATCTGATGCTGAAGAAGGATGGTTCCATCAGATTTTCTCTATCTCAATTTCTTTTTGATTTACAAGCCAAAAACATTAGTCTGATCCCCCCGTTCTATTCTTGGCAACGGTGGCCATGTTTTTTGACAAATCAAAAATTGAAACAATCTTTTTGTGCAGAACACTCTAATTAAGATCAATCATACCAAGTTTCTTTAAATTCTGTTTAGCAGTTTCGGAGGAAAAGATTTTTAAAAATTGTTTACGGACAACAGACGGTTAGTAATGGCAATAGTTCACATGGACCTTTAGTCCAGGTGAACTAAAAAATACAAGTAAAACAATTACAATAATTGTAAACCTGGAAATTTTGGCGGCAGATTTATTTTTGAGATTTTTGTTTAACATTGTTATAGTGAAAATCATACATTTTATTAAAGTCTATGGATAATAACATTAAAGCGCCAATTAAAAACTGTGCAAACTAAAATTCAGTTGTCCCACCATGAAATAAAGACTAAGTAAAATTTCCTGGTTTACTGTATCATTAAGAGTGATACAAACTATTCAATAAATGACAGGGAACTCAGGTGCTACATTTGATTAGTAGTAGCAGTGTATTCAAAACCAATAAATTCCTCTTCAAAGTTGGGTGCATACAACTTTGAACATAAGTTCTCTATTAAATATAATAATGTTCATGGATAAAAATGATTTAAAATAGTTCTGTGTATTTGTTAACCTACAGTATAATCACCAGGCTAATTTGTTTTGATAAAATGACTTTATATCAAGCATATTCAGAACTCCTTATAAAACATTTGACCAATTAGGCAAGATTATATACTAATCTTTAAATATCAGCAATTCAACTACATGTAGAATACCCACAGTTAGAAAGGGACCTGTCCGCAAAATATCTACATGTTAATTATGCAACAGATCTCAAAAAGTTTTTTTTTTCCAAAAATATTTTCAGCGATTTACAGTAAATTTTAATATGCACATGATGACATGCTATATAGCAATTGAACAGAACTTCAGAACTGTACTGTCAATAGTTTTGAGTCTTAGGGGAGGAGCAGAAGGACAGAATGAAAACTATAGAGTGTCCAAAGCTGTGAGACCCTAATCGATGTAATCATGGATAAAAGCTACACCAAGTGATACAATGACACCATGTTAAAACCAGTACATTGGAAACCCAGTTAGGATAGCCAATACCTTTGAACACATCCAGTCCATGAGGGACTCACAAAACATCTTGGCACTTGTATTCTGTAGTTGACTTCAATGCATATTTTGCTTCAACTTATATTGATATCAAGATGAGACTTTGTAAAACCATCTGTCCAGACAAACTCATTTGATGCTTTTGGCCCTTTGGCCCCTTAATTTTCTTGAAATGTTAAGCCATATTGCTAATGCAGACAGTGATAGTCACAAACATTCCAGTGAATCTTTTTAAATCTGATCACTAAAAAGTTCATTTTTAAGCTTGGTCTAACTTTGACCACCTGAAGCAATGACATGATGCACAAAACATCAAAACCATTGTAACATTTAGTTGACAGAGAAATAAATTAGGAATAAAATGAAAAAATAATTTTCAATACCGCATGAAATACTTAAATTCTACAGCAGATTTGTCAATACATCAATTTTGTCTATAAGACCACAAGTCACAAATACAAAAGAAGCTGCAGTTCGTTGTGACAAACATATTAAAATTTCATAACAATCTGTTGCTTAAAACTAAACTGCACCTAAATCAAAGTGCCCACAGACAACAACATAACATAAAACAATCCAAACAATTTTGCAGTTTTATAAAAAAGTCTACTGAGTTTTATAGCATAATACAAGTCACAACTCCTACTTGATCATAAATACTTTTATTTAACTGTCTGTTACATGTAAATAGCTCTGGTTAGAATAGAATCATATGCACTCATGAAAGTGCTACCAGTTTTTCACTCTATTGTTTTGGCCCTATTGCTAAACTTTATCCAGTACATTTTAACAACAATGAGGACAATAACAAAAGTTTGAGAACAATGACATTACCACAAGGTTTTACAGCTGATAAGACTATAACATATACTGACCATGCAATTATTCTACCCATAATGCAATATATTACCTATATTGTACATTTTCAATTCCTTTTAAACTATTTTTCAAAACCTACAACACTTTACTTTCACAAAAATTGTTACAAATCCTATTTTGAATATCAATTTTTCCAATACACATCAAGTGGTGCACACAATTACAAATCCATATTTACCCCTAATGTGTCTTTTCTAAATGCATTTGTCATGCCAGTAAGACTTAGCTGAAATTTTATACACAAGAGAAAAATATATTTATCATTAAAAAGCTGAAGCTAATACATGATATACATGTAGTCTATAATGGTTATCAAATTTATTACTGATTTCATATAAAAACAATATAAGCAAATATATAAAGAATAAGATTATGTATGAAGCCTCAAACCTTTACACTATAGATTGCTTTAAACAGAGCTAAAAATATTTTGCAATTCTTATATTTTTCTCTGGTTATCTTAAGCTCAAGTGAAAATCTTCATATTAAAGCTTAAAATGAGTCATTATTTATTTCTTATGTTTCCCCTGTT
Source organism: Arcuatula senhousia (assembly GCA_963971305.1). Lineage (NCBI taxonomy): Eukaryota > Metazoa > Mollusca > Bivalvia > Mytilida > Mytilidae > Arcuatula > Arcuatula senhousia. Next base: position 43,180,712 of record OZ020307.1, on the reverse strand, counting down.
TCCCTCTTTTGGGGTTCAAAGGTTGATTACTCTAACAAAATCGTGTGGTTCACAATTTCCTATAAAAGTACACAAGGGATAGAAGGGCAGCTTTTAATGTGATAATAGCTGCCTGACTTAATTGGCCTTTCGTTTAATGGTTTTAGCCTCTGATGAAGGACTTTTATCATACATTTAGCGTTTATATTCATGAATTTTCCAGGACGAAACAGCCAGAAATATCCAAGCCATATCTGACCAAAGTCCTGATATGGCCATATCAGGGGCACATGCTCATGAGAGGGGTTAATATGGCTTTTTCCTGGGCCATATCAGCCCTCGCATGCCCGTGTGACATCATTAGCTCCGCCCTTTTACCAAACATAAGATGATGTTCAGATTATAATTAATTTTAAAATGACAATAAAACAATAATACTAATTATAGAAAATTAAATATTTTATATTATGTTTTCTTTTGTGTGTGTGTGTGTGTGTGTGTGTTAGAATAGGCTTTTAGAGCATTTTAGGGTCTAGTGTGGTGAATGATGTGATAAAGAGATTATGACACAATGTTTTCCATATCAGGTCCAATATCATTCCTTGACCCATATTAGGTCGAGGCGTCGGAGTCTCAGAATGATATATGGGACCCGATATGAAAAACCCTGTGTAATAATCTATATCTATTTTGTATTTATAGTTTAATTTGTGAATTGTTAGCTTTTATTTGCAATTTACTATCTTTTAACTTGTATATTTTTCATGAACAATGTATCTTAAACTACATTGTGCACTGAAGTAATAAAATTTATTAACAAATATTAACTATAAGAAGTTTTGACTTTATATAACCAAAAAAATATCCAAAATTAATATAATACAGTTAATTCAGAGATATAAAACAAATAAGATTCAAAACATATATACAGTGGATTCCTCTAAATTGCATAACCAATTTGTCAGAGAAATTTATGCAATTAAACAAACGATTCAATCAAGTGAAATGTCAATTATAAACAGAAAATACAATGAATTTACACAATTTTGTCTAATTAGCAAATGTGTTGAGTTTACAACTCCCAGTTGACACTTTTATTGTATTCTAATGCTTCTAAAAACAAATGTCACATATTAAAAAGAAGATTGTAAAAAATGTCACGATCACTTTTATAATACACACTTCAAAGAACTTTTTAAGAAAACATTTGATTTTCATGGGTATCAAGGTGGTTTCTAAAAAATTTCAGTCAATTAACAATAATTTTTAACTATTTTGCATAATTATTTTCAATGCAATTAAATGAAATTTTAAAAATTAAAAGTATATGAAATGATTTGGTGTTTTAAATCTTATTCAATAAAGAGGATTAGTCAATTTTATTAAGTGGAATCCACTGTACCTGTAATATCATTGAAGCAAACCCACTAGCTGAGTGTCTGTGATCTTGTGAAAGTAAAGTTCCTTGTGGTACATGTATATATTTTTTTTATCCCTCAAATCAGAAAATTTATAAATGGACCACTACAGAACTTTGATTTTAAAACATATTCACATGCCTCATGTAATAGTCAATAACTATGAACCAAATGCAAAATCTTAATACATAAATCATAGCATAATATAACTTATAAATGGTCGCATTCAATGGAAAGTCAAGGATGTATGCATTAATATTGATAAATATTCATGCACATATATCTATATAAAAGTTGTATTAAAATACCTTATTAAAAGTAACCTGGAATATTTAATCCAAGCTTTTCATTAGAAATAATCTAAACAAGGTTATAAAGGTCAACAAGAGGATGAAGCTGGTCTATTATCGGAACACTTTTATAACACTTGTCATGTAAAAATGTAAAACTGCAATTATGCAAATATCTTAACATAAAATCTCACAAAGTCAATAGAACAAATTGATGTTAGTAAAAACATTCAGTTCATATGGTTCAATGTAATGGTACCTATTATTATGCACTTGTAGTAAAAAGAGTATCTAAACAAAAATTGAACAGTCCATACTGAATTTGTTTTGTTCAAATACGTCTATTGTCTATGAAGCTAATTAAAACCTGATATCAAACCTGGAGTATAAGTTTGATATTGGACCTCTTGTTGATGTTTATATTACAGCACAAAAGTATAAATTTGACCCTTCTTGAAATAGAATAGGTAACAAAAATATTACGACCACACAAGAATATGTCTAAAAGGCATGATGACCTGGCTCACAACTAATCACTAAACAATGAAGTTGATGCTAGGGAAATAACTTTATAAATTTTTTGTATGCCCAAATTCTATGGCACCAACCATTGTATTACTAATTGAAGGCCTGGGATTTTATCCTAAGTATATTCAGACACAATTTTTTTCTATCTTGAACACAATGCAATGCAAATGAAAATTACTTAACATTTTTGCATAAAAAATGTACAAACTTTTTAGCCAAAATTGACAAATTGACATTATCATTTATCACTAGAATGGCGGTCTTTTTTATCATTTATCACTAGAATGGCGGTCTCCAATCGTTGTCCATGAAAGCGTATGTCACCTGCGTCTTAAAATATTTGGTAACCTGCGTCTTAAAATATTTGGTAAACAGGAAGTAGATGAGCTAATGTCATAAAATGGCTTTACACTGTTAAGTACTAAAGGAGGAAGCTACATGCCAAATAAAGAGGCTGTGACGGAAATTTTTGTGATGCAGCAGAACGCCACAGGACACCACAAGACGACTGATAGTGCCAAAGTGACTCCTATATGTCACCTTGCAACATGTTGAAGATGACATTAGAATCCTGGCCCCCTCTCCTAGGTAATAATATGTATTGTAACAAAATCATACTTTGTAAACCCAAGAATAAAACATGCATTCCTTTTCTGTCATCTACCAAATATGGGCAACTATGAAGTTGATGAGACAGGTACAATTTTATGGTGAATTCATTTTGTTCATATCCTGATGACAACAGTATATTACGTTAACTGATGATATACTTTCTATTATGCTTGAATTTTTTTGGCCCTTTAAACCCCTATTTCCTTTTTTGTATTCAAAAATATGTCCACTGAATATGAAATTCACAAAAGGAGTATGTTCACAAAGGCCCATAATCGGCCCTGTAATTGGGTTGATTTTTCATGTTTCAGAAATCTAAATGAATGCTTTGGAAATTACCCACAGAATACCTATATTTAACAAATATAATAGTTTTCTAATGATAAAATTGTGCTGTTTCCTTCGATGACACCCAAAATATTAGAAAAAATAGGAAAATCTTCATTTTTATCGATTTTTCACCCCTTTTCACCATTAGTGTGCCAAAATCAAAAGTGGCCGCATGCTCTGACCAACATAGATTTTTGTTAATTTATTTATTACTTAAAAGCGAATATTTTAACCAAATAATAATTTTGGTCAGAATATGCGGCCAATATTATATTCATCATTTTTTACCGAAAAAGAGGCTAAATATGTCAAAAATAGCGATTTTTACAGAAATTCACTAACTTTTAAGGTCCCTGATGTTCACAAGAGTAAAAATTTATGCAGAATTTATGACATTTTACAAAGTATAGAGCCTTATGGCCATTCTAGCAGCATCATTAGTAGCAGTCTCGAATTTGAAATTTTTTGGCCCTTTCCGAACAAACTCCTTTTATAAATTTTTATTTACTACGTCATTCAATTTAAAAGGTGTGAAGATGCCAACTTGGGGCAATGTAAAAGAAAGAAAATAAAGAAGGTATGTGTCCATGGGACACAAATGCCCCCGCTAGCCCCTAACAGGAAGTAGAAGTCCGACAGGTCTGAAAGTCACTTAGGACTTACAGTTTGTCATACTAAATCATCCTATCAAGTTTCATATCAATCTCATGTACAGTTTCTGAGAATTTTCAGTCATGATCACTTATTTTCACATCAGCCTCATTCCAAAACAGGAAGTATATGTCAGGCAGGTATAAAGATGGCTTAGGACGCACAGTTTGTCGTAATAAACCATCCTACCAAGTTTCAAATCATTCTCATGTACGGTTTCAGAGAAAAGCTTGACAAAAATTTTCATAGTCATGTTCATATATATATATTTTTTCACATCGGCCTAAGTCCCAAACAGGAAGTAGATGCCCAACAGGTCTGAAAATCACTTAGGATGTACTGAACCATCCTACAAAATTTCAAATCATTCTCATATATGGTTTCTGAGAAAAGCTTGACGGAAATTTTCAGTCATGTTCACATCGGCCTTAGTCCCAAACAGGAAGTAGATGTCCGACATGTCTGAAAATTGCTTAGGGCGTACAGTTTTTCATACTGAACCATCCTACCAAGTTTCAAATCATTCTCATGTATGGTTTCTGAGAAAAGCTTGACGGAAATTTCCATAGTCATGTTCACTTATTTTCACATCGGCCTAAGTAAAAAACAGGAAGTAGATGTCTGACAGGTCTAAAAATTGCTTAGGACGTAAAAGTTTGTCATACTGAACCATCCTACCAAGGTTTCAAATCATTGTCATGTGTGGTTTCTAAGAAAAGCTTGACAGAAATTTGTACAGACATTAGAAAAACTTAATGTCCCCAACATGTTGTCGCGGGGGCATAATAAAAACCTATTTCCCACCAAAATTATAAATGCTTTTAGCATAAAAACAGGCACATGGACCTATACTTTTTTGGTGCTTATTTTGATAATTTGTTTATATTCTTTAAAACAGATGCAACTTTATTTATTTTTATTAACTTTAAGATAGAAGAGCAAACCCCCTCCATATTTTATGATGCACATTTGACACAATTCTGGTATTTTGTCTTACCTTCTTTTTCATTCTGGGTTTATTATAAAATACAACTTTGATGTCTCCACAAAGAGGTACAGACTGTTCTATGGGCATATAATATGAGGCCTGGCCTTTCTTTATGTCTTCATATATCTTGGAGGTGTATACTTTCACTTTCAGCTGGTATACTTCAAAATAAGGTGCTACAAACAGCAAGTAGATATTGCATATTTAACTTGCACTGATATATTTTCTTAAAACTGCCTTAAAAATTGCTTTTGACTTAAAATCGTGGTTATCCAGAGGTTACAAATTCTTGACCTTTACCCTTTGCTATGATGCTCATGCTGTTGTTATTTCTATGTACAATTAAGTGTCTTGTAATATGTCTTGCACTATATGGTCTACAAAAAACTTAAAAGACCTGCATATTAAAATCGAAATAGATCTATAATTAATTGATTTATGTATTCACATCAATTTGAAACTTTTATTTATAATCAATGTGATTGCAAAAGAAAACATGATATCTTGTGCAGTGCACTGTGAATAACTTATAAATATGAACTACTTTAAACAAGTGTTGTATGTGATATTTCAGGTCACATATACTCAAAAGAACAATTCTTAACAATCATTGAAGGTTTGTTTGATTTTGTTTTGTGGTTAATTTGACTACCATTCAAAAATGAAGATAACAGATGTCATATTATTGCTACAAAGACTTTATTGGTAATCAGCGGCTTTTTCCTTTGATCTCATTTGCCTGGTATGTTTTAGTATCATGGAAAGTCCGTGATACAAGAAAATATCAGGTGGGAGAACTTGATAACTGGGACTTCATGTGGCGTCATTTCTTATGTCATGTGACGTTATTAAACTGAAAACTTGTTAAATGTGTGTATTTTTTAATTACCTATAAAAAGAATATTATGTACTTTCCTTCTTTAAACTATATACATCTAGTCTTGTATCAGACTCTTATATTCAGATTTATACTCACAGCAACCACTGCCATTATGCATTGGAACTGTCATGAACTCAATTCCTTTCAACAACAATGTGACAGGCTTGTAATCTAATTGGTTCTTTATGAGATACTCGTAATACTCCACATATCGCCTCTGACTGGGAATCGTTACTCCCTATGAAATAATAAGATAGAAATAGAGATTAACTGGTGCTTTCTGCTTTAATAACTGGCATATACTTTTCAGAAATAAGAGGATCCCATCAGCCTGAATTGCTCACCTGACTAATTGCAAATCAAAAATTAATTATCATTTGACAATAATGTAGAGTTTTTGTGAAGCTTAATTGAGGTAAAATTTGAGTAAGTAAATGCCTATCTACATGTATGTGACTGTATCATATTGAACATGAAGCTCAAGACTTGCTATTCTTGACATTCAATGTACAATAAATTTCACAAACTTCATAAAGGACACCATTCAAATCAAAGCAATCATGCAATCATTTCAGAGAAATTAATTCATTTGAAATAGAAAAAAACCAAAACATATTTAAAAAAGTTTAAACATAAAATTGCTGTGAATAAACGTTGAAGTTAAAACTAATGTAAAAAATGGGTCAAAGACAGAAATGGCCGGATTTCGTTTAACAAGAAGTAGGTGAGCGACAGACCTGAAATCACATCCCACGTTATGGGAGCCCATGTTGATGCTGCATACCAAATATCAAAAGGCTGTGATTAGTAGTTGCTAAGAAAACTGTTAGGAAAATTTTCTACTATTGGACATTATTGTCAAAAATTAAGTAAGTCGGTAAACAGGAAGTAGGTGAGCGACAGACCTGAAATCACATCCCACGTTATGGGACCTCACCCTGATGCTGTATACTAAATATCAAGTGGCTGTGATTTATAGTTGCTGAGAAAAATGTAACGAAAATTTTCTACTATTGGACATTATTGTCAAAAATTAACTAAGTCGGTAAACAGGAAGTAGGTGAGCGACAGACATGAAATCGCATCCCACGTTATGGGACCCCACCCTGATGCTGTATACCAAATATCAAGTGGCTGTGATTAGTAGTTGCTGAGAAAACTGTTACGAAAATTTCTTCCCCGCCCGCCCGCCATTCACCATTTTATAACCCGGATTTTTCACTCTGTGAAATCCGGCCAATAAAATGAATAAGGAGCTCTTGTAGACATTTGATACTAAACAAGGAAATGTGTCAAGATGGCACTCATGCCCCGCTTGCAAATACGTAGTATCAGTGGACCGGATCGAAACTCAAACTTGACCTGTAACTCATCATGATAGACTCACATAGCAAAAATCTTTTAAATGTATGCAAGGATGTCGAAAAAAGTGCGGAAAACTGTTACTTTTACAAAATTTGCTTAGTTCAAGGCTGTAATTAAAGTCAAAATCAGTGGACCGGAATGAAATTCAAACTTGACCTGTTACTCATCATGGTAGACTCACATACCAAAAATCTTTTAAATATAAGCAAGGATGTCAAAAAAAGTGCAGAAAACTAAAGTGTGACGGACGGACGTACGGATAGAAAAACTTTATGCCCCCAAACAAAGTTGGCGGGGCATAAAAACCGTTAAGATTTTTTGCATCTTGTTATTATTATGCCTTTTTTTACCTATGAGCCAAAAACTGAAGACTGACACCTGACCTCCTCCATTTATTTACAGCTGCACCAGCTATGATGGATAAGACGGACAGAGTGCAAACCTATAGTCCCCTTCAGCTTTTGCCGGTAGGGGACTAAAAAGGGGAGTCACAATAAATAATCCTCAATTTTGTATTCACTACTTGACTTAACTTGTAAAAACAATATTAAAATCTGATCAGAAATGTAAAAAGTTGTATTTGTTGCACCTTTTGTGCCCCTTATTTCTATAGGAAATCAATCTCATATATAGTTTTATGGTAAAGCATATCATTGTCAAATTTGATAGCAACATTGGCCAATCAGAAACAAAGTTATTGAGGTAACAATTAAAATATTTGCATTTTTTGGCCCCTTTTGGGCCCTTAATTTTTTAACAAATAAAGGGGGACCCCCAAAATCAGTACCATACATCTTATTATTGTAGAAACATTATTGTAACATTTCACAGCATTTGGAAACCCAGAACAAAAGTTATTATGGGAACATACAAAACAAGAGGCTCCCAGGAGCCTGAATCGCTCACCTTGCTTTAATGACTCAATGTAACAATATTTAACATTGCCAACAGCAAGTTGTGACATGAAACCATTGGAAAGCTCTATGAAGCTGAGCATTTCAGCAAGCAAAGCTGTGATACAATTTTCTATGGTACACAATCTTTCATGTACAATCCACTATTTTTGGCATTTAAGGGGCCATAACCCCTATAAGGGGGTCATCTGACAATTTCGACCTAATGGACAATTTTGTAGAGCTTACTTAGCTGAACAATATGCAATTGAAATAACTTCAATATCTTAAAAACTTATTTGTATAGAGGCAAACAGAGAAAAAATCAAGAAAAGGGGCAATAACTCCCACATGCTTTGATGGAATTTCTTAAAAATTTCAGGGAAGGTAGATCTTGACATGGTGATCTCTTTTACCCCCATGCCATTTGATATTTGTCACCGTTTGTAGCCAAAATGTCATATATCGTTAGTTTCAATTAAATTGAACAGTGGTTTCCGAGGAAAAGATTTTGAAATTGTTAAAGGACAACGAAGATGGACGACAATGGACACATAGTGAAGGCATAAGCTCACATGGCCTTTGGCCAGGTAAGCTAAAAAGTAGCATTTTTTCCCCAAAATTCTCAACAAAAAAAGGTTGGATCCCCAAAGTATATCCCACCCATCATTTAATGGTAGAGAAACATCATTCTTTAATTTCATAACAATCAGATAACTAGAACTAAAGTAACTGTGGGAACACTGCTGTTAACAAACAATGACAATGAAGACAGCATCATATAATAATACATCTGCAAATTTTAGGGGGTCATAAAAAAATATCTGTGTTAAACAAAATTGACTTAAATGTATGCATAATTATGTGCTGATGGTATGATAGATGAATAATAACTAAGTGTGTTAACATGTGAGTGTTTGTGTGTGTGTACAACTGTGTGTAAACATGTGAAAAGACTGACAGACTTATGTTGTATGAAAGCCTGAATGGATATGTGATATTATATCAACCTTTTCGTCTTGAGTTCTGGCTTGTCCATAGAAACGCAAAGCATCTTTTGAAGTTTCAAACTTGTGTCTGTGTAGCATGTAAGCACAAATCATCACTCCTGTTCTGCCCTATAATACAAAATACAAAAATAAAAATAGGGCATCTAATGGGACATTAAATGATACCCCGCCACGATATATCAATACCCTAGTTCATAAAATTTGATTTTTCAAAGTGGACAATCTCAAAACAATTTTTCAGATCATGCTGGAAATTGACCTTGACCTGTATTTAACTGCACTAAACAGCTGTGCAAAATATCATTCAAATCCCTTCACACATTTTCAAGTTATCAGTCGGAATCTCAAAATTTCATGAAATTTGATTTTTCAAAGTGGCTTATCTCAACAACTATTTTTCAGATCATGCTGGAAATCAAACTTGACCTGTATTTTATTGTACTGAATAGCTGTACAAATTATCATTCAAATCCTTTGAAGTGTTTTCAAGTTATTGGTCGGAAACCTTCTGGGGACGGAGGGATGGACAGACAACAAAACTAGAGGCTCCCAGGAGCCTGAATCGCTCACCTTGTATTCGATGATAATTATAAGCTGGATATTTTAACAAAGGACTGCTACTCTGTGGAATTATCAATTTTAATATTCTAAGGGAAACATAATTTTTAGATCTTTATGTGCTTAACCATATGCAATTTAAATTTTTCAATTATCTTGTATAGTTTTCAAGATATTAGTCTAAAAAGAGCAAAATTTGAAGAAAAAAAACAAGAAAAAGGGCAATAACTCCTACAACCATTGTAAGATCTTCTTCAAAACTTCATGGCAGGTAGATCTTGATGTGCTAATCATTATTACCCAAACAGAATTTTAATATCTGTTACCATTTTTGAGCAATTTGCAAAAAACTGCAATTTACCCTTATGTCCTATTTTTAGCCATTGCGGCCATGTTTTTTGTCGAATCAAAATTTCAAACAATAATTTTGTAGACCACATATTAGTGAACAACCCTACCAAGTTTCATTTCATTAGGTCAAGGGGTTTCAGAGAAGAAGATTTTTGAAAAGTTGAACAAAAAGCTGTGAAAATGGTCAATTTTTAAAATCCAAGGGGTATAACTCCTAAAGGAACAATCCTACAACTTTGACTCTGTTACAACCTTTGTAGATCTTGATGTGCTTGGTCATATGCAATTTAAATTTTTGAAATATCTTGTATAGTTTTCAAGATATAGGGCTAAATAAGCAAAATTTTTGAAAAAAATCCAGAAAAAGGGCAATAACTCCTTATACATCAGTTGTTGGATCTTCTTAAAAATTTCTGGGCAGGTAGTTCTTGAGGTGCTGATCACTTTTCCCTCTCTGCCAGAATTTTTATATCTGTTACGGTTTTTGAGTAATTTGCAAAAAACTGCAATTTACCCCTATGTTCTATTTTTAGCCATGGCGGCCATGTTTTTTGTCGAATCAAAAATTCGAACGACATTTTTGTAGAGGGCATACTACAGAACAACCATACCAAGTTTCATTACATTTGACTAAGCGGTTTCAGAGCAGAAGATTTTTGAAAAGTTGAACGACGGACGCCAAGTGATGGCAAAAGCTCACATTGCCTTCGGCAAGGTGAGCTAAAAAACTGAGGGTATAACATAATACCTCACCACTTCGTGTGGCAGGGTATAAAAAGGTTTGTATAATACAATTGTGACCACAAAAGGAAGAAATTCCCAGATAGTACCATTGTGACCGCCCAGATTGTAACCCAAGTGGCTGCCGCAATGGGTAGGAAATCCCTGATTGTAACCAATGTGGTCGTCGCAATGGGTAGGAAATCCCAGCTTGTAACCAATGTGGCCGCCGCAATGGGTAGGAAATCCCTGACCGTAACCATTGTGACCACAGTAGGTAGTACATCCCAGATTGTAACAATTGTGACTGCAAGAGATATGAAATTCCAGATTGTAAGCATTGCGACCACAATAGGTAGAAAATCCCGGATTGCGACCATTGTGACTGCCACAATGGGTAGGAAATCCCAGATTGTAACCATAGACCAATCGCGAGTTAATCCATTCCGGAACATTCCGGATATTAGAATGTCCAAATGTCAAAGGTCAACTGAGGTAAGATCTGACGTCAGAACATTGGGAGCAATGGAAGCAACATGTTTACCGATTTATTTTAGGAAAATTTGAAAGAAAATTGAATAAAAAGTTTTGTTCATCAATTTGTAATGGTTAAAGAAATATGAAAACAAACATTTCAAAAGGGATTGGAGTGAAAGGACAAGGTCTCGCTGTTTGATTTACCATAGAGTAGGTACAAGTTTTCCAGTAAAATCGAGGTAAAATGGCGGCTATTTTGGAACTCGCGATCCGGGTATTGTGACCACTATTGGTATAAAATCCAAGATTGTAACCAATGGGACGGTAATAGGTATAAAATCCCAGATTGTAACCATTTTGACCGCAAAAGGTAAAAAATCCAATTTAAGATTGTGACCATTGTGACCACAATACATGTACATGTAGGTATAAAATCCAAGATTGTAACCATTTTGACCACAATAGGTATAAAATCCCATATTGTAACCATTGTGACCACAATGGGTAGAAATCTGTAAAAGTCAAAAATGGCTGGATTTCGTTAAACAGGAAGTAGGTGAGCGACATACAAGAAATCGTATCCCATGTTATTGGACCCCACCCTGATGCTGTATACAAAATATCAAGTGGCTGTGATTAGTAGTTGCTGAGAAAACTGTTACAAAAATTTCTTCCCGCCCACCCAACATTCACCATTTTATAACCCAGATTTTTCACTCCGTGAAATCCGGCCAAAAATTCCAGATTGAACCATTGTGACCACAATAGATAGAAAATCCCAAATTGTAACACAGACAGGATCAGTTGTGTTCCTGAAACAACAACCCCAAAGGATTATAATACAGGATTTTTTCTCAGGGAAAGAATTGTTTTATATATTTTGGTTCATCAGCGGGAAACAATAAGGAAGTTTACAATAAAATGTCACTATATGAAATTATCAACAAGTGGAATAACAAGAATATCCTAGCTACTATATACTATACTTTTCAAGCAATTCAAAAAGTCTTACAAAAAAGTTTACACCGCCGCCGCCGGCAAGTAATACCTATGTCTGGCCTTCCGCAACAATTTGTTGCAGGCAAGAAAAAAATAAAACTCAATAATAAAGAAGCTGGAAAGATTGATCCTACTCTTTACATTACAGTCAATACTGATGGAATAAAAGAATTATACTGTATGAGCATTTATATTGGTTAGGATAAAATATCATGGATTTTTTATATTGATATACACTCTTTAACTTAATATTTTAAATTTAAGGCAATTTAATTTCATGGATTTTTCTTTCCCACAAAATAAATGAAATTAAATTCCCCATGAATATTTCTGCTTCTACAGTATATACCGATAAGGAAAGAACATACAGGGAACCCTTGTTAAACCGCCACCTTTTGTTCATCACTCAAATTGGCATAATATAGAGATTGGCAAAAAAGTGAGGGAGAAGTGTGAAAATCTACATGTACGATTGATAGGCTTGTCAAAACACATAACTCACAAATAAATTTTGGGCAATAATTACAAGGGAATTTTGGTTTGAATATGGACATTTGGACAGTGAAGGCTTGGGATGTTGGCGATATGAGAGTTTGGCATCATAACAAGGGAATTTTAAAGAGGGAAAATCAGGACACAGAGATTTCTTGGCAATTACCGAGTGGCCTTAGTGGGAAGGAGCACTGTATCAGTTAATGGAAACTGTTAATTCATTGTCTTTGGCTCTTGTAAGTGATGCAAAATTGCAAATTAGCTTTTATGTAATTTCACAGACCTTTCCAGCTTTACAATGGATAGCTGCTATATTATCTTTGTCTTTTTTCAACCATTCATCAAGATCTTCACAAAATGGTTTAATTAATTCTAAACGAGGAGGGTTGTGGTCCTCAAATGGATAACACACCACTCTACCATGAAATCTGTCTGGCTCATAAGATCTCTCTGTACATCTAAAAGACATGAAGTTATTCGAATTAAAAAATTTTAACCTTGAACTTGTCTGAAATTTTGTGACAATTTAAAATTCATATCTGTTTAAACACCCAGCTGTCTCTCCTAGATATACTGTGGTTTCATTATTATTTGTGGGGTATCAATTTTCGTGGTTTTCGTGGGTGGCCTTGGTCCACTAAATTTGATACCCAACGAAAAGGAAATTTAACATTGATTTTTATGCTGGAGACATCAAAACCACAAAATTAAGAATCAACAAACTGATCCTTTTTTTTCCAACCACGAAAATTGGTACCCATGAAAATAAATGAATTCACAGTAATATAGTTAATTTTCTTACTGCTGGAATTGGCTTCTTTTTCGAATGATTTGTATTCTCTTTAAATAGTTTTAGGCTTCAACAGTTCAACTGTTTTGGTTTAAACATGTTAGAAGATACTCCTGGAAATTCATATATCCATCATACATTGTAACTGGACAATACTGGATTTTCTGCCTTCATTTGTACTGAATTTGGTATTCTTATGAAGCAGCATATGACAAAAGACATTTATACTTACAAATTGTAAACTTTATAGTGGTCTTTATGCTTTGTGTCCAAAAATCTGAAATTCATATAATAACTATAAAGTTTATTTGCAATAATATTATCAGTTGACTGATTTATTTTTATCTGCTTGTTAATGTCCTGTCAATGATATTTCAGCCATAATCATGACATAAACTACATGTAGTTGTACATGTACAAAAGAAAACAAAAGAAGTAATAGGGAACATACATTTTAAAATGTTAGATATAAGTAATGTACATTTTAATCATACATGAATGATCACGTGTACACTACATGTAACTTAAGCAAGCAAATGTGTCTTCTAAAACATTAACAGAACATACATTTGTGTTGTTGGAATTGCATTCATGTGTAATCTTTTTAAAATATGTTGCCCTTGTTATGGTTAACACCATACAAATTTGCCTCAGCTTAAACCTACAAGGTTTCTTATTAAAAAATTTTCTTTTCAAAGAAATTTTAAATTAAATTACTAACAAAAAGATAGTCATGATAGTTTGCCAACAAAAGCATCGCCAAGCGTGGTTCGATACGACCACAACATGTTGAAATGTTCTGTTCAAAGATAATTTAAATTACTAACATAAAGATAGTTTGCCAACAAAAGCGTCGTCCAGCGCAGTTTGAAACGACCACAACATGTTGAACCCTGTACGTTTGAGGCAAATCATGGATAGTCAATTTCCCTGGAAACATGCATGTAGCCCATGTTGGACTGACAAAGTTTTTTGACATATGCAGCCTTTGGTGAACTTTCCATCCACATTTCATGAGGAATTCAATAACTTTTTTTTTTCAAAAAGCACGATAAATCAATAAAAAAACATGATAAATCAATGAATATTTTACTTACGATAAAACATCATCAATATGGTTTCTATATACTCCCTCTAGTTTCTCAGCAGGAAACCCCATGGCAATTATATTTGGGTAGATATCTGATTGTAATGTTAAAGAAACTTACTTAAAGAAACTTACTAATAGAAAAAGACTACATATATTTACATAGCATACATGTAACATAACATCCACAAACTTTTTTTTTATTTGCCTCTTTTTTGGAATGAAATCTTACAGGCAATCTTGCAACTTACATAGCACACTGATTTTGATTTTTAGTCTTGGGCCAATGCAAGACGGCGAGCAGTGACCTCTGGTCATGTTGAAGACTGCTGGCTGTTTTCCATTGTGATTTTTTAAATTGCCGTTTCTTTAATGTTGGTTGTGTCGCGTACACTTATTCCACATCTCTTTATCGTCTATATCTTTTCAAAGAAATCAGGTGTTTTTAACTCTAAATTAGAAATGTTTGAATGTTGGGCACTTGGACATTGAGACGTCATTTTCATGGTCTTTACCATTGTATATCATACATATGTGACAAATCTTTGATGTCAAAGCAGGAGATTTCGATTTTTTTTGGCTGGAGATCGGACAAAAAAGGGGGAGATTCTAAACACTCATTAAATTAAATTTCAATGTCAATTGAGGGCACTATCGTGTGCCAATTATACATGGCTTCACTGATTAATTTCCCACTGTTTATACAATTATCAGGTAAATTATGGCAATAAACCATCAATTAACACCTTTACCTGTTAAATAAATGTCTGCCTAATTAAGAAACCCCTAAAACACCGGAAATGTTTTATTACTGAACAATTAACATGTCCAGAAAACTAATTTTGTCATGTGTTGAAAAAGCAAGAGATTTCACAAAAAGTCGGAAATACTTAAATTGTCCCTGTCTCTTGATATTTTCTAAAATTTATGCTAATTGATAGTAAATAGATTTCTTCACCATACCACGGTAAATAGGACAAGTTTACATTTGGGAGAAAATCGACAGCACCTATTTTGGAGACGATTTATTTAGTTACGATATTTCAAGAAATCTTTTAAAGTTGTTGTGTACAGAGCCTTTATAATAAGGGCTCCAATGATGATTAATTGTCCAATTTGATTCCTTTACAATTTTGAAGTGAAAAGAAAATTTCTTAGTACCACGGTAATAGGTCAATTCACGGTACTATGAGTGGTGGTGACTAAAACGAGTAAGCCGGGCCCGGGCCCGGGCCAACATCCGCTAACCCAAATATTTCAAAATGCTCTTAAATCTTTATTATTGAATATTTTTCGATGTAATTTGAATAAAATGTATAAAAGTATAGTATCTTATTGTTTATTTTCAATTTTCCAAATAAAAGTTCGTAAAATTGATTTTCGAGGCAATTTACGATTTTTAGGTGACTAAAATGTGTAACCCGAGGAAAAGTGGAAAAACTCGATTTGCACATCCAAAACACTTTCAATGCGAAAAGTGGAGATAAAAAATGAAGATATGGATAAAATTGATCTTTAAGTTCATGAGTAGGTCAAAAATTTATTCAAATTTGCGTTTTAAAGCTATTTTCATACATTTTTATTGACCCGGGCTGCTGACCAGTGGCCCGGGTAGAGCTGAAAGAAGTATACAGTACCGATAAAAAACAATTTGATTTATTATACTATGGATTTATTTCATCGAATTTAAATATTAAGAAAACATTTTGAAAGTGTTTCCTTCAATAACAAATTGTTAATAACAAAAATATACTCCAAATTCGATAGTTAGTACATTAATTATATTGGTTACGCAGGTCATCTTTTAGCAACACCCGTGCAAAACCATTTCGACAATCAGCGGCCCGGGTCCATAAAAAAATAGAAAAATCGCTTTTAAAACAATATTTTACCGTTAATTTAGCTTAAACGTGTGCTTGTCCGTCACTGATGTATATCGATTCATCGTTGATTAATTCTTGTTATGTTCAAAGGTGTTTTACAGGAGAAAATCTGAATTTTCCACTTTTCGTCGGGTTACACATTTTAGTCAATAAAAAATCGAAAATCGCCTCGAAAATGAATTTTACGACTTTTTATTTGGAAAATCGAAAACGAACAATAAGGTATTATATCTTAACACATTATTTTTAAATTTCATAAAAAATTATATAGAAATAAAGATTTTAGAGCATTTTGAAATATTTGGGATAGCGGATGTTGGCCCGGGACCGGGTTACTCGTTTTAGTCACCACCCTATGAGTAGGACTCATAAATTTATGTATCACGATACATGTCTATCAGTCTTTATTTATTTGGTACACACGTCGCTGTATTAGCCTATCATGTCAATACAACAAATAAAACTTGTTAATTGTGTTAAGGATACATGTAAGGTCTAAATCAAAGCCATCGACCTTTAATCTTCTCTTGTTTTTACTAACAAGACCTTTAATAAAATCCACCATCGTAAAAATAAATCTACTATCACCAACTTTAAATCAAATAAATACGATAAACCTCACATCCCTTGGGTAACATAGACTCAGACTTGGGCTACATGTTAAAATTGTTAAACACATAGTTTATACATTGCATATGAAATGAAAAAAAAACACCCTGTAAACATTTCGTTCGGTTTTCTTCATGTATGGCGGTGCTTCCTGATTGAAGTATTCTTCCGCTGATGTTAATAACAATAACAAACTGGAAAAGATAGAAGAATAAATTCGGAAAAATAACTATAAACAGACTTCGCGATTTTTAAAGACTTTGAAAAATAACTTCATACCATTTGGCATCAAATTTGATAATATACGAAAACAAAATGACCTACTTTCATAGTATACATAGATAGGTCAAAGGTTAACTTCCCATGAAACTGGTCCACTGACCCACTTATCGAGGATCATGACCTAAATGCTGTGAACAAGGAACAAGAAATTACAGTTAGTATTCAACGACAACTACGTCTTCGCGGGGCAAGGATTAGCAAAGATGCGACAATCATAAACTTTTATTTTTTTTGTGGACTTATTATTTTTATCATTTTTTACCTAGGAAGGGGGCTAAGCTTGTCAATTTTTCTTGACCACTCCCCCCCCCAAAAAAAATAAATTATTTCACTACTGAGATAATTTTGATCCCCTTTTAGAAAAATGACAAAAAATATGAACCCCCTTATCTCATAATCTCATCTTGCATGAAATATCAACCTGCAAACATTTGTAAACCCCAAATGATAAGTCGATCATTGAATGATGTTGCACATCAAAGAATAATTAGATTACAGTTTTTTTGTTAGACTCAAAAACAGTTTATTCTTTATAAGCATATCTAATATTCACGGAAAAGGCAGTAATATAATTATTACGCGCGGACGCGGTGTGTCAGAAAAAGATCGCCCCGACGGCCGGCGGCCGGAGGGGTTGATCATATCATCATACTGTCACACCAAGTGATGTAATAACTACTTTACATAATATGAAACATTAGAATACATTCTGTGCATTTAGAATCAAATAGAAAACATTTTTTATAATATAAAATATCTGAGAATATAATAACAATTGTCTAAGATAATATAGAGTAATTATTGGGCCCCTTCAATATTCTTTATGCACAATTTTAAAGAATAGTATTTCCATCGCCTCGGTTTCGTGGTCTAGTGGATATGAAGGTAGACTAGGCCCTGAATGGAAAAAAATGAAGGTATACCAGGAATAGCGAGAGCCCTCGTTCAAATCCCAGTGGAAACTGTGTTATTTTTCAATCTTCAAAAAACTTTATTCTATGGCAAGCCAAAGTGGACAAAAATAGCTATTTTCTAATATTAAAAAATCATTTTCTAATATTAATTCATTTTTAATAATGCCTTTTTAATATTAGAAAATAGCTATTTTTGTCCACTTTGGCTTGCCATATCATTCTTGATTTTATAATTTTCTTACGTTCAACTTAGTGAACATTTCCCCAAAAAGTGCTTTGAAAAACAAAAGAAAAGGTACTATAGAGTTGAAAAAGTAGAACAGGGTCGGGAACAGGGTATTCCGAGGTATGATTCCGCTCATATCACCCCTGTTAGAACAAAGGAGCTGGGATGTAATAATACTGATAGTATATTAATAATCTTAAATATACAATATTTCATTGACAGATGGACTAAATTCCATAAGGCCCTATATCAGACGGGAGATGGTCATCAAGCAACTTTCTGCATCCGTGTATACATATGAGACTGTTACTCACGCAGGACTTCATTCCACTAACTAGGGCCAACTTCCCTAGCCCCCGTGACATTACACAGGGGGTCCAATCGAATTGGTAAGTGAAACGTATATTTTGGTAAGTGAAGTTAAAACGGCGGATTATCGCCGGCTGGAAAGTGACACTGAGGTCAGTTTAAATTTAAAATCTGCGGACTTAGCTTCTATAAACGTGTTTCAAAACTTTATTGTCAAAGACCATGATTGATTCTGGGATTAAAACGTCAAACCCGTTCCGATATTTGCGAGAGCATCATTGGTCTACATCCTATGATAAGTCAGATTGATAAAAGAAAGCTGTTCTTTTCACAAAAACTTTGTTCTTTAGATTGTAACAATTTATCTAAAAACATTTTTATTGCGAGATTATTTTTGTATCTAAACCAACCCTTCGAAAAAGAATTGGGATTTATTCCAGACATTATCAGTATTTTGTGTCGTTATGGACTAGATGAATATATTTCTAATTTTTTAAGTAGTAGTCTCTGTAAGAATCATGCAAAACGCCAAAATAGTGGCAGATGCATATTTTTGAAAACTGGTTCTTTTTATCGGAATTTGATCTTTATGATGAGAAATGAATGTAAATTTAATTCATTAATTAATTTAGTTCTCATTTAATACATTATACAAATTTGGTTACATTGTGTATGAAAATAAGTACGGGAAAAAGTCCCGCCAATTTTTTTTCTTAACAAACCAACCAAAAATATCACTTTAAGTATCCGACTGATATTTTTGTTGAAATTCAACTAGAATGGCCTACTTTTTCAGAAAATATCAACAATTTTTACAGACCCTTCCGAACTTTTGAGTAAAGAGGCCAAGAAAATTGGTTGGGTTGTGTATGAAAAAAGTTCGGGAAATTTTCCCGCCAAAATTTTTAATGTCAATTTGCAGATAGTCTAATGGACCAATTTCACTTTGTTGATATTTTTCGCTAAAGTGGTCCAAGATGAATAACTAACCAAATAAAATGTTAAAATCTAAGATAATAAGTAAATCACCTTTTGCATGATTTTTACTGAGACAGGCTCTTAAATGAAGGTTATTTTCCTGCGAAACATGCCTGGAAAAAGATAGTTAATACAAAAATTAATGAAGTGCAGACAGCAGATTGGGAACAACGCACAAGAAACCAAATAGACTTCTCTCGATTTCGAAACATTCATACTTCTGTTAAGTTTGCGGATTACTGGGCTTCAACCAAAACCTTCTATGAAGTAAGGACTTCGTATTTTATAACGTACACCCGAACTTTCTGAACAGTCCTGTCTTATTATCAAGATCTATTTTTGCATATTTCATGTAGTTGCACTAGTACTAGCGATTTACGCGATGTATGGTCCGATATTGTTATCGAAAACTTTGATGTTTCACTGTACCAAGAACTCTCTTACTACTGCGAAGAAGATTTGTTTCAAATTCTACTTGGAAAAAGACCAAACACATAATTAGAGGATTGTGAATTTTTTTCATTCAGAAAACTTTGTCATACCCATTTAGTTCAATGCTCAGTCAGATATAGCCGGCTTGTTGTGATGCACGATTATATACATGTATAACCCATTGCACCTCATTGTGTCAAACCATTATTTATGTATATAGTTATACTTTCTATTCAAACTGCCTCTAAAAATAGTTTATACTTATTGATGTTGATGTTTATATAAAATGTTCATTGTAATCTCATTTTTGAGGAATTAAAGAAATGAATGAATGAATGAACGTTTTGATTTTAAATAGATATTTCGTATTGCACGCCGATCTTGTTGAATAATTTTGAATTTTGATTGGTTGTTTAGCTGCATGTTACTTTATGTTTTTTTTAAGTTCATTGGATTTGTTAGTTGATGAATTCATCTCTGGGTCTGTGCATTTTGATAATGTTTTCATTGTTTGTTAAAATATTTATATCAATTTATTTATTGTTTTAGTTTGTTTTGTTATTTATCATTGCATGTTTTTCGTTAGTTTGTATTTAAAGTTTTTTGAATAACGTTTTCTCATTTTCTTGTTTTTTTTTAGAGTTTATTTTCTCATAGGATAACTTTCTTCTATATTTTTCATTTTTTTTTTATCACTTTCCTTGCACGAGAGGTTATTTAACTAATGGGCGGAATGAATACGCGGAGTAAATCGCGTGTGAATTTTAGAAAGTTGAACGATTTGGGATGATGAACCGATGATGACGTACACCGGGTCTGATGTTTTTGATCGGGAGGAAATTTTATAGAAAGATGTGACCGAAGGTCTCAAATAACCCTTTTGACGTTCACATTCATTTTCAGCTTAAAATCTGCATTTTCTAAATTTTTTCTTGAACAAATACGGGTAAGATGGTACACATGTTATATATCATTGCGAAGCTAATAAAGTTTGCTGTCTAATGCTGGTATAAAACCTTCACCATCAAGGATTACTTTTTTCGCAAAGTTGGAATGTTTACAAAATGCTCAAAATACCCTTTTTACCATGCTTTCCGGTCTTCCACATGGAGCCTTTTCACACAGCCATGTAAACAAAATTCATACACTTGTCAAAAATGAATCAAGGATATTTAAAATGAGTGAATCTTTAGGTTTGATTTGATTGTACATGATTCCATTGTTAATCCAATAAAACTTTGACAATTACAAACAATAACCTTGCACTTTTTATTTTTAATGGACTATTTGAGGGAGGGACCAATTGACCCGGAAGGGGTTAATGAGACCGAAATTCGCGAAAAAAATTGAATTAATTAACTTAGATATCTCAATCGCAGAAGACGAGACATCGTCGGAAACCCACGGTCGATAACGTCCTATATATACCGTGCGTGATGGAGGAAGTATGACGTAATCGACCGTGGGTTTCCGACGATGATGGAGGAGGTAGGACGTAATCGACCGTAGGTTTCCGACGGGTGATGGAGGAGGTAGGACGTAATCGACCGTGGGTTTCCGACGGGTGATGGAGGAGGTAGGACGTAATCGACCGTGGCCGGTTTCCGACGATGATGGAGGAGGTAGGACGTAATCGACCGTGGGTTTCCGACGATGATGGAGGAGGTAGGACGTAATCGACCGTGGGTTTCCGACGGATGATGGAGGAGGTAGGACGTAATCGACCGTGGGTTTCCGACGGGTGATGGAGGAGGTAGGACGTAATCGACCGTGGGTTTCCGGCGATGATGGAGGAGGTAGGACGTAATCGACTGTGGCCGGTTTCCGACGATGATGGAGGAGGTAGGACGTAACCGACCGTGGGTTTCCGACGGGTGATGGAAGAGGTAGGACGTAATCGACCGTGGGTTTCCGACGGGTGATGGAGGAGGTAGGACTTAATCGACCGTGGCCGGTTTCCGACGATGATGGAGGAGGTAGGACGTAACCGACCGTGGGTTTCCGACGATGATGAAGGAGGTAGGACGTAATCGACCGTGGTTTTCCGACGGGTGATGGAGGAGGTAGGACGTAATCGACCGTGGGTTTCCGACGGGTGATGGAGGAGGTAGGACGTAATCGACCGTGGGTTTCCGGCGATGATGGAGGCGGTAGGACGTAATCGACTGTGGTCGGTTTCCGACGATGATGGAGGAGGTAGGACGTAATCGACCGTGGGTTTCCGACGGGTGATGGAGGAGG
Organism: Arcuatula senhousia; assembly: GCA_963971305.1. Classification (NCBI taxonomy): domain Eukaryota; kingdom Metazoa; phylum Mollusca; class Bivalvia; order Mytilida; family Mytilidae; genus Arcuatula; species Arcuatula senhousia. Next base: position 43,158,420 of record OZ020307.1, on the reverse strand, counting down.
TAGGACGTAATCGACCGTGGGTTTCCGACGATGAAGACGAGATTGAAAATGAAACTCATAAGTTAAAGGCTCTTTATGAGGCTTAGGGTGCACGTCCTAAAAGTTCAGAAGCTGAGAAGGAAACAGTTCCAACAGACACTGTAGATGTTCAGAAAGATGTTAGGAAGGTGGTCTATCGAGCAAAAAAAGGGAAAAAAACAAACCAAAGAAATCTAAAAACGGTACGGTCAATTTAGAAACGTTATGAATTAAATTATTTGGTTGAAAGTCAAATATTAGAACTATCTGAAAAGGGATGGATAAAAGAGTCTTTAAATCATTTGTCGAAGTCCAAGAGTCTTGTTCCTTCAGATATTTCTTCCTCCGATTCTTGTTTTGAAAAGGAGTAGCAAGGCAAAACAGAAGTGTGATTTTTCTACTTCAAGTAGTGAAAAGCGTGTCTGTTTCGAATGTTAAATCTTGTCAAAAATTAATATCTAGTCGTGGTTTTCACAAAAAAAATCTTACTCATCAGACAGCGATAGTTCGTTGTCGGTTTCGTCTTCTTCGTCTAGTTCAGTGAGTACAAGACAAATTTATAAGGTCTATAAGAAAAAGTGGTTAGGCGTAAAATGAAGTCCGGTATGGTCGCAAAAGTCAGTGATGATGTAGTGAATCCTCAAATCTGGCTACAAACGGCTTTGCAGTTTGAGTATGTGAATAAGCCTGTTGCTTTTCAAAATCTAGATTTAAAACTATTTGGAGCTGGTGAACTAGAAATTATTAGTTAAGAACGTGACGTGACGCTCGTTTAAAGTTAATGTAAAAAATAGTTTATTATAGTTCGATTTATTCTTGGAAAGCCTTGTTAGATTTTTATGCGGCTTTTGTAAGACAAATTGAGTTGGGTTTGAGGTCATGGAGAGAGATAGTCCCTCTGATTTAGAAGTGCCTTTATTATCGAAACATGTAACTATTAAACATTATTCGTCAAAAAAGAGTTCAAATTCGAAGAAGGGAAACATTCGAGTTGGTATTGTGCTGCTTTCCAACGCAATAAGTGCTCTAAGTCTTCCCCACATACAAATAGTACTGTTAAACGGGGAACGGAGCGTGAGGTACTTCATTTTTTGTGCTACTTGCTTCAAGATCAAAAGTGTACATCCGGAAAGTTCTTCTGCCTGTCCTCATACAGTCAAGCCGAGTGACTAAATATTACAGTGCCTGTAAAGTTTTGTTCTGATAGCCAGTGAAGTCGTGAAGACATAATTTTGTAAAGGTTCATAATGAAATTAGAAAATCTGGTTTGTAGGGGTGTAAAATTCCAGTTGAGTCAAAAATGAATAAATGTTTTTTAAGATAGAATTTGATAAATTATTCTGATTATAAAATTTGTGATTTTTTAGAATATGAATGGCCAGTTGGATGTTTTGGAGTGCCCTTTAAGTCTTCTTTTACCACACAGGGGCAGCTAATTTTCCCGATGATATTAGAAAATATTAAAAAAAAAAGAAATGTGTTATAAGGCTGTATTCGGCCCATTCAAATCCAATCCTTTTAGTGAACCTATTACTTTTTTCTCCTTTGAATTTCCTGATAATTTTAGTATTAATGACGGAATTGAGAAAGATTATTATTTAGGTGAGAAAATTTCTATTGTTTATCCTAATGATAACATGCATGACATGATTGCTTTAACTAAGAGTAAGGGAAAAGGTTTCCATCTGTTTAACAGATGAAGTAGAAAGGATTATTAACTTATCATATGAAGTAATTTTGGATGATTTCATTAATTTTTTCTTCGAAATGACGTCAGCATGTAACAGAACGAACGAACTGTTCCATTCGCGTAAACGATGCGCAGTACAGAGCGACGTCAAAAGTATTTTACGGCTATAATTAAATTACAATTTTCCTATATATTTCGTATATAATAAACATGATAAATAGAAATTATTCCCATTCGATTTCTCAACTGATTTCCATGCATAATTATCTTAAGTTTGTTTATGAGACCCTCTTGGTGCATTTTTATGCGGTAAATACACAGGAAAATTGACAAATCGTATGAAATATTAGGGAAAACATAACGCGCATAATTCTTTTGACGTCGCACTGTTAAACGAGCGCACACACTCTCCCTGTATTCTATAAGTTAATAAAACAGTTATTTAATGCCTGTTCATGGAGCAGTCAAACTATTATGCCCTCGGTGCTCAGGAGATGATTTAAGAACTGTTGCCTTCGGCCTGCGGCCTCAAGCAACAGTTTCTAAATCATCTCCAGCACCTCGGGTTTTGACTGCTCCATGACCAGGCATTAAATAACTTTATTACCTAATACGTCTTTACAGCTACAATGTATACTAAAGAAATCCTGAGGACAAGGTACATGTTGAAATGAGATAGGCCGGTCAAAACATTTTGTATACCCTCGTCAAAATTATTGCAAACTGTCAACAAATTGGTATATCAATGGATACATCTATATTTTATAATTGCACATTTAATGAACAATATATTTGTTAGCACCAACTCGGAATGAGAGATGTGAAACCATCTTTGTTATCACTAAGTCATGTGAGTAGACAGTATACTTGTTTATCTGTTCATTTGTGACTGACTCAAAACTTCAAAATTCAAATGTATGAAACTTTTAAGAATGCAAGAACTTTTACTAATGAACATGTTAAAGTCGAGAAACATCCGGAATACATCATAAATATTCATGTTTATAAATCGTCCAATCAAATGTGAGGTAAAAAAAGTCATCAGGCAATAGAACCTCGCCGGGCAATAGAACACTTTTCTATTGCCCGGTTGAATGTGAGAATGGTCAAAATTAATAAATAGTTAATAGAGAAGGAAAATTTATTGTATTAGGTAATAATAAAACAGTTATTGAATGTGTAGCCAGGCAATAGATCAGAATATTTTTCCCGAGGTATTCAGATCAGCTCAATGTTCTATTGCACGAAGCCGTATAACTGTATATAGTATACTGTGGGTGGTTGTCATTTTAAGCCAGTGAATGAACTTTACTATTTTTTTGTATTAATCCAAATAATAAATGTTTTATGTTCAACTTTAGTTTTTATTACTACTACATTTCAAAATTGTTGAAATAGATGATCAGAGAGAGAGCATTTCTAATATTTGGAATAGATGTCATAACATAATTAGCATATTAACAATCACACAAAGCAAATTACAAACACTGCCAGTCGACAGTAGCATACATGTAATTCAGGAGTTCGTGTATTTCGTTATTAATATTTATTTTACTGTCTTGAAAAAGCCTACGACGCATTAGGGCAAAATCTGGCACGTCAAATTTCTAAGCCGGTTGATATATCTTTTTTTTCAATAAACTTTAAGTAGGGTTTTTGGTACCAAAATGTTCCTTATTGATAAAATATCGTTCGCTAATTTATGAATCCCACCAGTATAAGATTTCAACGTCTTTTTTTGTGAAATAGCGGCATTTTCTTGGTAAGTGGGTCCCAGTGTACTTTAAAAATGGTAAGTGCACAGTGAAAAGCTGTCCCCAGAAGATAGCAACAACACAAAAGCAAAAGGGTCCCAATCCAAACATCTTACTGAAATACTCTTTGAAGACATTATCTGTCAAACTCCTATGGCTATTACAGAAGGTTTTGTTGACTATTTTGAATATATTAAAGTTTAGAACACTTATATTCGCCTTCTTCCAGTTATGATTTAACAATATTATGTTCCTTGAAGATATCAAATCTAGTAATTTTGAACTACAAGTATAAGATTCATGAATGATGTTTAACTTTTTTCCCAACTGGTGGTACAATTTTTGACAACGAAGAAGCATCTGTTTTGAAACAGTTGAAATTGCGAAAATCGTACGGCCTAGACAAAGTCCAAAATAAACATCTTATGCGCGGCGATTCTGCTGTAGTCAATTGCTTGACATACCTTTCTTTATCATCACGAAAGCCAACATTTCTAAACGGTGGAAGAGAGGATTGTACAGATTTATAAAGGCAGCGATAAGCTCATTATTTGATAATTAGGACTTCACCTGACAGTTACAGTACGGTATAATTTTTTATTTTCCTGCGTTTTCCCCAAACATTCGATAGGATTATTTTATCTCGCTTACAGTCTCATGTATAAACTACCGGAATTTTCCCAATCAACTTCAGCAAGGTTTTCAGAGAGGCATAGGTCGTAGCATCGTCAGTCATTGTTCATGAAACAGTATATCACAATGTTGAACTACATACTAGTAATGCAAGTGCCTATTTCAACAGCAAAAAACGCGGCCGAATCTGAATTTAAAAATTAGCGCGGACACCCTGATCATGGCATAGACCTGTATATTAAATATACAGGTCTATGATCATGGAGACCAATCTCCTTTAATTATTATCTCAGGAAATGGCCACAATATTTTTTCTGTCTATTCGTAAAACATTAAAAATTTGTGTTACCTGTTTCACAGGTTTTCGATTGATATTTTACAGAAAAATAAAATAAAGAGTTGATTGTTCGAGCTCAAGGGCCCGAGCACATATAGGATCAGTGCAACTAATTGGAGATCTCTGTACAAACAGCGCTTGTAATTCAGTTATTGGATTCCGTCCATTTTAAAACATGCATTAGAATTAAAGACACTTCCGGGCAAACTACTTCGCGGTAGGCTTGATCCTTCCCGACAAAAATAGGTCAGGATTATCCCACTGCTACAGACTTGTATAAATTCCATCAAGATTCTTGATAATACTTTTAGGTTAATAAATTTTAAAAATTTTCCTAAGGTTAGCCATGAAAACATCAAATTTTCTGTAATATTTTTTTTCTAAGAAGAATTATTCCAATTTTTTTAAAACCGGTTTGAATGAGTACGCACTATCATAGACCTGTATATTAAATATATACACACAGGTCTATGGCACTATTGTAAAGTGAAGTAAAGTAGAAGTATTTAGGATATACTATAAACAATGTGGTTACGCAATGCATTTTGAGTACTTTTCGTGTTTTTTTATTTAGAGTGTAGGGGTCAAAAAGAGGTCATTGAAAAGAAGCCCGAAAAGTCTGGTGCAGTGATTAGTGTACGGACCGTTACGGACTGGAACTGGAAGGAGTTTGGCTTCCGGGCAGCGGAAACGGTCGATTGAATCCAATCTATATTAGGAATGTCCCCATAGTATGATTTCGTTTGGACCCGTATTCGTTTTCAAAATTCACGACTAATAAGTTGTGGTCTTAATTAGCAGATAAATATCGAAGGTTGAATTCCATGTTTGGAGTCCAGTGTTCTGTCACGATTATTTATGAACTTATGTATTCTAACAAATCTACACCAGTTCGATCATCAACGCCATACATCATGAACATTTTCCAGTTAGGCACGAACCATTTTCTTTTGGTGGGGGGCCTGGGATTTTTTTTCAAAAAAAAATATTAATTCCAATTTTTACAGAAAAATATAAAAATGCTCCCAATGGAGCTGAAAAAAAAATAAATATTCAATATTCATAAATTTCAAAAAAAAAATTATACATCCTTTGAACTCAAATGATAAAAGCCTGATTTTTTCTGCCTCGCTTCGCTCGGCATATCATTGCCTTTTGCAAAAATTTCAAATTTTGAAATTATAATTTTATTTATTAATGCAACTATAGACTAGTACAGTCATGGCATACAGTACAAAACAATGACAATGACATACATGGATAATAACAAATTGACATATATAATATGAAACAAACATATAGTTGGTAATATATACATTTTATATTCTCATCAGGTGAAGTGGAGGACGAATCTCATTTTTTGTTTGACTGTACAAAGTTAAATGAGTAAAAAGTTACTCTTACAAAACATAAGCCAACATTGTTCAAATTTTAATAATCTTAACTCAGTTAACAAAATGATTTGGCTCCTGAACTCGGAGGAACATTCAGTGCTTTCGGCAACAGCAAAATTTATTTCGAAAAACATGAACTAACTTGTATGGCTTCTTTAAGACTTAAGATCATATTCCTCATTTGTTTTTCAGCATTGGACACGAGGAGGATGTGAGATACATATACTATCCACATACCTTAAGCATCGTCCCTATGTGCCCTCTGCTGAAAAACAAAACTATTATTTTATTCATCATATTATTAACTTTAAAGATGCATGAAAAATGTATCCGTATTGATCATGCACTTTTTTTTCACAGCTTGTTCTTCTGCAACAGGCACGAGGAGGATGTGAAATTTTTCACATACCTTAAGCACCGTCCCTTGGTGCCCGCTGCAGTCTGACAATCTGGTGAATTGAATATATTTATTTGAATTGAATATATTTATTTTTTTTTCTTTTTTAAATCATACAGTTCATGTTAAAGTCTTTCATCTCATTGGCCGGATTTTCGAGTGCTGGTTCTGTCATCTGCACCATCTATACTTAAAAAAAAATTATATTTACATTTCAATTTTATTCATTACATTATTGAGTATACATGTACTTGTTTATGTACTGTAATGTGAACATTGTTTTAATCATGACTGTTATATGTAATTGCCCTAATGGGGACCTAATTTGGAAATAAAATATTGGTATTGGTATTGGTATTGGTATATTCAATAATGGAACAATATCATAGACAGCGTTGACAAATGTCAAGACTAACTATGGTCTCCCTTCCTCAGTTCTAATGACCGATCTATAAAAGAGACAACAATCCCAATTTCTTCAGGTGTTGACGGGTTTAAAATTTTTGTTATTTTTTCATTATTGTTAAGAAGATCAAAATTTGGATACCAATCTAAAAGGTTTTTAAGAAATGTATCCCTTTCTTTTTTGTTAATTATACAGTTTAGAAAGAAATGTTGCTCATCATCTAAAGCATTACAGGTTTCATAATGTGCTACAAAATAGTATCACTTTTGATATGTTTAGTACATGCATACATGTACATCTATACTTTTGATCTGTTATGGTATGAACCTCTGCTGTATGACTCCCAATCAGGATAATTAAAAGTTAATTTTAAAGTTTGCATTTCTTATACCTTGCAATGTAATTATTATAACCTATTTTACATATACACTATTGTTGCATTATACCCATAAAAGAAGTTGAGAGTGGTGTAATGTTTTAGACTGGTCCGGCAGTTTGTTTACCCGAGGGATCAAATCATTTCCATAACTGATTGTGCAGAAACTGTTGACCTAAGGCTTTCAATATTTGGAATTTATCATATGGTTGAATACGTTTCCTGATCTATATATCGTCTACAGGTCTAAGTTCTTTCTGTTGCTTTCAGAATATAGCCTCTGTATCAGTTTTGTGATGTATGTTTCCATGAGCTTCAGCCGCCCTCGGACACCCTGGTATGAAGAATGAACATTTGAAGTGTTGACATCTTAGACACTGTTGTCCCTCTTAAATAAAATTATATGTATTTCCCATCCCACTGGTAGATCCAGAAAAGTCTATAAGACAACATTGCTTAATGTTTACAGATTTCTTATTTTTCCAACTGCATTCTTGTGTTGTTTTGTAGTTTATATGATGATTTTTTTTAATCAATTATGAAATCTAAATTTCATGATAAGCTTTCAGGAAATCACAAGAATGGATGTTTTTGCATCATTTACCCAAGAGCTTTTGCCCATGTCTGTTTAGAATGGTACGCAGGATCCCTAACCAAATCAAAAGGTTTGTTTATCTATGATTCCTAATTGCCTTTAATTTGTACTTTTCTTTGTCTTATTTCAACCTAAAACTGGAAATTAACTTTTAAAAACTTTGATACAAAAAGATGAACCTAAAAGGTAACCATGTGATAAGTCCCCTACATGACAAGGTTACCAGGGCAATTACAAATGAATATGGTTTTCACTTCTAGTGTTGATAAGTTTTAGAATAAGATTTCACATGTTGGAAAAAAGTATATTTATAAAAGAAACAAATTTTCGATTTTAGATATCCAACTATTTGACTTTGTCTATTGTCCATTTAAATTAATATTGCTATATACATTTTTGTACTGAATGTTTTTTTTTTTTGTTTTTTTTTGGGGGGGGGGGTTCTGGTTTTTAATTATTTTCATTTTTTAGTTTGTGTTTTCAATAGAGGTTGGCTGACATATTCGCCATGTCTCTCTATATCCCATTTTTCTTATAAATATATGTATGTTTTGAATGTGCATGTATTCAAAATCAAAATGCAATAGTCCAATGTACATTTCATCTCCTACCAAGAGTTTGTCTGTTTGACTTATTCCACATATCCCATTTGTCGTTAAAATATATGAATGTTACTCACAATGAGAATAAATTAGTCCAAGAACTGGCATAATTCACACAATTGATAAAAGACCTAAAAACTTACGAATAGAAAAACAAATGTAAAAAAAATTCTGAATTGGCCTGAAAAAAATTATTGATTTTGCTTTGGGTAGAAAAAAAAATTGTCACTTTGATTTGGACGGGAAAAAAAATAATATCAGGTAACAAAATCCCAGCCACCCCCCCCCCACCGTATGAAAATGGTTCGTGCCTTATTATACACTTCAGAATATCATCTGTAGGTATAAGAATAAGAATAAGAATAAGAATTTTTTATTAGCTAATCAAGAACCCACGAAGGGCATAATGTAACAAACAGTTAAATGATTGGACAGATGATATGAAAAAAACAACACAACAATAAAAAAATCAATGAGACACAGGATCAGAGCCATTGAAGTACCATGTATACATTGTAATATATCAAGAATAAAAAATAAAAGAATAGATCATAAACATGGACCATAATACAATTAGTGTGTTAACATTTAGTAACTTTTTATTATTTCTTTTGTTTCCATTCAGATCTTTTCTCAAAACATTCAAGAATAAAATTGCCTAAATAGTTTAATGCTTCTAGGTTCTCATTAGTAAATAGCCAGAAATACTTAAGCTCTGGGGACAATGATTGGAAATTTTCACAGCATTTATTTATTTTGTCAAAAAATATGCTACGCTCCTGTTCATACAGAGGACATGTTACTATAAAATGTGATTCATTTTCAACCGCATGGATGTCTTTACTCAAACAATAGTGACATAGTCTTTGAGATCTCTCAATATAATTTTTACTATATCTATCTTTTTCTATTCTCAAATCATGAGCACTTATTCTTATTCTACAAATTGCTCTTCTAATTCTAAAATCTTTAATTGATAAATAAGCCTCTGGGATAAAATCAGTTTTAAGACTAAAAAGGTTTTCTAATTTACTGTTACCCTGTGATAAAATTTCTGTCCTTTTATTTTGCCAAAAAGTCTTAAAGCTGTCAATCAATTTTGATTTGACTATCCTGACAAGTTTACCTAAATTAATCTTTAGAGTGTCTATATTTAAAGACTGTAATATATATCTTACTGATGAGAACCAGCAGTCAATATTATTTATATCTAGTTGTTTATTACATAAATAAGCATCATATAATAAGCCCTCCTGTAATTTTTCAAGTCTATGTGCATATTTAACAATAGATAAAACTATAGAGAAATATAGAGGAAATCTTCCTACCTCAGATAAAACAGCTAAGTTAGAGGCCTTTTTATTTACCCCTAAAATATATTTAAGAAATCTTATATGTGACCTCTCAGAAAAATCATTATTATATATCTTTTCAAAAAAATAATCATTCTGTTTTTTACAAGCTGCAGAATTTACTTTGAATATACCACTTATTTCGCAACAATATAATAAAATTGGTTTTATTGTGTGATCATACAGATGAATAGATGTAGCTATACTTGGACTGCAAGATGACAGAGATTTTTGTAGCTTAAATATTGCTTTTAGAGATTTTTTATATAATTCTTCTTTTCCAAGATTAAAAAGTCCACTTGAGGTGAAAGTAATTCCTAAATATTTATACTGATTAACACATTCTACTTCTTCATTATTCAAATGTATATACTCTTTCAAAAATTTTCCAGAATTGTTAAAAATCAAAACTTTTGTTTTTGAGAGATTTACATCTAGACACCAGTCTTTACAGTATTCATTTAGAATATCAAGTCTACTTTGTAAACCATTTTTGCTAGTAGATAATAGAACAATATCATCAGCATACATTAAACAATTTATATTTCTACCATTTATTTCAACTGCTTCTGAACCTGCTTCTAGTTTTAAAGGTAAATCATTAATAAAAAGCTTAAATAGGTTAGGGCTTAGTACATCTCCTTGTCTTACTCCAATATGTGACTTAAAAGCAGGAGTGAGTTTGTTTTCAACTTTTACTGAAATATGGTTTTTCACATACATATCTTTTAGAATATTATAAAATTTTCCTGAAATATTATTTTTTAACATTTTATATCTAATACCATAGTGAATAACTCTATCGAAAGCTTTTTTAAAATCAACAAAACAAGCATAAATTTTCCCTCCTTTTCTGTTGGTATATTTGTCCAATATTGTCTTTAAAACAAACATATGGTCAGATGTCCTGCTTTTTTTAGAAAATCCTATTTGACATGGGTGAATAATTTTATTTTTTTCCAGATGAGTATCAAGTCTTATGTTAAGTATGCTATTAAAAATCTTGCTAATGGAGGAATTTATAGCAATTCCTCTGTAATTTTCAGGATTTGAAGGACAGCCAGATTTAAAAACTGGGCATAAATAAGATAAAGCCCATTTCCTGGGATATATTCCAGAACAGAATATAGAATTGAAAAGTTTTTGAAGAACTGGTGCTAACATGCTTGCACCAGCTTTAAAGATTTCATTGGGTATACCATCTAATCCTACTGCTTTGTTGTTCTTGAGGTATATCTTACTTGGTCAGTCCATTATTGGGCATAATCGGGGGGATTCTTTTTCGATCAATTATTTTGATAAGTGTGCGTCACACAGCTGCATGGTCTAGAACTGTGTTTCGTTGTGCATTTTTCTTAAATTTATACCTATAGTATAATTATATACTTTATTTTTACTCAAAATATATTTGAGTTAGGAATAAATAATCTAGCCGTTACAGACGATATATTGAACGGGTTCGAATGTTTACGTTGGCATGTAGCGTTGGCATGTAGTAAACTTCACATGCGTAAGAAACAGCATAGTACCAAAATAGCACTGAGCACATTGACGAATTAAGTAAAGTTTGTACTGAGTTGGAAGTAAAAAAAGATATGACGTCTATATTTTTATATTACATATACTGGTCAATAACATGTGCCGATTCTGTTGTTTTCCCATTTCCCATTTCCCTTTTTCTCGTGCAAAAGAGAAGAGGGTCACAGGTATAGAAATTATTGTTGAGTGTAAAAACAATATTAAAAAAAATAAACTTATGAGTATTCTAATTTTTCGGAGCACTGCTGGGTAGTTTGAAAAAAAAACTTAACCTAGAATTCCGATATATGAGCAACCATTTGATTTTTAGGGGGGCTATGCATATTTTCTTCGTCCTGCCTTTTTATTTTCGGGAAAAGCTGAGCATGGTTTCTTTGGCGCACTTGTGCGCGCCAATTTTTCCATTTTTGAAGCTATTATAAAATTTCAATCAGAAATACCATCCTGCCTTTTTTAGAATTCAAATCACTGTCCTGCCTTTTTATTTCTGGATTTTTGTCACCCTGCCTTTTTATTTCAAATTTCACCATAGCCACCCCCCCCTAAAAATTAAATAGTCGGTCCCTAATGAAGTTCTTTCACTAACTGAATAATTCTCTTTTCGGTGACATTTTCACTCTCTTATATCCTCTGGAAAGGATTCTAGGAAGTCTGCTTCATATTTAGATTTACATTTCAAAATTGTTACACGCGTCAACAACGCACGTTGGGGTCTGAAATTTCTAATCGTTAACTTTTTGTGTATCAATATTCCGTCCGCGTCGGCTTATAGTTTACATTTGTAGCAGAGCTAGCAAGACTTACATGTGTAAACCTATATCTGCTTGACAACCAGAACTAGTTCAATATGTTTTTTTTTTCTGGACTGGTTTGGTTTTTGTTGTTGTCTTATGTTATTCTATTCCAGGACCACTTTCAAATATTCGCACCCCACTGAAAATTAGTACACTTTACATTGTAAGCGTTATTAATTTGTATGAAGTAAAAATAAATGCCGGGCCAGAACATGCTTTTTTAGGAAAGCTTATACTTGTTTTTTTCTAGATCTGGGACTGTGTTCTTGAAGCAATATCCTAATACTAAGACGCGTCTATATACCATCTAAAAACTCGTCCAAGTCTTAATATTAAAAACGAAAGAATATAGAATAGTTGCCAGAAAGACACGATCCACATATTGAAATGATTTTGATATATGTACACAAGCAAAATTTCAGTGCGCGTGAAGCGTTTTTCTTGATTAACCTTCATCAGACACGCTAGGAGTAGTTCTTTACCTCTCAACCAGTTGTGAAAAAATATTTCTCACCTCTAAAGAAAATTTTGTTCTCAGCGTAATTGCACGTGTATTAATGATCAACCTTTTTTGCATTTTTACTTGTAAATTAGAAGAGCAAAACCTTCTCCAACTAAATTCTCGATGATTATGGAATTTCTAACATCTCGGGAAATAAATTTGATACTTTAAACCCTCGGCAAGCCTCGCCATTAAAATAGTCAAATCTATTTTCCTTGATATCACCTCGATCGCGTTGTAGAACTTATATTTCTCGAACCTATATTTAGGGCTCCGCATCGAAGATGCGGACGCCCTATAGTTTTCACTTTGTCCATTTGTTCACCTAGCGAAATTTTATCACCTTTTTACTTGAAATTTTGTACAGCTACTGAGTAGCAGGTCATAATTTGCATATTTAAATTTCATACAAAAATGTGAAATATTTTTGAAAAAAAACTTCATTTTTTATCGAAAATCAGAGATTTTGAGAATTGGCCTTTGTGAACACTAAAACTCAAAAACTGTTAACAATACAGTTCTGAAACTTTGTACAGCTTCTAAGCAGCATGTCATGCCATTTGCATAATAAAATTTCGTGCAAATCTGTTTAATATTTTTGGAAAAAACTTCATTTTTTTATCGAAAATCACAGATTTTGAGACAGATTTTGAGAATTGGACTTCGTGAACACTAAAACTTAACAACTTAGTACAGCTCTGAAACTTTGCACAGCTGCTAAGTAGCATGTCATGATTTGCTTATTAAAATTTTGTGCAAATCTGTTTAATATTTTTGGAAAAAAACTTCATTTTTTATCAAAAATCACAGATTTTGAGAATTGGAATTTTTTAACAATAAAACTTAAAGGCTATCAACAATACAGCTATGAAGTTTCATACACATTCCATGGAACATGCCTTAGTGGTTATAAAGTTCGTATGATTTTGAAAACACTTAGATTTTTTGCTGCGGGGCCCTTTCTGACTTTGTCAGTATTCTAGTTTATTTTATTTTCGGTCAAATTTTTAGAATAAAAATTAAGAACCTAATTCGATGTCTTAATTAGACCATCTAATCTTAAATTTTACATATTCTGTGCACTATAACTCACCATATTTTGTCCATTTGTTCACCTAGCGAAATTTTATCACCTTTTTACTTGTATTCGAGTCGACATGCATGGTTTTAAACATTGGACTTCTTCGATGAATCTGTATTTAAACCTTTTGGTGTTAACATGGAGGAAAATTTCTTTAAAAGGGTTATTATCTAATTTCGTTTGAATTACATAATCATTTTTATTTTACATGTAATAAATCTTTATTGAGACGTCCTAACAATTGACACGTCTAAGATAGTTTCGAGAAACAGATCTGATGATCCAAACTTGGTCTCAAACGTCTAAGACAAATTTTAGGATACTTTCGATAACCTCAGATAAAGCGTGGAATAAAATACCTGTGACAGCAACGTGATTGGTTGATATAAAATAATATTTAAATAGAGATGTGTTAAATACTGACAAAGAAATTCTGGTGCCAATCATATGTCTACAGGGCGCTCGCATCTTTGAAAATTTGGGTATTGAAAATAAAATCGAAAAATCACCCCCCTTTTTTTCAACCATTAATGATTAACGCCGCATAGACATAGGATTTTTATTGGCTAAAAATAAACGTTTGGATGTTAACTGAAAGACTTTGCCCCATAGAAAGTGAAAATCGGTCAATAACTATTTAAAAAAAAATGAATACAAGGGTACCCACTATGGAAAATGCACTGTTGGTAACCATAAAAATTTCACCGGCCAATTTTTTTTTGCGTGGGAAAATTGAATTATCTCCCTTTTATTGTTTACAAGTTTTCCCACAAGTCATTGCAGGCCACGTCCGCAGCCGCCATTCGCAACAGATTCGAACGTGGAGTAAACTAGCGGACAAAATGAATATTTTTAGGCTGGTCGGGGATATGTCCCACTTGGCAGCAATATTGATATTGCTGTTAAAAATGTGGAAAACGCGTTCCGTAGCTGGTAAGTGTCTGCCATTTAAAAAAATTGAGAAAATGTCCATCAGATGCCGGTAAAGTAGTGTACAAATCATGTCAACACTGCAAAAGTTATACATCGAAACAATAGTTAAAATCATGAACAATTTCTGAGGAAACATCATTTTAAATATGAATAGTTTCATTCGTGAAAATAGAACAAAACTGGCACATGTTGGTATGTCAAATGATTCACGTTAAAAGGATGACACGTCACCTGGCCACCTTAATTATAATTTATGTTACATGTACATGTAGGGGTGAACATGAAGGGATGTACCATCTTGCACCTCCCAATCACCTGTTCTCTCACCTCTGACCTATATTTTCCCATGTCAGTCCATCGGTATTATTAAGCAATACCAAATAGGAAACATCTAGATAGCACAAATGCTATTCTGTTTTCTGTACGTGTCATAAACTTTTGACACAGGTGTTCTCTCGTGTACTGTACGATCACTCGCGTGTAGAATTACTCTCGTAATGTTCTATTTGTAGCTTGTAACTTGGTAGTGGACGCTTAAAAAAATACAAAAGACGATAAAAAACCGAAAAATGGTAAAGGAATGACAATAGTGAATTGATGTGTTGTTAGGAAAACCGCTTGCTGTTCTCTGTGTACTCCGCATTAGTCGAGGTTGCTGGGTTTCCGTTACGTTATCTTCTGTTTTTCCCACAGTAAGGAGCACTTCCATATCGATGTACATGTACATGTACATGCAACCAGTCAATAGATAAAGTTCATGTTGCAGTTTTTGTCTACATTCTTCATAGAGCTCACTTTGTAATAAGTAGTGTTCTACTGTTTCTTTCGCTCCACATTGACAGTATGGTATATCTGAGATACAAAGTTTAAAGCAGTAATCATTCAACTTGGCAAAACCGGACGGAGGTTATTGATTATAATTGATGATGTTCTATCTGGAAAATCCATAATCGTTTTAATTTTCTGATTAAATGCTACATGTAAGTCTTGCACATCTCAACCAAAACAAAAGCCATTGAAACATCTGTTCTGGGGTTGTTTTGTACCAAAACCTGTTCATTCCCAGGTCGTTTCGTACTGATCTTTAAGATAAACTGGATAAAGTTATTTATGTTTGTATTTTTCATGTCTTAAAACCGAAAAAAACAAATAGTTTGAAGTTTGTCTTATACAAAAATGTATATCCAAGGTATCGGAAATTACGATCTTGAGAAGTTCTTGTTACTAAAGCCGTGTATCTGTAGCCTTTAGGCGCCATATGGGCTGTTTCAAAAAAAATGACGCAATTCCTTTTTCACTCCTTAATTTTCATATTTATCATTTTAAATAAAGACTTTTTCAATTTTGTTCCCAAGTATGTATTTCTATGTACAGAAACTTCATGCAAAATTTCATTACTCTATCTTTATTCATTCAAAAGTGGTGCTTAGTTATGTGGTCAAAATTGTCAGGAGTGTAACACTTTTAGTGTGACATTTAGAAAATACTCTTTACTTCCATATGACACTTTAAGAAAACCATTTATTCAATACAAATAAAGTGTATTGTATCATAAAATTGCAAACCTCAGCAAACTGTTGGTATATGATTGGTTTATTTATGTTTAATAGTAAAACATAGACGGATAGTTTCAAGTAGCTTGAACCCAAAAATAAATGCATAAAAAATTGTCACCAAGCTGCATTAGACTAATTTTTTTTTTAATAGAAAGATTGTCTATCATCTGAAGAAAATACCAGCTGATCAAGTGGATATCTGGGCTGAAATAAGAAGCACCATAATGTCTGTTAGCTGCTTCATTTAAATTTTATTAGCTCTGAAAGTTCACTTTTATGAGCATGTCAGGAGTGTAACACTCATCTTTAAGAGGGTGCTGTTCCAATATGATGATGTTCTACATGTCAATTTTGGGTTAAATTTATTCAGCCAGCTGTCCTTAGTTAAAAATTACCCCAAGTGGCCATTCCATGTACACTATTTATATGAAATATTTGAATAAGTGGTGTCAGGAGTGTAACACTTTTGAAAATGTCAGGAGTGTAACACTTTAATTTGTTGGATAACTTGCATTTAAAATATAATTAACACTTTTTGTTGACTTTTAACCAAAACTAGATATCTTTCATGATAAATTATGTTTGTTTTAGATTAATTTGCAGTCCATAACTTGCTTTTTGCCACTCAGACTGACTTCTGAATGGATGTTGCAATGTGTGAGCTATAGCAATTCTTATTTTTATAAAATATACATTTTTTTCATATGGTTGATCTTAAAAAAACTTCATGAAATGAAATAGTCCAAGTTTATGCAGCAACAATCTATTCTCTGCTTATAAATTCATTACAAGACCTTTATACCATCCAAATAAAAATGTTACACTCCTGACATATTTGAAAATAACTTGTATACTACTAATTTTTAATTAAATAATGATCAAATTGTTCCTTAAAGCAATATACAACTGTTAGATCATGATCTATACACCTATGTATTACAATATATGGTACAATTGTTGTTTTGGGGATGTCAGGAGTGTAACACCACTTTTGAGCTACAAATTTTAAATAGTTCATACAAATTTATGAAATAAGTTATGTTAATTGAAGTTTTTGTGCTTTGGCAAAAAACCTCAGTCAAACAGAGATATACTGATCATAATATGTATTGTTTCAAGCTAAATATTTGCTATGTCAGGAGTGTAACATGCTATATATTGAAAATTGATTGCTACTTTGTCCATTAAGAACTAAAAATTAGAAAGATATATTTCTATGAAATTTTCAGTGGACAAAGGAGCAACCCAGAGGTTTCCTTTAAAGCATGTAACAGTGCTCAAACTTAAGTATTTTAGAAAATATGAAAACTTGTCTAGGTAAAGGTAAAATAAAAACCACTAAAAATGGAGGAAAAATGGGTTTTTTATTTCAATGGTAACATTTTGCATTAAAAATCAATGATTTTTTCGTATTTGAGTATTAGTGAAATACAAAATGACGGAGAATTAAACCAAAATCAAACCACTTTTTTCAAATTGGCTCCTGAAAATCCTGTATTTTATCAAAAAAATGAGCCCAAAAAGCTGTCATAAAAATGCTGATATTTTTTTCTGATGTATTTTCTTTGCAAATGCTTAATAAATTTCAAAAATTGAATATATTTGAGTCCTTATCATGTATAGTTGGACGACTTTTAACTTATTTGATTTTTTACCACCTATGTCACACTTTTGCGTCATTTTTTTTGAAACAGCCCATATACAGGTGTGTATTCGTAGCCTAGAATATGGGTTTTAGGTATAGGTACACAGAATTATAATATAGAAAAATGAACTAAGGCCAAAACAAAATATATATTTGGTTCCTGCTTCCTACTCTTGAAAACTAGGGTACGTTCATGTACAAATGTTGTGCCATAAGATGGCCAAAGTCCAAGATGGCTGACTTTTATCAAATGTTTAAAGGATGGAATAAATTGAATAAAAATACTAAAATAAGCTTTACCTTTATTCAATATTTTGTCATTGTGCCCTTCATTCTAACAACTTTCTTCAGTCTTTTACTGTTTTAGGAATTGACAGATAAAGTCCTTGAATGTACTACACACTTAGATTTTCGTAGACATTCCTAATGGCCACTGACAACTCATCTACCGTCTTGATCACTTCAATGCGTTATTGCAATCGAATTTCACTTTCACTTTTCACGACAGCTTTATATCCAGTTAAATTTTTAAAATAAAAATGACATTAAAATAGATGCCAAAAATTCCTCCAATAACAAAATTACAATGTAAATCGTTGTGACCTCCTTACGCTTATGCGCCGCCATCTTGAATTTTGACGGTAAATTATGGCACAGCACTGTAGGTAGGAAAATTATTTTTTTGTACAAAATTATTTTACATTGAGTCAATGGAGAAGCTATCCCAACTTTAACTGTGCTTGTTCCAAAATGCCAATAAAAACTTTAGGGTAGGGTAAAAAAAATGGAGAAGGTAGGGAAGCAGGAAACAAACATATGTTTTTTGGGGGGCCTTTTGTACTGTATTCTTTGCGCAAAATCACCACAAAAGTAGTAAAGCATGATTGCTGCCTATGGGGCAGAGTTAATAAATACAGAAAAACACATACATTGTAAAAAGAGGGCACCACCAACTGAGTATTTGGTAAATTATGTCATACAAGTCTGTCTGAGATTACCATATGTGTTCCACTCAGTGGTTTATATCAAACTTGGAATTTT
The DNA here is from genome assembly GCA_963971305.1 of Arcuatula senhousia. Classification (NCBI taxonomy): domain Eukaryota; kingdom Metazoa; phylum Mollusca; class Bivalvia; order Mytilida; family Mytilidae; genus Arcuatula; species Arcuatula senhousia. The sequence goes on along the minus strand of OZ020307.1, from coordinate 43,139,775 downwards.
TTAAAATAAAATTAGAAGGAATTTTTTTTTTCTTTTAGAGCAATAATCATTATAGTTAGTAGAAAAACTACTTCAAAAATGATGATTTTTCAAACAATTGATTTATATTGATATGAAAAGTAACTTTAAAATACTTTTATAACCATATGCTGCATTCATTCGGTAATTGTTTGATCACTTAACAACAATCTATCATATACATAATAATTAACGGTGAAGCAAAAAACTTTTTTATAACAATTTCTCAATTCATTCCATTAGCCATTTTAACTTACACTAAATATTGTGAAATAAAAACTAAAAATGTTTGAGGACTTTGAATTAACAAAATATTTTATGTAATTGTGTTCGTGTATTTTATTGGTTTTGGTCATTTTTTATTCAGTTATGCTCAAATTATTTATATATCCCAACTTGAATATCATTAACCTACAAAATGTTCTAACTAAATAGAGTGGAAACAAATCAGTAGTAGAAACGAAATGACCCAGTATGAATGGGAATTGGTATGAAACAACCTGGATTCAAACATCTCTACAACATTCATGGTCACATCTTGGAGGAAGTCGAATCTGCCAAATACTTGGGAGTCAACATCAACCACAAACTCAGATGTAACACCCATACCAACGAGGTAGCAAAGAAAGCCAACAATATCAGGGCTTTTTTTATGAAGGAACATCCAAAAATGTCCACTAACTGCAGAGCTCTGCTACAAGAACTTGATAAGGCCACAGATGGAGTATGCCAGCATAATTTGAGACCCACACACAGCAGCACATACATGTTCTAACAATCTGGAAATGGTAAGTCCAGGTCTGCAAGATTTGTCATGGGAGACTACAACTGCATGAGAAGCGTCACTGTTATGCTTACCCATCTTCAGAGGCCTACTCTACAACAGCGACGAGCAGAAAGCAAGGTGATTATGATGTAAGAATAGTAAACCACCTTGTGGCCATATCAACAACATGGCTCACACCAACAGCAGTAACTATTTGAGTACACCATCAGAGTTTCCTGGTACCATACACCAGGACTCAAGTGTACTAACATTCATTCTTCCCAGATGGAATTCGGATCTGGAATGGTCTACCAACCTCCACCATGGCATGCAGCTCCCAACTGGCCAACCAAATATTTGGGGAAATCTGCATAATTAAACGGAGAACAACAGAAAGTCCTGATTATCATAATGTGTTGAAACATGCCGTCCACATCAGACAGAGAAGCCATTAGAGTTTTGACAGGAGGATATCAGACAGAGAAACCAATAGAGTTTTGACAGGAGGATAACAGACAGAGAAGCCATTAGAGTTTTGACAGGAGGATAACAGACAGAGAAACCATTAGAGTTTTGACAGGAGGATAACAGACAGAGAAGCCATTAGAGTTTTGACAGGAGGATAACAGACAGAGGAGCCATTAGAGTTTTGACAGGAGGATAACAGACAGAGAAGCCATTAGAGTTTTGACAGGAGGATAACAGACAGAGAAGCCATTAGAGTTTTGACAGGAGGATATCAGACAGAGAAGCCATTAGAGTTTTGACAGGAGGATAACAGACAGAGAAGCCATTAGAGTTTTGACAGGAGGATAACAGACAGAGAAGCCATTAGAGTTTTGACAGGAGGATAACAGACAGAGAAGCCATTAGAGTTTTGACAGGAGGATAACAGACAGAGAAGCCATTAGAGTTTTGACAGGAGGATATCAGACAGAGAAGCCATTAGAGTTTTGACAGGAGGATAACAGACAGAGAAGCCATTAGAGTTTTGACAGGAGGATAACAGACAGAGAAGCCATTAGAGTTTTGACAGGAGGATAACAGACAGAGAAACCATTAGAGTTTTGACAGGAGGATAACAGACAGAGAAGCCATTAGAGTTTTGACAGGAGGATAACAGACAGAGAAGCCATTAGAGTTTTGACAGGAGGATAACAGACAGAGAAACCATTAGAGTTTTGACAGGAGGATAACAGACAGAGAAGCCATTAGAGTTTTGACAGGAGGATAACAGACAGAGAAGCCATTAGAGTTTTGACAGGAGGATAACAGACAGAGAAGCCATTAGAGTTTTGACAGGAGGATAACAGACAGAGAAGCCATTAGAGTTTTGACAGGAGGATATCAAACAGAGAAGCCATTAGAGTTATGACAGGAGGATATCAAACAGAGAAGCCATTAGAGTTATGACAGGAGGATAACAGACAGAGAAGCCATTAGAGTTTTGACAGGAGGATATCAAACAGAGAAGCCATTAGAGTTTTGACAGGAGGATATCAAACAGAGAAGCCATTAGAGTTATGAGAGGAGGATAACAGACAGAGAAGCCATTAGAGTTTTGACAGGAGGATATCAAACAGAGAAGCCATTAGAGTTTTGACAGGAGGATAACAGACAGAGAAGCCATTAGAGTTTTGACAGGAGGATATCAGACAGAGAAGCCATTAGAGTTTTGACAGGAGGATATCAGACAGAGAAGCCATTAGAGTTTTGACAGGAGGATATCAAACAGAGAAGCCATTAGAGTTATGACAGGAGGATATCAGACAGAGAAGCCATTAGAGTTTTGACAGGAGGATAACAGACAGAGAAACCATTAGAGTTTTGACAGGAGGATAACAGACAGAGAAGCCATTAGAGTTTTGACAGGAGGATAACAGACAGAGAAGCCATTAGAGTTTTGACAGGAGGATAACAGACAGAGAAGCCATTAGAGTTTTGACAGGAGGATATCAAACAGAGAAGCCATTAGAGTTATGACAGGAGGATATCAAACAGAGAAGCCATTAGAGTTATGACAGGAGGATAACAGACAGAGAAGCCATTAGAGTTTTGACAGGAGGATATCAAACAGAGAAGCCATTAGAGTTTTGACAGGAGGATATCAAACAGAGAAGCCATTAGAGTTATGACAGGAGGATAACAGACAGAGAAGCCATTAGAGTTTTGACAGGAGGATATCAAACAGAGAAGCCATTAGAGTTTTGACAGGAGGATAACAGACAGAGAAGCCATTAGAGTTTTGACAGGAGGATAACAGACAGAGAAGCCATTAGAGTTTTGACAGGAGGATAACAGACAGAGAAGCCATTAGAGTTTTGACAGGAGGATATCAGACAGAGAGGCCATTAGAGTTTTGACAGGAGGATAACAGACAGAGAAGCCATTAGAGTTTTGACAGGAGGATATCAGACAGAGAAGCCATTAGAGTTTTGACAGGAGGATATCAGACAGAGAAGCCATTAGAGTTTTGACAGGAGGATATCAAACAGAGAAGCCATTAGAGTTTTGACAGGAGGATACAGACAGAGAAGCCATTAGAGTTTTGACAGGAGGATAACAGACAGAGAAGCCATTAGAGTTTTGACAGGAGGATAACAGACAGAGAAGCCATTAGAGTTTTGACAGGAGGATAACAGACAGAGAAACCATTAGAGTTTTGACAGGAGGATATCAAACAGAGAAGCCATTAGAGTTATGACAGGAGGATATCAGACAGAGAAGCCATTAGAGTTTTGACAGGAGGATATCAGACAGAGAAGCCATTATAGTCAAGGAAGAAGTGATGTCCATAGAGGAAAGATCATTATATGTAGCTTAGAAAATTCTTGAAAAAGATTCCATATAAATGATTATACAAGCATCACCTTTTGTAAAGACCTCAAGACACTGTACAAGGGTATTGGTGTAAACGGCATGTATAACATGCTAAAAAAATACAGATACTTCAATTCATTGAAATTTAGTAGTACAGGCATCTGCTGGTTTGAAAGTATGTAAAATCGCTCATTAAGACATTTGGAGCAACTTTATAGCATAAGCGATTTTATTATTCATATATACGAGAGATAAAAAAACATGTACATTTGTATACATGTACATGTAAAAAGAAATCTATTATATGTCATGTGTATGTTATAATGCTTTAATTTGATAATCTTTATTTTCAGGTATATCAGGGAAGAGCCAGATTTTATTTGCAGTAGTGTTCACAACAAGATATCTTGATCTATTTACTTCCTTCATCTCCATATACAATACTAGTATGAAGCTGTTTTTCTTGGTGTCTATGTATTTCACCCTTTATCTGATGTACTTTAAGTTTAAAGCTACCTATGATAGCAACCATGATACATTTCGTGTGGAGTTCTTGGTGGTTCCTGTTGGAGGACTTGCCTTCTTGGTCAATCATGATTTTGCACCACTTGAGGTAATTTCATTTCAATGTTAACATGATGCAGTATAATTTCAAAAAGCCAGAAATTCCTTCACTTTTTAATCTGAACATTAGATTTATTTCTTAAACTTAGAATTGTTCAGATTATCATCAAGGTTTATAAACTCCATTTAGGTTTTTCAAATGTAAATGGCAGGGTAAATAGGTGTACATACATGTATATGTATAGTGATTCTTCAAATTGCATAACATCTATATTGCTAGTATAGCAGGTTACAAAAATGATGTTTCAAAAGGATGATACAAAATGTATATTAGTTAAAACAGTGTGATGCTATTAGAGAGCATGGTAGAAGGTGCAGTGGAATGGAAAAATAATTTCATAACAATTTTCTCAGCAACTACATGAAATACTTATCATTTTAATTATAAAGATAACGAGATGTGGAATAAGAGTACAGGACACAACCTACAACATGAACAACATAAATGATAACTTAAAAACAAATCCACAATGGAAAACAGCAAGCATCCTTCAATGTGACCAGTGGTAGCTGCTGGCTGTTTTTCAGTTGACCCTGGATTGAAAATAAACTACATATGATTCAAGCCCAATCCTAAAGTGCAATGAAAGACCCTCTTCCTGACAAAAAACAATTAACATAAATTGAATGAATAAAATACAAACATAGGCAATATCAACATTATCCTTTTAATATCAGCATTGGGTCCAATTGAATAATTTCAGGCCTGTTGCTCACCTTCGTTCTGTTTAATGAAATCTGGTTGACAAATTTTACATAATAATATTTCAGTAACAAATATTGGAATTGTGAACATTCATACACAATGCAGTACTAATGAATTAAGATATTTTCAGATTTTATGGACATTTTCAATCTATCTTGAATCAGTGGCTATCCTTCCCCAATTGTTCATGGTCAGTAAGACAGGGGAAGCTGAGACCATTACAAGCCATTACTTGTTTGCCTTAGGATCTTACAGAGCCCTGTACCTGTTGAACTGGATCTATCGATATTATGCTGAAGGCTTCTTCGATCTTATAGCTGTAGTTGCTGGTGTTGTACAGACAATATTGTATTGTGACTTCTTCTATTTATATATTACAAAGGGTTAGTATATTATTTTTTTAGCGTAAACCTTAAACATATGTAAGTGGTAGAAAAAGTGCCTATAACTGCGTTATCAGGTAATCATTACATTATATACATTTGTACATGTAGTACTTGTTCTATTTGTCTTTCTACCTACCAGTATCTGTTAGAGCAACTTCAATAGAAAATAATGAGATGCAGAATAAGTCTAGGCGACACAGCTCGCATAACAAGTGGCAATTTAGAAAAACCACAATTGACAATCTCCAGTAGCCTACAACAAGTCCAGTAGGTGCTGCTAGGGGTTCGGCAATTTGACCATGGTCTAAATAAAATGCATATAATTAAAATCCAGTCCTGAATAGTCACAGATAGACCCCCTTCTTAAACAATGAACAGAAAACATCAAAAAGACAAGTACAAACAAAAGCTTTGTCAAAGATTCCTGGCTTAGGACAGTTTCTTACAGCTAGCTGAGAATCATCAATCGACTGATGTAAAAAAAATCAAACATATCGAATTTGAATCTGACACAACACTTCAATGATTTGGTGGAGTGTCATCGCACAAAACCCACATGCTTGATCGCTATAATGCTTATATAAAAATGATAAATAGTAAAAAAGCTTATAAATAAAAGTAATAACAAAACTACCGAACTTGAATGATCAATCTCACAGTCCAGAGAAAATGACAAGAACGAGTCAATCATACCGGGGATTTGGTGGATCGCAATGGTCCTGACTTGGTACAGGCATTTCAAACGAAATGGTGGGTTAAACCAGGTTTTATGGCGCCAAACCTCCCTCTTCCATTGCGATCTTCAAGTACAAAAAATAAACGAAGCATATTGTAACACTGTAAAACTTGATTGGATTTTTAAAGTTTAAACATGAATAAAGATCATCAAAAATGGAAGTTTTTAAGTAAGTATCAAGTTATCAATTTTTCTGTTGAAAAACACTAAATTCAAAGATTTAACCAAAATATTCAATTCTTGTCCTTTCATTATAAATTTTGAAGCCAATTTTCAGTTCCAATGGATTGTTTTTAAATTTGTGAGCTTTATAAAAAACATAACCAAGTTTATCTTAACCAAAGTAAAGATAATGCCATGAGTATCAGCACCAATTATTTTGACTATTTTACATTTATATTAATAAAAAAAATTAAATGATAGGTAAACTATGTAATCGGTCAAGAACCCTTTACATACTGATATATAAAAAGATTTGAACACATTATAGTAAATTATTGCATCTGAAATGTTTTTTTAACTTGCTAATGCTGCATGTATTATGTATGACAAGTACATGTATTACATGTATTATGCTGTATCTTTTTCCCTCTTGGAAGATCATATTGTTCGTACACCAGCAGTAATTGGATGCTTATATTGTTTATATGTTGTGCATAAAAATATCTTTCTGAAATACTTTCTTATGAAATGATCTGTCCCAATCTTAGAAAAAGAGTTTCTGACATTATATACTTGTTATTTGACTGTTACTTTATGCAAAGGGGTGGATGAAAACAGCTTTAAGATATGCATGTCATTGCAGTTTTGATGGTGTACTAAACAAAGTTGTATCTTTACAGGAAAGGGTTCTCTACTGTTTGCAAATGATAAGATTGTTTTCAAGGACGCCCCTTTGCAGGAAGTCTAAAACAGTCAGATTTGTACGTACTTTTATGTTCCTACATGTTGCATGGTGGGTTTGCATTGGCTTTGTATAAATATGTTTTGTTCTTAAACTGCATGATCAATGTATAAACATTTTTGTTTGTTTTTTGTTCAAATTTTTGTCACTTTTTATACGACCACAAAATTTTTGCTATCATATAATGTTATGGCAATGTTGTCGTCTGTAGAAATTTGGTTTCCGTTCGATAACTTTGGTACATATTGACCCATTGTTATGAAATTTTGATATGATGTTTGTAACCACTACATGTATTGTATTTGGGGTTTGTGGTCCCTTCCGTTTTAGAAAAGGGGCCAAAATGGGCTAAATTGGGTGTACTGACAAAACTGCTGTAGAATGTTTATTATTAATTCGATTCCTCACTAAAAGTGTCAATGGTTTTTGTCTCCCCTGCAAAGCAGAGTGGGACATAGGTGTTTCTCTACCAATGACGGCAACAGCAGCTGCCTTAACTTTTTGGGTAAGATTTTATGAGCACCTCCATATCTCAATAAATTAAAATATAGGTCCTAAGTTGATGAAACTTGGTATGCATATGCCCAAGTAGTAGCTTAGCACAGTTGCATCCCCATCTTTTGACCTTGACCTTAATTTACTGGTTGAGTGACTTTGACAATTTTCAATACACATAATAGCAATGGTAAGATTTTGCCAGCACCTCCATATCTCAAGAACTATAAGTCCTAGGTTGATGAAACTTGGTATGCATATGCCCCAGTAGTAGCTTAGCACAGTTGCATCCCCTTCTTTTGAACTTGAACTTGATTTTCTGGTTGCATGACTTTGACAATTTTCAATACATGTAATACATTGTAGCTGGGTTAAAACTTTTATGTGCACCTCCATACATGTATCTCAAGTACAATTGGTCCTTGGTCAATGAAACTTGGTATGCATATGCCCTAATAATTCCTTAGCACAGTTGCATCCCCATCGTTTGACCTTGACATTGATTTTCTGGTTGAGTGACTGATTATTTTTATTGCATATATTAGCAATGTTTAAGTTCTATAAACACCTTTTGATCTCGGACACTGAAAATCCTTATAAATTCAAAATAAAATGTAAGTAAAAAAGAATTATTGTTTCTGATTGTGCTGGCAGGGGAGACATACTTTAGGGTTAACTCTTGTGATATATATTGCACCATTACATTGCTACAGGGGGCCAAAGACCAACCATGCCCCAAAAATCAACTTTTAGCTCACCTTGCCGAAGGCAATGTGAGCTTTTGCCATCACTTGGCGTCCGTCATTTTTTTTCAAAAATCTTCTTCACTGAAACCGCTAAGTCAAATGTAATGAAACTTTGTAGTGTTGTTCTGTAGTATGTCCTCTACAGAGCTATAGTTCGAAATTTTGATTCGACAAAAAACATGGCCGCCATGGCTAAAAATAGAACATAATGGTAAATTGCAGTTTTTTGCAAATAACTAAAAAACCGTTACAGATATCAAAATTCTGGCAATGGTAAAAGTGATCAGCACATTAAGAGCTACCTGCCCTGAAATTTTGAAGAAGATCCAACAATCGTTGTAGGAGTAATTGTCCTTTTTCTTGATTTTTGTCTCGCCTGCGACGAATAGTTGCGGAAGGCGAGACATAGGTATTACTTTGCGGTGGCGGTGGCGGCGGCGGCGTAAACTTTTTTGTAAGACTTTTGTGGACAATGAATTGCTTGAAAAGTATGATAGTTATGCATCTGATATTTGGTATACAGACAGTTCAGGTTATGGTCTACGCAACTGTCATCATGCTGTGTGACCCTGACCCCATTTTCACGCTCCAGTGACTCTGTGAACTTAGGTCTTTTTTCAGACCGTTAACTTTTTTGTAAGACTTTTGTGGACGATGAATAGCTGGAAAAGTATATTAGCTAGGCATCTGATATTTGGTATACAGACAGTTCAGGTAATGGTCTACGCAACTGTCACCATGCCGTGTGACCCTGACCCCATTTTCACGCTCCAGTGACTCTGTGAACTCGGGTCTTTTTTCAGGCCGTAAATTTTTTTTGTAAGACTTTTGTGGACGATGAATTCCTGGAAAAGTATATTAGCTAGGCATCTGATATTGGGTATACAGACAGTTCAGGTTATGGTCTATGCAACTGTTACCATGCCATGTGACCCTGACCCCATTTTCACGCTCCAGTGACTCTGTGAACTTAGGTCTTTTTTCAGGCCATAAACTTTTTTGTAAGACTTTTGTGGACGATGAATTGCTGGAAAAGTTTATTAGCTAGGCATCTGATATTTGGTATACAGACAGTGCAGGTAATGGTCTACGCAACTGCCACCATGCCGTGTGACCCTGACCCCATTTTCACACTCCAGTGACTCTGTGAACTTAGGTCTTTTTCAGGCCGAAAAACTTTTTTGTAAGACTTTTGTGGACGATGAATTGCTGGAAAATTATAATAGCTAGGCATCTGATATTGGGTAAACAGACAGTTGCGGTGTTGGACAACACAACTGTCACCATGCCATGTGACCATGACCCCATTTTTACGCTCTAGTGACTCTGTGAACTTAGGTCTTTTTTTCAGACAGAAAACTTTTTGTAATACTTGTGTGGACAATGGATTGCTTGAATAGAATAATAACTAGGCATCTGTTATTAGGTATACAGACACTTTTTGTGTTTATATCAAGAAATGAAAGCTTAGGTAATTGATTTTAGTGATGGTGCCGGCAGGCCAAACATACTTTTAGTGGCCACACTTGTTTCCAAATTTTGCACTTTTTTAGACCAATATCTTGAAAACTATACATGATATTGGTAAAAATTAAATTGCATATGGTTAAGCACATCAAGATCTACAAAAGTTGTAATAGAGTCAAAGTTGTAGGACTTGTTCCCTTAGGAGTTATACCCCTTGGATCGTAAAAATTGACCATTTTCACAGCTTTCAATTCAACTTTTCTTAAATCTTCTTCTCTAAACCGCTTGACCAAATATAATGAAACTTGGTATGTTTGATTTGTAGTATGTCGTCTACAAAACTATCGTTCAAAATTTAGATTTGACCAAAAAAAATGGCCGCCATGGCTAAAAATAGAACATAATGGTAAATTGCAGTGTTTTGAAAATTGCTCAAAAAAATATATTAAAATTCTGTTTGGGTAAAAGTGAGCAGCACATCAAGATCTACCTGCCCTGAAGTTTTGAAGAAGATCTGACAATGGTTGTAGGAGTTATTGTCTTTTTTCTTCAAATTTTGCTCTTTTTAGACCAATCTCTTGAAAAACTATACAAGATATTTGAAAAATTTAAATTGCATATGGTGAAGCACATACAGATCTAAAAATTATGTAATAAGGTCAAAGTTGTAAGACCTTTCTTGATAGGAGTTGTTTCCCTAAGAACATTAAAATTGATAATTCCACAGAGTAGCAGTCCTTTGTTTGAATATCCAGCTTATAAGTATCATCGAATACAATGTGAGCAATTCAGGCTCCTGTGAGCCTCTAGTTTATTTTTGGTCAGATTTTCAAACTCTTTTTTTTTCATTAGAATCCTTGTGAAAATCCCTGGGTGCATGTTTCAATCAGATTTGCAATATTTCTTCACGTTTAAATATGAAGATTATATTCCCTTATTGCATTTGAGTTTGTGGCCCTAACCATTACAGAAAAAAAACGGCCAAAAGGGGATAAAACGGGTGTTTTGACAAAACTGTAGAATGCTTATTATTTATTCCATTCTGAAAATCCTTTACTGTTGAATTGCTTATTAAATTCTGTCCACTAAATGTGTCAATGGTTTTGATATACATTGACCGTTACATTGGTCCATGGGGCCTGAGATGGGCCACTCCCAAATTATCAACTTTTTTATTTAAAATATATATGTGTCTAATATGCATTTTCAAGTCCACCAAAGGATGAATGTGTAAAAAAAGCTTTGTAAGTCCACCATGGGCTGCATGTAACCAAAGCAATAGGCTATCCATATTGGGCTGCCAAGGTACAGCATTCAACTTGTTGTGGTCCTATCATGCTGCGCTCGGCGTAGCTTTTTATTTATTTATGACTTTTACATGTTTAAGTACAAATCCTATTTCTGGCTTTAAGAATACAATTTTTAAAAACTTCATGAACTTTAAAGCCGTGTTACAATAAGTTAAACTCCCCTGCTATTAATATTGCGATGGTTGCAGGGTGTCAATAAATTGTTTCCAGGTTAAACCTCAAGCCAAGTACAACAAAACATTTGTATATTAATACATGTATAAGAAAGGATCGATTGATTCAATGTTGTCTGTTTTTATACCCCCCGCAAACAAAGTTTGGGGGGGTATATAGGAATCACCCTGTCTGTCTGTCTGTCCGTCTGTCCGTCCGTCTGTCCACATACCTCGTAAGCGCAACTCCTCCTAAATCCCTTGATGGATTTTGATGAAACTTTACACAAAGGATGTACACCATATGGAGATGTGCATGAAGAATTTTGGTTGCTATCAGATATCATTCAAGGGAGATAATTGGACTTAGACTTTTTAAAACATGTTGTTCAATGGGAGACCTCGTAAGCGCAACTCCTCCTAAACCGCTTGATGGATTTTGATGACACTTTACATGAAGGATGTACACTATATGGAGATGTGCATGAAGAATTTTGGTTGCTGTCGGATATCATTCAAGGGAGATAATTGGACTTAGACTTTTTAAACTTGGTGTTCAATGGGAGACCTCGTAAGCGCAACTCCTCCTAAACCGCTTGATGGATTTTGATGACACTTTACATGAAGGATGTACACTATATGGAAATGTGCATGAAGAATTTTGGTTGCTGTCGGATATCATTCAAGGGAGATAATTGGACTTAGACTTTTTAAACTTGGTGTTCAATGGGAGACCTTGTAAGCGCAACTCCTCCTAAACTGCTTGATGGATTTTGATGACACTTTACATGAAGGATGTACACTATATGGAGATGTGCATGAAGAATTTTGGTTGCTGTCGGATATCATTCAAGGGAGATAATCGGACTAAGACTTTTTAAACTTGGTGTTCAATGGGAGACCTTGTAAGCGCAACTCCTCCTAAACCGCTTGATGGATTTTGATGAAACTTTACACAAATGATGTACACCATATGGAGATGTGCATGAAGAATTTTGGTTGCTGTCGGATATCATTCAAGGGAGATAATTGGACTAAGACTTTTTAAACTTGGTGTTCAATGGGAGACCTTGTAAGCGCAACTCCTCCTAAACCGCTTGATGGATTTTGATGGCATTTTACATGAAGGATGTACAATATATGGAGATGTGCATGAAGAATTTTGGTTGCTGTCGGATATCATTCAAGGGAGATAATTGGACTTAGAATTGTTAAAGCGGGGGGTATCCTCCGTGAGCTCGCTCACAGTATTCCTTGTTTGTCCTGTTGATGTATAAGATAGGACAATGGCCAATATTCCTTTAATTCTGACCATAGTAGGGCCAATTTCAAAAGATACACAAACAAGAATATGTCCAAAAGACATAATGCCCCATCTTGCAACATTTATTTTTTCTGCAATCACTAGGTGCACCTACCATACCAATATGGTTGCTATGGCACTTGTCAGTAAGAAGGAATGGACTTTAACCATTCATCAATAAGTGGTCATTCATGCAGAAAATATAGGTCACAGCCAGCATCCGAAGCATGCATTGTGCTAAGCATCACTAGGTGCACCTTCCATACAAATATTGTTGATGTAGCACTTGTCAGAAAAAGGGAATAGACTTTAACCATTCTTTTGTAAGTGGTCATTCATGCAGAAAATATAGGTCACATCCAGCATCCAAAGCATGCATTGTGCTCATCAATAGGTGCACCTACCATACCAATATGATAGATGTGGCATTTGTCAGTAAGTGGGAATTTGGAGACGGACAGAAGGACGAACGGACCCGAACACTATACGCCCTTCTACTTTTGTAGATGGGGCATAAAAACTCTGCATGTAATAAGAATGTGTAAAGTCATTGCAATGAAGTAAATAAAATTGAGGCCAATAAAAAGAATGCGTGTTTCTGGTTTCATGGTTGAAAAAAAATAGGGTAGGTAGGTAGGCATTATTTTTTTATTCAATTGGCTGGATTTCACTTGTGAAAATTATAACAAAGTCTCTTTCAAACCCAAACCTACACTGTATTGTTTTTGTCCTGTCCTTCACAAAGTTTGTCAGCGCAACTCCTCTGTAACTGCTGAACCAGTTCAAAGAAACTTGGCATATATACACCTGGAAAAAGGTTGAGAACCCCCAGACTTATTGTACTTTTCGATGACTTGAAATGATTTTTAATTTTCATGATTTTGGTCAGTTTCAATTTTTCAATATATAATTAAAAGGTGTAAGCGTTCGGTGAAAAGCACATTTGTGCCTTGAAAAGCGGGAGATAACTCTTTCGGAAATTAGATGTCAAACTGGCAGTATGAAATCAAGGCTTTTCATCAGTCATTCAAGCTAAATGTGGACATACTCGAAATTGCCTCTTTGATGATACAGTTTCACTCTTTTGATAATGATTTACTTTCTAGAGCGAGTTGACACTTTAATAACAGTTTGGAGCTTCAGGCGACCATACTTTTCGAAGACTATATTTGTGTACAAAAGCCATCAATTTTGCCATGTCATGTTATGTAAATAAAAAAATGTCCTTTTCTTTGTTTCAAATATGTGCTTAACACTGCATATCTTAGTTGGCAATACAAAGGACAAGGTACAATAAGGGCCATTTTTGGCACCCTACTTTAGGAAAAAATAAATCCAATGCAAATAACAAAATTATTATAAAAGTTTCAAGTGAGATGGTTGACCCTTGTGACAATAGCTTGTATTTTGTATAATATACCCTGGTTTTAATTTTACAGACGTCTGAAAAAGGGCAAAAGTAGCCAAAATAGAGAAAAATGTGATTTTTCAGGCTTATTTCATTGTATTTAATTGTCAGCGACAGTGTAGACCATTGTTTTCTCAACTGAATTATAATCATTTCAGAGTGAAATTTAAAATTCATAAACAATAACTGTGGTCTAAGTAGTCGCTGGCATCTAAAAATTAAAAATATTACCCATAATTTTGCTATTTTCAGCCAATTTGGCACAAATCATAAAAAAATGTCATGTTTGACATGGTATTTTAAGTAAATAACATGTAATATTCTTAAAAATTGAGTTGTATATGCTTTTTCATTTATTTGACTTACTGAATAACACTAGAACTTTTATCTTTGTCAATGCTCAAATTTTCAGTATTACAGGGGGCCAAATATGAACTTTATCGTACCTTGTCCTTTACAAAGACCATCAGTTAAATAATGATTAAATAGTGTTTTGAAAATGATTGATTTTAAAAAATCACGGAGTGCTTAACTTTTTTCCAGGTGTATATGTAGTTATGCATATTACCAATTTTGATCCTCAAATTTTTGTGGGAGTTATTGCCCTTTGAACTAAGAACTTTTGGGGGGGAACTGTCGGGGGGAGACATCGTTTTTGCAGGCACAAACAAACTTTAATTGTTACATGTACTAAAGTACCCAGAAAACATGTTGAGTTAAATACATGTGTATTTGCTACATATTTTTTGAAAATATGCTATGAAAGTGAAAAATTCAGGTAACTTTCACTGACTGTCCAATATTATATAAATATCAGACCAATGTCAAGTAAAAAAAATACTACAAATATTATAGAATGAATCTCTTCTATGTTTATGATTAGTTTGATTAACAAGATTTTTTCTTCTATTTTCAGTACTGAAAGGAAAGAAGATTTCTTTACCAGCCTGAGCTTTAGATTGAAATTGGATATATTTTTTTTCATTTTTGGGAAGAAAGGATACTCTGTTTTTATGTAAATTGTATCTGCATGCATGCTATAAACAATGTTTGGTGCTTTGTTTGAAAAAAAAGACATGTTAGCACCATAGTGAAGATGTATTTATTGTTTAAGTGCTTTATTGAACATTAACATGAAGACCATGTAGCATTGTTAATGATCATAAACAGTAGCAAGTCACAACAGATTTATGTATCATGTGTCTCCAATTGTTTGTTATATGTTAAAGATAATAGAAATATATACCCATAAAAACTGATTGAATAATTGCTCCTGTTACAAAATAACAAGGGGCATACAAATGTATGTATATACCAAGCTTAGAGTTACAAAATTTATCTACATTCTCTCTTGCCTGAATTTTGTTATGATGGTCATTCTATCAATTATATTAAATATAATTAAGACTAAAAAAATGAATAATAAGGAAGAACCTGGGGCTGGCTGAAGCTTGTGTTTCTGTAATTGTTATCCATATTTCCTAATTATTTTGAGGAATTATTATTTTTAAATGTTTTTTTTGTACATCCATGTACAAGTTGTCATTGCACCCACCATCATGTATGATTAGAACTTTTCATGATGTTAATTTAGAGTATAGCATATTTTTGATCATTGGAACTCATAACATCTTGTTTGCCAATAAATGTACTTTGGTTTTTAACCATTATTTGTTGCATTTTAATTATACCCCTGTTTCGAAGAAGAGGGGGTTTACTGTTTTACCCCTGTTGTTTGTTCTTCAGTCCTTCGGTCCGTAACAAAACTATCGTCGCTGTTTTCTAAGCAACTACATGAGATACAGTTCTGATATTTTGTATATAGCTTTATCCTATAGTACCATATGGTGTTTACCGATTTTATGCTCCTAGGTAGTCTACTTCCTGTTTACCGAATACTTAGATTTTTACACATAATGGACATAAATGCAAAATTTCCGTCACAATTTCCCAAGCAACTACATGAGATAAAGGTCTGATATTTTGTATACAGCTTTATCCTATAATCCCATATAGTGTATACCGATTTTATGCTCCTAAGTAGTCTACTTCCTGTTTACCGAATATTTAGGTTTTTACACATTATGGACATAAATGCTAAATTTTCGTCACAGTTTCCCAAGCAACTACATGAGATAGGGGTCTGATATTTATGGCCCGACCACGTATGTGGATCTGACATATAGTTTTACCCTTGTCCGTCCGTCCGTTTTGATTACTGGCAATCAAAAAAGGACAAAACCCTGTTTTATGCATATTTTTGTCCCCAAATTTTTGACATATGTTGTTAAGAGTTGCTAGGGGCAACAAAGAAACCAAATATGGCACTAATAACATCTAAACATGCCAAAACTTTGGAACACCACCTAGTTTGAAGTGCAAATAGCAATTAAAGGGATTACAAGGACCCGGGACAGACAAAATAGTCAACATCAAGCACATGCAAAAATGATCCAAATAAATTAATGATGGAGTACTTCCTAATGGACATAAATGCTAAATTTCCATCACAATTTTTCAAGCAACTACATGAGATAAAGGTCTAATATATTGTATACAGCTTTATCCTATAGTACCATATGGTGTTTACCAATTTTATGCTCTTAGGTAGTCTACTTCCTGTTTACCGAATACTTAGATTTTTACACATAATGGACATAAATGCAAAATTTCCGTCACAATTTCCCAAGCAACTACATGAGATAGGGGTCTGATATTTATGGCCCGACCATGTATGTGGATCGGACATATAGTTTTACCCTTGTCCGTCCGTCCGTAACTCTTTGGTTAAGTTCTTGGTTAAGGTCCATTACTCAGATACTAGATGTTGGGGGTCAATGATATTTCACCACCAGATGGGTCTTGGGTAGGGCTACACCACCGACAAGAAATTAAGTCACTGTGACCTATATTTTATGCATGAACAACTTCGGTTTAGTTCTTGGTTAAGGTCCATAACTTGGATACTTGATATTGGGGGTCAATGATATTTCACTACTAGATGTGTCTTAGGTAAGGTGACACCACCCACTAGAAATAAGGTCACTGTGACCTATATTTTACGCATGAATGACTTTGGTTAAGTTCTTGGTTAAGGTCCATATCAGATAATACATGTTGATGTTCAATGGTATTTCACCACTAGATGTGTCTTGGGTAACATGACACCACCCATTAAAAATAAGGTCACTGTGACCTATATTTTATGCATGAATGACTTCCATTAAGTTCTTGGTTAAGGTCCATAACTTGGATACTAGATGTTGGGGGTCAATGATATTTCACTACTAGATGTGTCTTAGGTAAGGTGACACCACCCACTAGAAATAAGGTCACTGTGACCTATATTTTACACATGAATGACTTTGGTTAAGGTCCATATCTTGAATACTACTTGTTAGGGGTCAATAATATTTCACTACTCGAGGAGTCTTGGTATCTTGGCACCACCCACCAGAAATAATGTCACAGCGACCTATATTTTACACATGAACACTTTTAATTAATTTCTTGGTAAAGGTCCATATCCCAGTAAATACACATTGAGGGTCAATGATATTTCAAGAACGGGATGGGCCATCCTGTGGCTCATAGACACATTATCTAGTTTGTATACAGCTTTATCCTATACTCCCATATGGTGTATAGCGATTTTATGTTCCTAGGTTAACTTCTTCCTGTTTACTGAGTATTTTAACTTGTATGTGTGGCTTAGTTTGGGGAGCGAGGGTATCACGAGTGAGCATTAGCTCACAGATTTGCTTGTTGTTCATGTATTTTGCTGTCTTTTGGGTAAACATTGATTTTACACTGTCATAGGTTGAAAGCACCTTGATGCCTGTCTTAAGGGTTGATTTTATTATTGGATGCAGCTAAAGCTGATAGGTTTTAATGTGCTCCTCATTCCAAGACTATTGGTCATCTTCTGTATTATTAACTTTTCTGAGCTGATCTACAGGAAAGCAGAAAATTTCATCACAGATTTCCTGGGGTCTTCTGAAGAATTGATTTAAGATTTAATATATGGTGGTTTGATACTCGTCAGGGGTAAAAATTTCATGGACCAATTTTAGGACTCTGTCTTGACACCATTTGTGAGGGTGATCTCAAGAAATGATGATATTAGTAGTCATTCGGAAGGGACAAAAAATAGAGATTATTGAGAGTATCCTCAATGGGGATCACTACAAAGGCCACACGTGTTAAAACTTAAATTATTATATCCCCGCAAACAAAGTTTGGGGGTATGTACACATGACCTTGACTGTCTGTCCACATATCTTGTGAGGCAATTCCTCTTAAACCACTTCATGGATTTGATGAAACTTTACATGAAGGAAGAACATGTGCATAAAATTTCGTTGCTAACGAATATTATTCAGGGTAGATCATTGGAATTAGTTTTTGCCTCGCCTGCAAAGGTGGCGACGGAGTAAAATTTGTATAAAGGTTTTTATGAGCACCTCAATACCTCAAGAACTATTAGTCTTAGGTTGATGAAACTTGGTATGCATATGTCCAATAGTGAGGCTTGTTTAGGGTATATTGGGATATGGGATATTCACACAATTTTTTCATGGGATACGGGATATTTTAGGCAAAACTTACTGGGATATGGGATATTTAAGTCCATTTTATTTACAGGGATATGGGATACTGGAAAAACACTTTTTGGGATATGGGATATTTGATGACAAAATTACGGGGATATGGGATATTGGTACCCCCCCCCCCTAAACAAGCCCCAATAGTAGCTAAGTTGCATCCCCATCTTTTGACCTTGACCTTGATTTTTCGGTTGATCGACTGACAATTTTCAATACATATAATAGCAATGTTAAGGTTTTATGAGCACCTCCGATCCATATCTCAAGAATTATTAGTCTTTGGTTTATGAAACGTGGTATGCATATGCCCCAGTATTAGCTTGGCACAGTTGCATCCCCATTTTTTTACCTCGACCTTGATTTTCCAGTTGAATGACTTTGAAAGTTTCTGAGAAAAAAAGTTATTCCAATGGTGCCGGCAGGCGAGACATTCTTAGTGTTAACTTTTGTTAGAATATAATGGCCTGTGGGAAACCTCGTAAGTGCAACTCCTCCTAATTTTGATGAAAATTAGCACGAAGGATGTACATCATATGCAGATGTACATGAATAAATTTCGTTGGGCTCTTTAGTTTTATTATCTCAGGCTCAGGGGAGATGATTTAACTTGAGAATTTTTTGGGCATTATAGAGTGATGTGAAGTTGAGATTTTTGTGAGCTCGCTCACAGTATTCGCTGATTTCACAGCTTTAGCATGATTGATTTGAACTGTGTCTACTCTTTCTTTAATTACGACTATAAAATTCTGTGTGATTGAGTGGAAGTTAACTTGGCATAACCTAGTGCAAACCCTTGTTGGGGAACTTCCCTCCAACTGTGTCTCACAAAGTAATTTATAGTAATCATGGGCATAAAAAAGAACAGGCTTATTTTATCTTCATTCATTCTTTGTGGTTTGTAAACAATTAATGTTGTCAGATTCTTATATTCCTTTGTACGGTAAAAGATAGCGTGTTTTGTCATGCTCTTAAACAGTTCGAAGATTTTACCTTTTAAGGATAATGTTTTCGTCAAACTTTTAACCAATAGTTTTTGAGAGAGTATAAATGAATACGATCGCCAACACGTGCTTTTTATGAAATAATTAAATATAACATGACTCGCAAAACAAATCTTTAAAATGAGCGGTGAAAAAATTGGTTGTTTTATTTGTATTAATGTCATATTAAAAATAAACATATTAAAGAAACACTTTTTCACCCAAACAGCTTTGACAAGTAGGGAGATTTTATGGTCATGTTTACCTTTTTGATTGTCCATTGACCAATACACTTAATAGAATAGAAGTCAATAAGTGGAACATAACATTACTTAATAAGGAGAATATACCCATGTTAAACAAAATAACATTTAAAACCAATGATATTTGGTATTTGCGAAATATGAGCGAGGAAGTTAAAGAATATACATGTTTATGTTTGGAACTTTTCTATCAAACCGACGAAAAAGTTTTACCATTTTCCCCCATTTGAAAGGTCAATCTTTTACAATTTTGATTGATTAATAGGTCAAACGAAATCTAGAAAACCCGACCTGTTAAAAGAACTATAGAAAGAGGACAACATTTGCTTGCTTTAACTTTAATAAGCCCATTTAGCTCTACGAGTCTTTTACTCGGTTGTCGGGTGTTACCTTATAGGGGTAATTATCCTTTAAAGGTAAAAATATCTTCTTGTCATGTTTTTTTCGTCGAAAAGAATTTAAAACTTATGCAGATTTTAGTTCATTTAAGAATTAACTGTAATTAATTTTTGGTTTATTGAACCATAAACTTATTTTTTCATGGTGCACATTGAATAATCCGCGAAGCGGATTATGTTAAATGTGCACCATGAAATATTCAGTTTATGGTTCTATAAACCAAAAATTTATTACAGTTAATTCTTATAAATAAATTGTATAGTACATTCCGCGTAAAAAAATATCAAAATTAATTTTTAATTAAAAATATTTTAAAATAAGTTAATCAGTCTAGCGCATTAATATTTACACCTATCAATCAAAAGCATGTGGAGTCCGTGCAACTTCAAACTGTCAAAATTCTATAGGTTGTATTCCGGTTTAATCTGGATTTGACATTTAGATTTTGGGCTTTGGCACGATAAAAAAATCCAATATAATTCTTTTTTTTTTAAGTTCACGAAAATAAAAATGTTTCAACGTAAATGCAAGTAATAATTCTCTATTTTTTAAATTATTATTATATCTTTGGTGGAGAGGAAATATTGCCAAATGATAAAATTGTGTATTCGATGTTGTTTTGAGATTCTGAAAACCGGTTGAACTGGTTTGACAGCAGATTCATTTGGGCGGAGTTGCCATCAACCATTTGTATTTAAGTGGGCGTATAATAATAGCTGTATAAGCCAATCGAATTCTTTACATGTTTTTTGGTTCATTGGAAAATGGTCTAAATTTCTGAACAACGCAAAAGTCAGTAAAATTGCTCTTAAATTTATTCATTAAGCTACCAAGACTTCATTGGCTGGAAAATGTCCTAATACTCAAACCCAGAATTTTCGAACAGGGAAACCAAATCCAGCACCGAGGAAATTGACCATTATCAATACAAGGAAAGAAATCTGTTTGAATTTAGACAATCGGAAATTGTAATTATAAAGATATGTTGTTAAATTCGTGTCGGACAAGTCTGACCACACGGGGGGGGGGGGGGTAATTTCCATTATAAAGGTAGGTACATATGTGCGGCCCAAAAGGGTCTACTTTTTGGGGTGCTCAATATGTGAAAAGGGTGGAAATTTCAGATGTTGCATATATTATAAGGTGAACTTTTCGCAAATGTCATATATCAATTGAACAAGAGTAGCCCAGCACCCACGTTTTGCCTTCTTGTAACCCTAACTGTGCATGCATTTGATAACTTTTACCATTCAAACTTTGATTTTAATAGAATATCTACAAAAAATGTCAAGTTTAAGCATATTCTGTGTTATTTTAAATGCATTAAAAATATATGAATGGGTGTCTTTTTTTAAGCAGGCGTATATATGAATGGGGTGGGTATAAAACTTCTGGGTCGCACATCTGTACCCTAAAATACTTGGAGTTAACCCCCCCCCCCCCATGCTGACCACCAGGCTTGTGAATAACCCCTGGACCACCAACAGAGCGGTTTTCAAAAACCCAAAACCCCTCTTCAGTAACTAAATGTATTAAAAAAAAAACAACTCAAACCAATAAGTTTGGAAATGGATGTCAAATTATGCACAGAGGAATTCAAACGTGCGCGTTTCAGGGAAACAAATCTGGTGTTATAAACAAATATGAATTTGAACAACAATTTAGTGCAAAATAATTTATACATAGCGCTAAAACAGTTTCAGTAAAATCTTGTTATACAAAATGGTTCAATGTTGATCTTTTCTGTCAGATCGAAAGCACAGAAAAGCAGAATGCTATTGGGGAATGGATGCCCATCATGAAATTGGCGGCAATTTGAAAATCAATAATGGAACACAGCGACCTTTAACGTGACCAGTGGTTGCTGTTTGCTGTTTTGCAATTAGTCCTAGTTAAAACACTAGAAATTGTTGCTATGAGCCACAGATTTTGAGATATCATTGAACCCTGGGATATGAGCGAACCAAGAAATTAACCAAAGTTTTTCATGCGTGAATATATCACGTTACCCTAATACATCGATCCTGAACATGTAGTATCCGAGATATGAACCATATCCAAAAACATCCATGAGTAAAAAATTGGAACTACACATGATAAGGCTTTAAATAATTGCTATTATTGTCAAGCTCAAAACAACAATCTAAACGCATCACCAGGACAGACGAAATAGCAAAAATTGTAAATAATGAAAAAAATGAAAATTTACAAGAAATAGCACTGAAAACTATAAGAACTTAGTTGCAGAAGGCCGACTGACTACATTTTCTTATTTATTCCATTAGGATGAAGCGCAGTTTCAATTCATGGATCCAAAAGCTCTCTTTTTTCAGGCTGTCTTTGAGCATCGCTCCAGCTTTGACTATGGTCTATGATGGTTAATTTGGATCTGACAAAGTCATCCAGGGTGTGGCCCGGCGACACGAAATGTTGACTCACGGGCAAGAATTGCTTTTTGGTTAGGTCACTTCTGTGCCCATTCATCCTTTTGTTGAAGGGCTGTGAACTTTCACCTATGTATTGCAACCCACAAACGTGACAGATAATGAGATATATGACATTTGGTGTTTTGCAAAGAGTGTTACAATATATTATTATTATCATTATATACCACATTTATATAGCGCTTTTTTCATAGTATACAATGTTCAAAAGCGCTGTACATGACATAACACAAAAAAAGTATACATATACAAAAGAGCATTTAAAAAAAAAATAAAACACAAAGATAAAGATAGACATGAATAAATAACCATAATGATGACTAATGACCTGATACATGTATAAAATGAAATTAAAATATCCTATAACCCTTGCCTGTCACATTGCTCTGGAACTCGTTTGTGGATTGCAATTGGCAGCAACTCTTGCACCGTTTGTCGCCACAAGGTTTACATTGGCCGACTGCTGTTGAAGGTGCAGAGACCGCAGCTTTCACCAATGTGTCCTTTATGCTTCTCGGTCGCCGAAATGCTACAACCGGTGGTTCAGGGAATAACTTTGACAGAGTTTCACTTTTCTCTATTTCTTTCCAATGATGGCGTACAATGTTAGAAATATCTTGTAAGCATGGATGGTACGTGATGACAAGGGGAACTCTCTTATTCAACATTTTTCCTTATACTCTAAAAGCTCACTGCGATCTAATGTATTTGCTTTTGAAAATCCTATATCAATGACTTTGTCATTGTACCCACGTTTCATTAGAGAAAATCGGATAAGAAAGTCTCCTTTACGTAATGTATCACTTAAGGTACATAAACACTACATAAGGCATGCTTTCTTTTGTCTTCCTAACGTAACAAAATGCTATAATCAAATTTGAATTGTCGTTCTTTGCATGGTTTTCTTGATAAGTTAAATAACATACGTTAGACTTACAAAGTTAGAAATGTAATAATCTTTCCCAAAAAAGAAGTTTGCTCGGTTCCGGAATATATGTTTTTACTTGTTACAAATTACAATGTAAAATGTACTTATTTGCAGTGGGGTGCGAATATTTGATGTTTTGAATGTGCGTGTGGCCCTGGAATAAAATAACATTAGACAACAAACAACTCTCATGAGCTCTTTAATACGGGAGTCCCTAAACCACGTTCCAAGTTTCAAGTTTCAAGTTTCAAGTTCCAAGTTCCAAGTTTCAAGTTCCAAGTTCCAAGTTCCAAATTTTAAAATCATTGAATTTTAATGATTTATTTAAATAATATATAAATTGGTTTTGCTTGAATCATCAAATTGTTTTATCCGAAGATGAAGATGACGGATAAAGAGTGATGAAGTAAAAGGCAATCAAATTCTGGTACACATCAGTATGCTCTTTCTAACACTGCTATTAAAAAGTCAAATGTCTGTAAACAAAGTGTCTAAAACATTGAAATAATGCCCTGCTGTCAGTATAGAACACACATGCTGTATGAGGCCAAAACTAAATAATTATTTGTCTGTTTGCCAGTATAACATTGTTTTAGACAAAATCTTTTTTTTTTGGCAAATAAGTACAGTATATAAAGAACAATTTCAAATAGTGTTTTGTCACAATTAACATCAAAATGTTGATTAAATGTGCAAAAACAGGACTGTTGGTACATAAATCCTAAACAAACAAATATATTTGCTTGGCCATGGTTAAGTTTTGTTTTGCAACCAACGCTGAAGTGAAAGGAATTTGTTTAATAATGATAACCAATTCTTTATTCAAATAGGGTTACAGAACTCATCTTCCCTGAGACCCTCACGGATTAATATTATATAAACAATTGAAATAAAATCGATACATAAAAACAAAACAAAATGTTGATTAAATGTGCAAAAACAGGACTGTTGGTACATAAATCCTAAACAAACAAATATATTTGCTTGGCCATGGTTAAGTTTTGTTTTGCAACCAACGCTGAAGTGAAAGGAATTTGTTTAATAATGATAACCAATTCTTTATTCAAATAGGGTTACAGAACTCATCTTCCCTGAGACCCTCACGGATTAATATTATATAAACAATTGAAATAAAATCGATACATAAAAACAAAACAAAAATCTTAGTTTGCAAAATATGGCAAATATGTGAACAGTAAGGCAATATACATGTAATCAGTAACACTTGCTGAGTTTTTTTTTATTTCTTGAATCAGTTTTTAAATATAAATGATATTTTTTATTTTTATTTTGGAACTTTGAACTTGAAACTTGGAACTTGAAACTTGGAACTTGGAACTTGGAACGTGGTTTAGGGACTCCCCTTTAATACAGAGGTTTATGTTGTTCATGAAGACACATATAAGCCGCAATTATAACAAAATCCGCAATGGAAAACAATCAGAGACTTGAATATCTTAATCATGTCTATGAACAGTTTATGAAGTAGAGTTACCAATGGGGAATCCACATGTTATAATACCGAAAAGGCAAAAACAAAACTATAATAAACACTTACGAGAATAGGACAAAGAAACAGACCGCATCTGTGGCGGATCCAGAAATTTTCATATGGGAGGCGCCCTCCCAAGTTAAAAAAATATTCTGGGACCTCTTGTTTCATACAGTTCTTAACCAATCTTGGCTGTCAAACGGGAGGGCGCGCGCCCGGCACGCCGGTTTTAAATCCGCCTGCATAAAACACAAAAATAATTATACAAGTAAAGGGCAAAAGACTAGCAATCTTAAACGCGAATTCAAGTCGTGACAGGACTGAAATCTATGAAACATGATAAATGTTAAATTGATTGAAAAACCTTTCAAGATGCCTTTCAAAAGGGAGACACCATATAAAAGATAAAATTGTGTTTCAATGCTAGTGAATGTACTCCTGTGTTTGTACAGTCAACTGAAGGTCTTCGGATATTACCGTATTTTAAATCATTGCAGTTGAAAATCTTTGTGACTGTGTCAGCTCAGGTTCTGGGGTAACCTTGTGTTGAATACAAACTAAATTCGTGTTAAAACATGGGTCGAGTTGTGAAATGATCGATTGGCTACTGACCAGAGTTTGTCTTGTCTGCCGGGCCAACCCGCATCTACACAACACTCGGAGAGAATCAAAGCTGTACTTCGTCAGTCGACAAAAGGCAGATGAACGAGGCCACAATCGGAATATGTTTGCCCTTCCCGTTGCTACACTTTTGAAATATTCAATTTCTCATCATTTTCCTCTCATTTAAGAAGGTGCTTAGGATTTTACATGATACTTTGGTGACATAATTCTTTGCATATTAACTTCCTGTAATCCTGTTGTTATACATGCCAGTACCGGTACTGTTGTCAAATTTTGGTTTTGATATTTGTAAAGAATTGTGACTTGATATATGGAATATATAGGTAACAACAAAATTATCGAACTGGGATGATCAATATATCCAAGAACAAAAGACAAAACATGCAAAGACATTGATTAGACTTTTTAAAGCTGTAATGCGTAAAAATGCCTGTTTTGCTCTTACAATCCTAGTCCGATATAAGCCTGGTTGCTAACAGCACCTGGTGATATTTTAACATCATAAAAAACATACATGTAACTCATCTTGTAAACAACAAAATATCTAAATCAATATCATTGAAGGAATTCGAAATAGAATCGACAAATTTGATCTATAATACCAGTATATACATTTATGTTCCGATATATAGAAACTAATTAGGATCAAAAGTATTCTTCCTTTGTTAATATTTATAGTGTTTATCATTCATTTTTTCCTTTATTTACCCCTGCGGTTTCCGTGTGGCGAATAGACCCACAGCAGCGCTAAGCTTGTCGGTAACAGTCCACTAAAGAGCGTTCAAGAAACGTGACATCGGCTCGGGTTGCTTTGCTATAATGTGGATAACCTAACCGCAAACCATAGAAGGGCACCATATTAGGAAAAATTCCACGTTTCTTGCGCGTTAAATAACCTTGATGCAGGTCTCGTGAAGAATAGGATATCCATAGGAGGTTAAAATGCCAGTAATTAAATGCCATCACTCCTTTTTCCGTGCAACTTGCAAGTCAAAACTCTCCTCCCCGACTGGCCTTGTGTCCCCGTTTCCCTCACTTAGTGTTTTTTTCGATTTTCTTGATAATAGTAAGTTTTGCCCTTTTTATAAAATTATAATGTAATTTTAGAATTCACTTATAAATTTAGTTTTTTACCAGTGCAAACGGTGAAATTTAGAACTTAGAAATTGGAGTTGTAAGTACTTAGAAATCATCTAGTAAATTATTCGAAGTTACGTCCATGATTTGCTTCTACAATTTTGCAAAACACTCTCTTTTTTTTTTAGCAAAAATCAATTGATTATCATAGAATCTATCGCTTGCGTGGGTTAACAAAAGGCCCCCCTTTTTATGTCACTTCCAATTGAAATCAGTAACACACAATCTGGCGAAACAAGTTCTATACATGTACAATTGTTATTTAAATTAATAGCTTGAAGACCGATAAGACCACGGCTGCGGCGATTCGATTCGACAATTAAATGATCAGTTTAAATGGTCAAGTAGCTAATTTTCACTTTTCTATTGTTATTCAAATATTAAAAATTGTTATGCAATGTACAAAAACTGGTTTGTTCGGTCTAGTTGAATAGCCGTGGTTTGCCAGCTAAGTTAAATACTATTATCTATAACGAGTAGTAGAAAAAACTACTTGAAGGATACAAACCAAAAGCTTACACGAAAAGTGATAGGCGCTCAATCGAGAGAAGATTACTGCAATTTGATACTTACAAAGGTTTGCTTTTATAAACCAATAAAAAAAAATGCAAAGTTACTGACTGTTCGCGAAGCAACGGATGTGTTGCACTTACCTTTCAAAAGCGCCAGAGTTTAGTTTTCGTTCCGGCGTGAGTTCGAACGATATATGACAACAAAGTTCCAGATAATTGATTTTGTTACGCCTGACGCGCGTTTCGTCTATTCAAGATTTATCAGAGGCGCTCTACCAAAAGATTGCAAATGCCAAACATTATATGAATATGAAGAGCTCAGCATAGAACAATTAAACCAAAAATGTTGAACAGGGAACCAAATTATGACAAAGACCAAAATATTATGTCTGGGGAAGGAAGACTCTTAGAGTTTTGGCATTTTTTTTAAATTTAAGCGGATGATTTTAAAGCTTTGGTATTTATTCTTCAACACAAAAGTGTTGATTCCGGAGCGGGCTAACCCCAAGGAATTAAAACTCCACCAGTGGTGCTTACCGTCACGGATGTTAGAAATAAAAAAACACAACAAAGTTCTAGATCAACTTTTGCTAGTCGTCTATACAAGATTCATCGGTGGCACTCTACCAAAAGATTAAAAATACCGAACATTAATTTAAGAATTGAAAGTTTGTATTTTGATGTTTCGTTGACATGTAAACCGCTGACCGTAACATATTTTAATGAAACGCGCTAGCGCTTCATGTTTAAAATGTGGGACCACGGTCAAGGGTTTTAAATGGCTTTGGCGATGAAACGTCAAAATACAAACATGAGGCAATTGATATTTCTTCTAGTTATGCAGGTCGATTACCTCAGAATTTTATCCAGTTGAATAGATTTCAGAGGTAATATACAACTGACAAGGGAGTATTTGGGTTTCTTTTGAAAATAATGACTGGGAAGTTTAAACGTCGTGATTTTGGCTAGGATTAGGTCTGCAGCGACGCATAAGAATCCGATTATGAGAAGATGAATTAATATATAATAAATATTTCTCATATATATGGTATACGAATCTAATTGATTTGCAAATGCGGATCACAGTTTTATAAAAATAGTGCAAAAATACATTTTGCGTATAACCTTTAATGAACTTCAGTATAGCATGGATAAATTTATCAATTTATTTCATTTTATTATCGATAAAACTAATATAAGCTTACACAAAAGGGAGGGTATTTCTAACTTTCTGCTCCTCGTAATGTAAGTCTAACGTATGTTACTTAACTTATCAAGAAAAGCATGCAAAGAACGACAATTCAAATTTGATTATAGCATTTTGTTACGTTAGGAAGACAAAAGAAAGCATGCCTTATGTAGTGTTTATGTACCTTAAGTGATACATTACGTAAAGGAGACTTTCTTATCCGATTTTCTCTATTAAGTGATGGCGTAAGTCTCACAGTCTTTGTTTCGTTGTTTACTATGAATTAATACAGAGATTGAAATTATTCAATATTTTTGTTTTTATTATACTATCCCAACGTGCGGATTGTTATCACACACTTTTTAATATATATATATATATATATATATATGTTGTGTACAAGTTACAATATTGTTCATGTTGCAACATGTGCAAATAAAATGTACATGTTGCAACATGAATGGTGCGATTGTACAAGTTGCAACATGTACAAACTTTTTCATGATGTTTGTTCTAACTTGTACAATTTTTCATAAACGACAATATTTTTCCTTGCTTTGAAAAAAGAGTCAAATACGTAAAATTCAGTTGAAATGGTGTTGATTTATTATATTTAAATTTTACTGAGACACTTGTGTAAGCCACTTGGATTAAACCATAATTAAAAAGTTATCTCAATGCACACTCAGCAAAAACTAGGTAGATTTGTTAGGTTTAAACACAATAACTTTCCAAAATGGCTGAATCACAGCAAAAATTCTATCACTGATAAAGTGTGCATCTTTCTGAAAACAATTCT
This sequence comes from Arcuatula senhousia, assembly GCA_963971305.1. Lineage (NCBI taxonomy): Eukaryota > Metazoa > Mollusca > Bivalvia > Mytilida > Mytilidae > Arcuatula > Arcuatula senhousia. The sequence continues at coordinate 43,110,560 of OZ020307.1, read as the reverse complement.
CCAGCAAACAATACCTTTACTGAGGTAATAAGGTCTCATACAAGAATACAACCAAGCAGCAGCCACAGGGACTTGCTCCCTTCTTTCAATACTTTATAAGAGTCAATGTGCCATACAAAAACATGGCACATTGACAATACCAAAGTATAAACAGAGGGCTGAAAGTCCCTGTGTAGCAGCTCACTGTCGGAAACAGGAGAGTTCCAGAGCATTACAACCTGATTTAAGTTTTGGATCTTTGATTATTTCATCGTGAAAAAAAAGTAAATAAAATTTTGAATTTTTTCAAAGGTAAATTTACAACAGATGTTCCTAAGTGCCCATATTTGTTATTAAGTTTTTTAATTGTAAAAAGAAGAATTGTAAAAACTGTAAGTGTCCCACTGGCCAGACAACAGAATTACTATGTTAGGTAACTTGAAGTGTCATTCATGTACACATTGCAATTATAAGTTGACTGTTGAATATTGCTGGACATTGTTAATATTTCTGATAAATTGTTCTTGATAAAATTTGTAAATAAAGCAGCATTTGGCTATTGGTACTTTGCGGAACGGAACGGAACGGAACAAGTCAGGGGGGCCAATAAAGGGAAGCGATTTTTTGAATTTTTATTTCAGTATAATTTAACTAAGTCTTATTTTAAAAATCCAAGACTGTGAAATCATAACGGTTCCGAAAAGGAATTACCTCTGTAGCCGTCTAGCAGTACTACCGTTAATGATTATGTGTAAAATGCTTAAAAAATGTAGTTTTGGTCACGGTAACTTCGGTTTTACTCATTAACATGATCAATTATAAAAATATCTGTGACTGTCCGACATTGATAATCAGTGGAAGCACTTTACCAACGTGTTGCGCAGTATACACGGACGAATAAAGCTGCAAGTATATGATCAATTAAGTTCGTTGTCAGTCATATACATATATTCAATTTTTAATTCTTTTAATTTTGTTTAAAAAAATATGGTTCCGTTCCGTTCCATTAAATGAAATACCAATAGCCGGGGGATATTGGTACTTAACGGAACGGAACGGAACCATTTTTCTTTGCATTTCTCATGGTATTTTTTTTTCTATTTTTTGCTGGAATGCAGGTAGGTGGAAGGTAAGAAATATGATATGAACGAAATGATATGGGATGAAGAACTATTACACATAAATGGTCCCTAATGAATTTTTAAAAGCAAAGACTTTACCAACGTGTTGCGCAGTATACACGGACGAATACAGCTACAAGTATGTGACCAATTAAGTTCGTTGTCAGTCATATACATATATTCAATTTTAAATTCTTTTGATTTTGGTAGAAAAAAAATTATGGTTCGATATCCGTTCCGTTCCGCTAAATACCAATAGCCAGTGGATATTGGTACTTTACGAAACGGAACGGAACCAGAATTTTGCTATATTTTAAATGTTTTTTTATCATTTTCTTTTGTGTCCAACTGATACAATGTATATAGAAAGTAAAGAAAACAGTATTTAGAATCTTTGGTATAAAAAGAAAGGATATGGATTGACATAATATAAAATTACGCGTTATTTTATTTCAAATCAAGATCCAGTTCAATCCGCCATGGAACGTCAGATGCTATATGGATACATAAATTTTGAATGACAACAACTTTGCATGGAAGTCCCAAATGACACTAGGCAACGTCTTTCTGAAACAAAATACTGGTCATATACATTTGCCAACAACTTGAGCACAGTGTCACGGCGTACGGACAAAGCAGGCATGTTACAACTATATGACCAATACAAATGTGTATATGCGGTAGGCTCATGTACATATAATATTGAATATAAAACATGTATATTTGTTGGTGTTTTTAGAAAAAAAACTGGTTCCGTTCCGTTCCGCTTAATACAAATAGCCGGGGGATATTGGTACTTTACGGAACGGAACCAGATTTTTTTTCTTCTAAAAACACAAACAAATGCATGAGCCTGCCACATATGTATAATCATTTACATTGGTCATAATTATAGTCGTAACTTGCCTGCTGTGTCCGTACGCCCGTGACACCACGCTCAAGTTGTTGGCAAATGTATATGACCAGTTAATATGCATTTGTTTCAGAGAGACATTCCCCAGTTTCTTTTTGGGACTTCCATGCAAAACTGTTGTCATTCAAAAATTATGTATGCATCTAACGTTCCTTGACGGATGGAACTAAATCTTAATTTAAAATAGAATAACGCGTTATTTTATATGTCAATCCATATCCTTTCTTTTTATACAAAAAAATCTGAATAAGGTTTTCTTTAATTTTTATATATACATTGTATCAGTCCAGCCAAAAAAAAATATGTGAAAAAAAAATCATATAAAATGTAGGATAAATCTGGTTCCGTTTCGTTCCGTAAAGTACCAATATCCCCCGGCTAACGGAACGGAACGGAACGGAACCATAATTTTTTTTAAAACAAAATTAAAAGAATTAAAAATTGACTGACAACGAACTTAATTGATCATATACTTGCAGCTTTATTCGTCCGTGTATACTGCGCAACGCGTTGGTAAAGTCGTTGCTTTTAAAAATTCGACCATTGTATTTCCATTCATGCTTCCACTGATTATCAATGTCGGACAGTCACAGATATTTTTATAATTGATCATGTTAATGAGTAAAACCGAAGTTACCGTGACCAAAACTACATTTTTTAAGCATTTTACACATAATCATTAACGGTAGTACTGCTAGACGGCTACAGAGGTAATTCCTTTTCGGAACCGTTATATGATTTCACAGCCTTGGATTTTTAAAATAAGACTTAGTTAAATTATACTGAAATAAAAATTCAAAAAATCGCTTTCCCTTATTGGACCCCCTGACTTGTTCCGTTCCGTTCCGTTCCGCAAAGTACCAATAGCAAAGCATTGCAAGCAAATAACTACAATAGATCAAAACTTTGACATGAATTTATCCTTGTATGCCATTTGTACAAGTTAGAACCAATTTCATTAAAAAGTCTGTACATCTTGCAACATGTACAGCAAATGCTGTACATGCTGCAACTTGTATGATTGCACCAGACATGTTGCAACATGTACATTTTATTTGTACATGTTGCAACATGTACAAAATTGCAACTTGTACACAACATATATATACTGTATAATTATCATAATCATTGTATCTGATTTTTTGCCCCTTGGAAATAAAGCCATTCTTATTCTTCGTATTATTTCTTATACATGTGTGAGGAGCAACATTTGAATCAAAATAATTGGAATTAAGGTTGAAAATCATAAGTGTGATCTAAATCAATATATACAACTGCAGTTCGAACAAAACCACCAATGGGTGTGGTGCGTAAAGGGGGTGTATCTGAACACACAAAACTCAAAGACTTGAGCGGTCTCGTAGTCTGTTTAGTCCTTGTTCCAAGAAATGAAAAGATAATTTAATGGCGGTGAAACGAATTATCAAGTTATTGATGAGCCAAAAATGTTTTCTGGTTGCTATTAGAAGAAAAAATGCAGCTTGTCAAGAATATAAGTATTCTGTGCATAGATTGACAAATACGGTCCATAGATACCCTGCCAAACTTAAAATTATGCTTTTCAAAATTATAATACATTTAGTGTACGTCAACGTTTTGATTGATTTTTAGGCAGAGCCTTATAGAGTCATTCGCGTTTTTTCCCGTCTATACAGGGTAAATCGGTCAGTCAATATTGCTACCAGAGGATATATTACAGAACATTAATCGTTTATTGTATTTCAAATGTTATACGGATTGTCTAAAATAAGAGGTACATATTTATACCCCAACATAAATGCGATATAAATGTGCACTACATATCGTGTATCAATACTCGTTGACGTTCACTCCAGCATTGTTGACCTTTGACCTTTGATCAAGTGGGCGGTGCTTAATTACAGATTTTTAATAAATGTGTAAGTGTGCGGAGGAAACAAACAAAACTGATGTGCTGTGTTTCAAGTTTATGAAACACAGATCGTTCTTTATTTTTAATGCTTAGATTTAGCTCTGCCTTTTAACGCTTTAGCGCTTTGATTTATACTATCATGTTATATGTGCACAAATTGTCAATTCAAAAATCAACCTCTTGTTTTCTCTCAAAATATTTAGAAGTCTATCTTGCTAAGAAAAGCACCCATAACAAAAAGGGAAATTAAGGGACGGACCATTTAACTTGAAGGGGGGGCCTTGGTTTTTTTTGTTTTGATCAGAAATTTTTTTTCCACACAGAGCGCGGACAAAATATTTATTTTTTGAAGGCGTCGCGACAGAATATTTTTTTTTATTACCTAATATAGTAAAACTTCCTTTTCGATTAACTATATCCTAATTTTGACCATTCTCACATTCTACCGGGCAATAGAAAGGTGTTCTATTGCCCGGTGACGTTCTATTGCCTGTTGACATTTTGACCTCAAATTTGATTGGACGATTTATAAACATGAATATTTATTATCTATTCCGGGTCATTTGCGTGAAGTCCGTGCAACTGCAAATGTGTATATGTTCTGGTTTAAACCGGCTGGTCTGTCATTACTTCCATAATAGGGCGAAGTTCAAATGGTCATTAAACCCAGTCTTTTTTTTTATTTTTTAAAAGTATATTGAAAATATAACCTAAATTTTCTTTCAACACAATACGACTAATAATTTTATTAAAAAAATATTAGGTAATAAAACGGTTAGACCTGTATACAGGTCTATGTTATTAACTTAATGTGTAGCAAGGCAATATATCAGAACTATTTCCCCCTTTGTATCCAAATTAGCTCAATGTTCTATTGCCCTCAGCCTATGGCTTCGGGCGATACAACATTAAGCTAATCTGGATACCTCGGGGAAAATAATCTGATCCATTGCCTGGCTACACATTAAATAACTGTATAATCTGATCAGCATTATCTTTTTTTAGCAGAAATCCTTCTTCAGAATATTTTTTTTCTTACCCTCAGCTGTTAAAATATTTTTTTCAACAAAATTAATTTTCAGAATATTTTTTTAGGAAAAACCAAGGCCCCCCTTCAAGTTAAATGGTCGGTCCCTAAGCCAGAAAAAAACTTTCAAATTTGCGACTTGATGGGTGTTTCCAGCAAAGCAAAAGGCGTTTACTACGCTTCAATTGACCTGGCTAAATGAGTCGAAATGTTTTGTTCTGTTCAGAAGCTGTTTATTTGTTTTTTCCACAAGCAAGACATATTCCGAAATGTTAAAGCAATGTATACATAGAAAATAATGATAGAAAATCCGATATCTACAAGAGTCATCCACCTTTTATATATCATAATCAGCAGCCGCATCAATACCCAATGGAGGCTTTTGTAGAGCTTAATGACCTGAACATTTAAGCAAGCAGCAGCTTTTCTCTGCAATAGTTTTCATTCAAGAAACAATAATATGCCCAACAGACATAATGCCCCATCTCACAACATTTATTTTTTCCTGCATTCACTAATCCATGAACTTGTTCCAAGAGAATTATTTTATGGACTTTAACCATTCTTCTATATGTGGTCATTCATGTGGAAAATATAGGTCGCAGCCAGCATCTGAAGCATACATTCTGCTTAGCATCACTAGGTGCACATACCATATCAATATAGTTGATGTGGCACATGTCAGTTAGTGGGAATGGACTTAAACCATTCTTCTGTAAGAGGTCATCCATGCGGAAAATATAGGTCAAATCCAGCATCTGACGCATGCATTGTGCTAAGCATCAGTAGATGGACCTACCATACAAAAATGATTGATGTGACGTTTGTCAGTAAGTGGGAATAGACTTTAACCATTCTTCTGAGAGTGGTCATTCATGCGGAAAATATAGGTCACATCCAGCATCCGAAGCATGCACTGTGCTTAGCATCACTAGGTGCACCTACCTGACCAATATGATTGATGTGGCATTTGTCAGTAAGTGGGAATAGACTTTACCCATTCTTCTGAAAGTGGTCATTCATGCGGAAAATATAGGTCACATCCAGCATCCGAAGCATGCATTGTGATTAGCATCATGATGTGGCATTTGTCAGTAAGTAGGAATAGACTTTAACCATTCTTCTGAAAGTGGTCATTCATGCAGAAAATATAGGTCACATCCAGCATCCGAAGCATGCATTGTGATTAGCATCATGATGTGGCATTTGTCAGTAAGTAGGAATAGACTTTAACCATTCTTCTGAAAGTGGTCATTCATGCAGAAAATATAGGTCACATCCAGCATCCGAAGCATGCATTGTGATTAGCATCACTAGGTGCAGCTACCATACCAATATGATTGATGTGGCATTTACAAGTATGTGGGAATTTGGAAATATGGGGATTTGGGACGGACAAATGGACGGAAGAAGGGAGGGAGGGAGGGACGGACAAACAGACCCGAACACTATATGCCCCTCTACTTTCGTAGATGGGACATAAAAACGCTATATTTGACTGTAAAGGGCCATAACCTCTATAAGGAGTCATCTGGCAATTTTGGTCCAATGAAGACTTTTGGAGAGCTTAATGAGCTTAACATTTAGGCCTCTATCTGCAATAGTTTTCATTCTATAGGGCAAAAACATGAAAAAATGCTATTTTTGACCTTAAAAGGGCCATAATCCCTTTTTGGGGTCATCTGACAACTTCAACCCAATGGAGACTTTTGTAGAGCTTTTGATTCTGAAGACGGGTAGTTGCTTCAGATTTTCTCTATCTATTATACTTTTTGATTTATAAGCCAAAAACTAGGGTCTGACCCCCCCTGTTCTATTTTTAGGAATGGCGGCCATGTTTTTTGGTTGGCAGTCACCATTTGTGCAATCTTGGTAGTTTCAAGCAATCCCTGTCGTAGTTTCAGAGGAGAAGATTTTCAAACCGGAAAGGTTAACGACGACGACGGACGCCAAGTGATGGTAATAGCTCACATGACCCTTCTGATCAGGTGAGCTAACAAGAGGCTCCCAAGAGCCTGAATCGCTCACCTGAACTACACAGATACATATATTTGTAGATATTATTGTGCTTAACCATATGCGATTTAAATTTTGGAAATACCTTGGTTAGTTTTTAAGATATTGGGCTTAATAAGTGCAAATTTGGCGAAAATTAGGAAAAAGAACAATAACTCCCACATCAGCAGTCAGATCTTTTTTGAAATTTCAGGACAGGTAAATCTTAACATGCTGATCACTTTTGATTCTTGCACAATTTTGATATCTGAAACCATTTTTGAGTTATTAGCAAAAAAATGCAATTTACCCCTATGTTCTATTTTTAGCCATGGTGGCCATGTTTTTTTTTACAAATAAAAAATCTGACAATAGAGTTGTAGCATATAAGCTATTAAACAATGGCAAATGGTAAATTTTGATGCTTTAAGGGCCATAACTCCTAAAAGAAATGGTTCTACAGCTTTGACCTAATTACATAAAATGTAGATCTTGATGTGCTTAATCATATGCAATTTGAATTTTTAAAATATCTTGTGTAGTTTTCAAGATATAGGGCTAAAAAAGTGCAAAATTTTGAAAAAATCCAGAAAAAGGGCAATAACTCCTACATCGGTTGTTGGATCTTTTTGAAAATTTCTGGGCAGGTAGATCTTGAGGTGCTGATCACTTAAACCTATGCCAGAATTTTGATATCTGTGACCGTTTTTGAGTTATTTGCAAAAAACTGTATTTGACCCCCCCTGTTCTATTTTTAGTAACAGCGGCCATGTTTTTTGACGTATCAAAAATCCCAACGCAAACTTTTTGCACAATACCCTAAGAATAGAAAATAAAGAGATGTGGAATAAGTGTACACGACACAGCCCACAATTAAACGGCAATTTAGAAAAACCACAATGGACAACCGCCAGCAGCCTTCAACGAGGCCATTTGGCACTGCTCGCGGTTCTGCAATTGGCCCATGGTCTAAATAAGATGCATATAATTCAAATCCAGCCCTGAAATAGTCACAGATAGACCCCCTTCTTAAACAAGGAACAGAAAACATCAAAAAGACAAGTACAAACGAGAGCTTTGTCAAAGATTCCTGGCTTAGGACAGGCACATGTACAACCATATCAAGTTCGGCTGCAATTGGCCTAGCAGTTTCAGAGAAGAAAATGTTTGAATAAAACTAACGGACCACGGACGACGGACGGACGACGGACGCAAAGTGATGGCAATAGCTCACATGACCCTTCGGGTCAGGTGAGCTAAAAAGGGGGCATAAAACCTTATAAAATCAGAAACTTATGATGTTGTTTGACAATGAGCCACTCTGTTGGTGTAATTTGAATGTCCTTTTAATTCCTTGCTTTTTCGAGTCCCCAACACCCTTAATTTTTGATGGGGTAACGATTTCTTAGTTTAGGACATCAAATAGACCAACCATACTAAGTTTTAATGCATTTGGCTAAGCAGATAGGGAATTGTGTAAAAATTGACTACCTGTTTCCTTTTAATGTAAATGGGCCCTAAGGTCTTGCCTGATGATCTGAAACATTTTGGATGCATGAAAGCGACCTCAAATGCATCAAGAAAATTTAAAAAAATCAGTTCTTTAATAAATTTTATTCAATGAAAAAACTTATTGCTAAACATAACTGAAAGTATAAGGATGTCAATTGTCAACTTTTTTTACCCTTTGATCATGTTTATTAGTCAACAAGATTATTGCTAGGCACAGTCATATGTTCTAAAGTAATATATTGAAAAATCTACATATCTAAACAGAAGTAAGATATTGATGTAAACAGAGGATATTAAACCATTCTTACCCTCTATTTGATATGTATGTTTAATCAACTTTTTTCACCCAGTGATGATTCCAAAGATCAAAAGAAACATAAAATTAAGAGTCAGATGTTTTGTAAAACTTGTTAACAAGCATCATATTGTTAGATCACATGAATGGATTGTTAGGTCACAAGTTGACGGATCTAGACTATTTCCAATACTAGCTTTTGAAATCTTCAAATATATACTATTTACCTGAAATCCAAAAATCCAAAATAATCTAAGTAATAAAATAAAGACAATTTCACATAAATTTAGGCTACAGAATTATCAAAATGTTCAGCAAAACAAATACTAATATTTTTATCTGAGTGCTTAATTTAGTGTAAAAAAAGAATACAAATTCCTAAAAAGAATATTTATCAAATAACTATTAATATATGTGAATAACTACTACTAATATTTCCTAAAACTACATCATTATGTAATTAAAAGCCCTAAATAAAACCCATAATATATATATATATATAATATTTTTATGTAGCTACATTTTGTAATCAATAGTTCAAATAAACAAGAACTTTACTCATTTTTATGTCCAACCATCAATTTTGCATATTAAATTTATCCCACTTTTAAGATTCACCAGGACTTTCACACATGCTTAATCTTTTTAATTTGAGGCTATGTACATATATAAAAAAAAGTTAAATTTACTGGACTCCATGTTTAATTTCAATTTTGATGACAAAGAATTTGCGACCTTTTTTTATATCGTATCAAACATGTAAGCTAAATATTATACATAACTCAAGTTTTCAAACTTTTATCTTGAAGCCACCTGAAATGAAGGCATATTCACCAAACAATGTTTATTAATACCTTGCCACTTAAATTATGTCCGTGAATAAGTAAGATAACTGTGGGCAAGCTAAAAAGGAGATAACCCTCTCTTCAATACGTTAGAGAAAAACTTTAATACACGTTGCAGGCGACATTTTTGGCTTTAGTGCTGTGTGGAGGTCGTAGAAAGCTTCCCTGTGCTTCAGTTGTATGCTCTTATATATTTTCGAGAACTGGAATATGTGTTGGAAAGACACAGTTTACATATTTCCAAAATTTGACGTTTGGCTATTTCTTTAAAATTTGTTAAATTTATCGGTTTGGTCATTGTTGTAATATTTTTGGCTTCTGTTTTTGTTTAATCAGATCTAATATTCTACCGGTTTTCCAAGTTTTCTACTCCTAGCGTGTCTGATGAAGGTTAATCCAGATAAGCGCTTCACACTCAGTGAAATTTTGCTGTTGTACATTTATCAAAATCATTTCAATATGTGGATTGTGTCTTTCTGGCACATATTCCATATTCTTTCGTTTTTAATATAAATAGGGGGACCCCAAACATCATCCCATATATGTTTTAATGGTAAGGCAAATCATTGACAAATTTCCTAGCAATTGGTCATTCACAACCAAAGTTATTGTGGGAACAAATAAAATATTTAAATGTTTGCCCCTTTTGGGCCCATAATTTCTAAACCAATAAAATGGGGACCCCTTAAAATCAATTCCATTCATTCTTTTATGTTATGAAACATTATTGTTAAATTTCACAGCATTTGGTAAAACAAAACAAAAGATATTGTGAGAACAAACAAAAGAGTAACATTTTGGCCCCTAATTTCTAAACGAAAAAAGGGGTCCCCTGAAATCCCATCCATCCTTTTATGGTAATGAACATCATTGTAAAATTTCATAGCAATCGGATAACTAGAACTTATTGTGGGAACATTAAAGTTAACAGACAATGACAACGACAATGACAACAACATCATTCAATCATACTTCCACAAATTTTTTGCCGTCATATAAAAAATTTACTCAATTACCATTGTTTTAAGTTAACCTAGCTTACAGTTACTATATATTTTTTCACTTAAAAAGTTGACTATGTTACATGTAATATAACTTTAACACATCTTCTTTAAAAAATCAAATCTGTCCTGATGAACCTTAAGATTTACTTAAGAAGTCCCCATCAACAAGTAGAAGGTCACATGTCAATGTTGAAAGAAATCTCTTTGTTATTTTGTAATAATTGAAATACACGGTACATATACACACAGATAATTATAGTAAAAATCTTTCTTGATACAATCAATCTGATGTTCGAAATTTGTTTAAATCACAGACAAAGCTTTGATTTGCATTTTGAGTACTTTAATAAATAAGGCAGTTTGTTCCTATAAGTTTCTTTGGGATTAAATATAAAAGAGAAAAAAAATAAATAAAAAATTAAATTGCTAGATAGGACCTAGCTTTATATAACTGTAACATGATCGATTAAAAATTCATATCTGTTAATGACATAAAGTGGTGGGTCAAGACATGGACAACATATAGAATTGCTATAATTCAAAACTAAGAAAAAAAATAATTTCAATTAATTATCAGTTATATAACTTTTCTCATTAAGCTTGCTAACTTAAGTAAGTTTTATTCCAACATTTTTGTTCCTGTGATTCTATTTTCAGTAAACCAATTACTTTTCATGAACTAAAATCTAATTTTTATATCTCCCAAACACTATGTTTGGGAGATATATTGTTTTTACTCTAGGGTTTAAAAAAATTCTTCCGTTCATGAACTTGTCCACACGGTTTCTCAAAAACTACTCAATGGATTGTAATGAAATTTTATATGGTGATAGAGTACCACTCAAAAGTGTGCATGCAAAAATCAGAATTTAAAAAATGGCTGCTGTTTCCATGGACACAGGGAAAAGGTCATAATATAGGACATTGCAAATATCTCAGTAACCTAGGTGCGTAGGGTTCTGAAATTTTTAAGGTTAATAGAGCAAAAGAAGCTCTTCAATAATATGGGAAAAAATTTTGAAGCGATATTTACGTTAATAGAGTACCACTCAAAAGTGTGCATGCAAAAATCAGAATTTAAAAAATGGCTGCTGTTTCCATGGACACAGGGAAAAGGTCATAATATGGGACATTGCAAATATCTCAGTAACCTAGGTGCGTAGGGTTCTGAAATTTTTAAGGTTAATAGAGCAAAAGAAGCTCTTCAATAATATGGGAAAAAATTTTGAAGCGATATTTACGGTTTTCAAGTTATTTACAAAAATGTGATATTTCAGGTCCAACAAAACTTAATATATAGGGGTTTTATATGAAGGTAAAATAGGAAATGATGTCAAAATATAGGTAAAATGACATATAATATGCATATGTTTGGGAGATATTTTTGTGTTGGGCATCCCCAACACAGTCAACACTAGTTTCAATTTTGTCAACTATTGCACAAATTCTGATCAATACAAAAAATGTCCATATCTGCCTCTTTTCATTAAGAACACTGAGTCATATCCAAGTTTCATAATTTGCATTTTTATTTGAAGATGTAGAGATGTAAATTTTAAAGTAGTTAGACAGAAATAAAGTACACTCAAGTTCTAAGCAGTACATAATTACCGAAACACAGAGGAGGAACAGTCTTGGTTTTCTGATCAATTTTATCACTAATGTAAAAGGTAAATTACAAATGAGTTCATTGATTCATGATTAGATCAGCAACGAATGGTAGATACAAATTAAGAACTGTGGATTCATTTATATTCCTGGGTACCAATTTTCATAATTTGATAAAAGAGGATCAGTTCGAGGATTCTTGAATGCATGGTTCTGAAATTTGCTGCATACAGATCAATGTTACATTTCCTTTTCGTGGGAAAACCATGAAAATCAGTACCCCTAAAATAATGACACCACAGTTTATCATCTATGCAGGTTGATTCCTCCTCTGCCCGAAAAACAACAGTTGCTGTCATGTTTAATAGAAGTTTCATTCAAGATTTATATTAATAGCTTATAGATGACCAAAATATGCACAATGATAACAATTGTTCAAATGCATGATTTGCATGGAGAAAATATATCCTTTTGTGGAACAACTTTTGGTGGTTAAAAAAGGATAAAATATAACCTTAATTGAAGATGTTTATATTGTTTATAGTCTCTATATAAACTATGATGGTGTAAAACTCCCCAATCAGTCTTCTAAGTGGGGGGTGTGAAAAAAAATATTTTACACATCTTTGCTGTATGTTACAAAGATAGATAAGAAATGTAAGAAACAATTTTTTTATGACTATATAATGTTGATATTGAGACTGCTTATAAAACAAAGGTCATTATCCTATCACAGTACTACATGGGGACTTGTTCAATGGTTTTTTTTACTTTGCTTATTTTCTTGCTTTCTTTTCTATCCATTAGGGAAAACACTTAAACTTGCAAATGATAAATAAAACTATCAAGCTGGTTGAACAAAATTATTAGATCTATAAAAAACAAGAATGTATAACATAAATAGAATATAACAATACATCTAATGAAAATAAGATATTTGATATTATGCCTCTATCTTATTGTCTGGTTCTCTAATGGGTACCCTCAGCTGTAGTGGGTCTCGTAATCTCCTGATGTCATACTCCACCTTAGCTATTTCATCTTTAAGTTTGTTGTAGGTTTCAACATCCATCTTAGCTTTCTTGGCATTTTTGTGAAGTGATATTAGTGTCTGTCTGTCTTTAACAGTTTCAAAATTGTATTCCTAAAAAATAAATAAATCAGCAACATGTATTTCAGAGTTTAAATTTTAACAATAACAACTTTTTGTGCCTGGGAGAATGTGAATAAATTTGATCTTTGAAAAAATAACCTCAAAATAAACTGTAAAAGACCTTGTTTTCCTAACTTCATCAACTTACAACAACAAATGTTTTGTGATAATCTTTCACAGCACAGCATCCATTGCACGGCTTTAATCTGCTGTTATTTTTCTTTTATAAGAAAAAAACACACTTTTTAACCTACAACGAGAGGAGTCATCTGACAACTTTTACCCAGTAAATCCTTTAGTATAATTAAGCTTCTGAAGAGGCTATCAGATTTTTTGCTATCTCAATCTGTTATAGTTTTCGAGTTACTGTGGATTCATTTATTTTCATGGGTACAAATTTTAAAGGTTTAGTTGAAAAGGGATCAGTTTGTGGATTCTTTAATTCGTGGTTCTGTAGTCTTCAGCATACAGATTAATGTTAAATATCCCTTTCGTAGGGTATCAAATTTCGTGGGTCCAAACCATCCTTGAAAACCACAAAAATTGATACCCAACAAATAATAATGAAACCACAGTATAAGCAAATCTTAGGTTATTTTATCCTATGTTCCATTTTGAAGATGGTGGATATGAATGATAGTTTTTGAGTCCTTAGTAAACATAGAGTGTATGTTGGTTTTTCATGCCCTTCTCTACACACCTAGAAGGAGTTAACAGTTGAAAATGTTGATGACAGATAAAGGCAATAACAAAACACTAAATAATGCTAAGGCTATCTCCACTCTGAACCACTCAGAAAACAGGAAGAAAATGACCTACTGGAAATGTGAGGCACAATGCATCTCATCAAGCTAAAGTTGTGTACCAAATTTGAAATTAATCCCTTTTAGAAAGGTTTCATTTTTTCTCTCTCTATAATTTTTGGAATCAACCACAGAGTTACAGCGTCATTTGCCAAAAATAAATTTGGTGTTATGAATAAATTTCTATGATTATCCAATTTATCATTTCTCTGGGTTTTTTTTCTTTTACCTTTCAATTGAATAATTGTGCTGTGCTAGCAGCTAGGCAATGCCTAAATCATATTAAGGTCATAAACTAATAAGGGGTCATCTGACAACAAATTAGTCAAATCTTTTACTAAACTCGTTCATAAATATGGGTATCTTTTTGAAATATTTAGCTGTACACGTCGTTTTTTTATTGTAAAAGGAATATCACATCCCAAATTCTATGGAAATGTAGTTTATAAGGCATGTAAATTCAAAAACAATCCTCTTGACATGGTAATTTGGCTTAAAAACTTATTAAAGAAAGGATACAAATTGGAAGTTACAGTAAAATCTTTAAATTTGGTGTTTTTTGGTAGAAATATTGATAATTTGATAGTAACTCTAAAATGTTAATCTTTTACTTTTTGGCTATTGTATTGTTTCGAAGCATTACAGCGATCAAATATGTCCGTTTTATGTGATGATATAATACTAAATCATTAGTTGTTTGAAGTGTTATATTGGATTTAGAATCGATATATTTGATTTTTTTACAGCAGTTGATAAATGCTTCTTAGCAAGCTGTCAGTAACTGCAAGTGTTTATGCATTTTCGTTGTTCTTGTATGGTACTCTTGTCTCAGGTTCTCTCTTGGTGAATTAAACTTTTATCGATTTGATTTTTAAAGTGTGATTTTCTGTGCTTTGTTCAAGATAAACAATAGGGGGAAGGTTGGGCCCAAAAAAACTAGTTTAACCACACCACATTTTATATGTGCATGTCCTAAGCCAGGAATCCTTGTCAAAGCTTTTGTTTGTCCTTGTCAACTATCTGTTTTTTGTTTTATGTCCAGAAATGGGTCTTTCGTGGATAATCTAGGGATTTGTTTGAATCTTATGTATTGCATTTTTAGTAATGGCCCAATGCAAGACAACAAGCGGTGACCTCTGGTCATGTTGAAGACTGCTGGCTGTTTTCCATTGTGATTTTCTAAATTGCCATTTCTTTAATGTTGGTTGTGTCGTGTACACTTATTCCACATCTCTTTATCATCTACGAGTTAAATGTTGAGTTTAGTAAGCTGATTATTAAATCAGTCAAAGGCTTTTTCTTATTTTCTACGGTTTGCCAGCTATAAGACAAAACTAGTTATATTTATGTTTAATGACTATAACTTCTATAAGGGGTCAATTGAAAATTATGGTCAAGTAGAGTTTTTTGTAGAGCTCAACTTACTAAACAATGTTTTTTCTAGCGTAATTTGTTTTCATTATTACAAGGAAAGGCTGTAAAGATGGTCAATTTGGACATAACTCTAAAAGGAATGGTCCTATAACTTTGACACGGCTACATATTTAGTAGATTTTGATGTGCTTAACAATATGCAATTTAAATTTCTTAAATATCTTTTATTGTTTTTAAGATATTGAGCTTAAAAATGGCACAATTTTGAAAAAAATACAAAATAAGGGAAATAACTTCTACATCACTGGTTGGATCTTCTGCAAAATTTCAGGGCAGGTAGATCTTGAGGTGCTAATCATTTTTACTCTGATAGAATATTGATATCTGTTACCATTTTTGAGTTATTTGCAAATAAAAAGCTTCGCCGAGGGCAGCATGATACGACCACAACATTTCAAACCCAGTACATTGTAGGCCCAATATGGAAGGTCAATTGCTTTGGACACATGCAGCCCATGGTGGACTGACAAAGTTTTTTTGACACATGCAAGTCCACCAACATTTCAAAAGGAATTCATTTTTTTTTTCAAAAACAGGCCAAAATAAATTACATTTACAATTATACTTCTCATTTTGGTCATTAATTAAGGGTATCCACTACCTTTCATGTTGGCCCTTTTTGGTCCCTAACATCATTTAAGGAGAGGGGAGTGTCACAAAATTTATCCTTAATTATGTAAATTCAATACTAGACAAAAATTCATTAACAATTTTTTTTTTAAATTGGACAATAAATAAAAAAGTTTCAATTTTGACCCTTTTTCGCCCCTTATAATTAATTCTCCATTTTGTATTGACTACTTGACAAAACTTAACATGCATTTTTTTTTATCAAAATCTGCCAGACCCTAATTTCTTAACAAATGAAGGGGAGACCCCAAAAAAATCAATCCCATTCATGAAACATTATTATAAAATTTCACAGCATTTGGTAAACCAGAACAAAAGTTATTGTGAGAACAAACAAAAAAGTCACAATTTTGGTCCCTCATTTCTAAATGAAAAAAGGGGGACCCCCAAAATCAATCCCATTCATCCTCTATTGGTAAGGAATATCATTGTAAAATTTCATTGCATTGGGATAACTAGAACTAAAGTTTTAGTGTATACATTAAAGTTAAAACAGATAACGACAACAACATCATACCTTTATACATCCGCAAATTTTTTGCCGTCATATAAAAAACTGCAATTGACCCCTGTGTTTTATTTTTACCCATGGCAGCCATGTTTTTTTACTAATCCAAAATCCAAACAAAAATTTAGAAGCAACCATGCCAATTGTTAGTTTGAAATTGGACGAATGGTGTCAGAGGAGTTTGAAAAATTTAACAAAGATAATGGCAAAAGCACACATGACTCTTTGGGTCAGGTGAGCTAAAAACTAAAAGCTAAACCATCAAAATTTCATAACATCCTCTGACAAAAGTTATACATGAACTGCAAAAATTAGATTCATATTTTAAAGTAACCAACCCCTAAAATGTGCGCAAGTTTGGCAAAAGCCATTAAATCCCAACAAGAATATATCCAAAAGACATGATGCCTAATTGTCAAATTGTCCTTTATTTCGGCAATAAGTTTAGGCTACCAGTAATATAAAATATCCTAGATTCTCATCCTCACCCATCCAAAATTTTTCAGCTGCATCCAAAATTTTTGTTGCTGATTTATTGGTAAATTATGTTCATTTTGTGGTTAATTTCCTTTAAAATGGCAGAACTTTTTATTAAAGTGGATCAAAAATAAAATTCACCCACCTGCCAAATATTTTCAAGAAATTTGGATGAAAATCTAGGAATTCATTCATTATTGCCTATGGGTATTACTGATATTTGTTTGTTTATAATGTATGTGTATAAAGTAATGATAATATACTTCATTCATTGAAAAGTAACTTAAAACAATATGGTAAAGAATATTGGACGGACATACAATTTCAAACACTTTATTGTTACAATAAAGTGTTACAATAAAATACGCTCTACTGTTACAACAGGGGGAAATAAAAATTATACTACCTGCTTTGTTAGGACAAAGTAGGCAAACATTGCTGTAGAGGTGCCATATGTGATGAAATAGGTGACAGGTTCCATGATATCCCAGGAGTATTCCCACCAAGTCAGTCGAGCTAGTACACCAAACTGTAAACTCATTAGACCTAGGCCTACCCATGACATCATTGTTGTTCTTCTATCTGCTTTCTGTTGCAGCTCTACTTTCAACTTTGTAAAATAGACATACATGAGTTAAACAAACTCAGTAGAAAATTCAACGTCACAATTAGCATGTGTATATAGAACAGAATAAACAGACTACAAATATCCTACCGTGCTTGTCCAAATAAGAATTCTGTTTTGTTGAAATATGAATAAATCAAATTCAATCATAAAAATAACAGTTATCAAGCACATGTGCAGGGATTGACACTAACAGGGACCAAGTCACCAACAGCTTCTTGAAAATTTGCTAGGCGACCAAATTTGCTGTTGTTGGTAGTCGATTTGGCAACTATATTTTATGCACATGATGCTTTCAATGCAGTTGGTTATTTTTCAATCTTTTTTATACAGGTCAAACAAAATCAATAAATTTTTATACCATTATACTATTAAAAGCTATTGCTAAGAAATATTTCATCATATAATAAGAATATACATGATGTACCTATTCAAAATTATTGTTCTCCTACATGTACATTGTCTGGGAGACTAACTTTTTTCTTGGCTCCTAGATTTTTTGAACTTAGGAGCCCTGGTGGCAACCAAGATAAACCTGTTGGTGTCAATCCCTGCATGTGTGGCCACTAAAAGTATGTCTAGCTGTTGGCACCACATTGGAACAAATCAAAGGTTTATCCAGGCCTTTAAAATGTTCTCAAGAAATTGATGTAACCATTAATTTTAGGCATTTGACAGGTGATAGAATAAAATCTAACTACCAAGATGAATCTGTGTACCAACAATATAAAGGTTCTAGATATTAATGTTATTGAAAAACTGACTTGACCTAAACCCAAAACTGAACACAGTAGGCAACCAATCTTTACAGAGTCATTAGGGTGTAAACATTAGGTCAGATCACACATTATGGTGACAGAGGCATACAATAAATCCAAATGCATTTACATACTTATTTTCAGATGCAAAGGTACTAGGTATTAGATTTTTCAAGCAATTCATTTTCCAAATAAGTCATACAAAAAAAAGTTTGCACCTCAAAAAAGACCAAATTCACTTATCATTGAAGTGTGACATATACTGTGAGAGTATCAATGTTCATGGGGTAACAATTTTTGTGGTTTTCGTTGGTCAGCAAAACCATGAAATTAGATTCCACATGAACAAAAAATTACAAGTAATACTGTGAGCGAGCTCACAAAAGGAACCCCCCGCTTCATATTGGATTCTGTACTGTAAAAAGTCCAGTTATCTCCCCTCAATTCTTCATGCACATTTACAGATGATGTACTTCCTTCTTTTCATCAAAATCCATCAAGCGGAATAGGAGGAGTTGCATTTAGGGGGTCTCTTCTTGAATAATGTATTTAAAAAGTCTTAGTCCAATTATCTCCCTTATAATGATGTCTAATTGCAATGAAAATTCTTTAGGCACATCTATATATGATGTGCTTCCTTCAAGTAAAGTTTCATCAAAATCCTTCATGCGGTTTAGGAGAAGTTGCGCTTACTTAATAAGGTCTCCCATTGAATAATGTATTTAAAAAGTCTTAGTCCAATTATCTCCCTTATAATGATGTCTAATTGCAATGAAAATTCTTCATGCACATCTATATATGATGTGCTTCCTTCATGTAAAGTTTCATCAAAATCCTTCATGCAGTTTAGGAGAAGTTGTGCTTATGAGGTCTCCAATTGAATAATGTATTTGAAAAGTCTTAGTCCAATTATCTCCCTTATAATGATGTCTTATTGCAATGAAAATTCTTCATGCACATCTATATATGATGTGCTTCCTTCATGTAAAGTTTCATCAAAATCCTTCATGCGGTTGAGGAGAAGTTGGGCTTACAAGGTCTCCCATTGAATAATGTATTTAAAAAGTCTTAGTCCAATTATCTCCCTTACAATGATGTCTTATTGCAATGAAAATTCTTCATGCACATCTATATATGATGTGCTTCCTTCATGTAAAGTTTCATCAAAATCCTTCATGCGGTTGAGGAGAAGTTGGGCTTACAAGGTCTCCCATTGAATAATGTATTTAAAAAGTCTTAGTCCAATTATCTCCCTTATAATGATGTCCGGGTGCGATGAAAATTCTTCATGCACATCTACATATGATGTACTTCCTTAATTTTAAGTTTCAGGAAAATCCTGAAGCGCTTGCGAGTTATGTGGTATAAAAATTGCTTTATAGAGAATTTTTTTTGAACCATGACATTCACCATTTTATAACCTGGAGTTTTTATTCTGTGAAATCCTACCAAAAAGGTTGAAAATCATAAAATATTAGATAAGCACAATTTTTTCTATGTGTATCCTTTCTTTTGGCCGCCAGTATAGCATGGTTTCAGTATACCAATTATCAGATGCCTAGGTATTATACTTTTCAAGTACCATATAGCGGGTAATTTTCGCCGCGGGCAAATTTCACGATTTTATACCAAATGACTAAGTTAGAAAATTAGAACCTCGCGAAAATTTCCCGCTGTCATGGCTGTACGGTTATTAGTTTTCACAAAATTCTGACAAAAGTTTATGTCCCAAAAATAGTCCTAAGTTTCTACATCATTGAAGCATTAAAATGGGGTCAGGATCATATGACATGGTAACATTTGTGTAGACCATAAACCTACATGTCTGTAAACAAAATATCAGCTGCCTAAGTATTATACTTTCAAACTTTTTTTTACAAAAAAGTTTATCTAAGAAAAAGTATCCTAAGTTCACAGAGCAGTTAAGCATGAAAAATGGGTAAGGGTAGGACTGCAAGATGAAAGTTGCGTAGAACATAACCCAAAGTGTGTTGACCAAATATCAGAAGCCTAGGTTTATTACTCTTCAGGTACTTAATTTTACACACAAAAGTTGACACTAAAGTATGCCTCGCCTGTCGGCAACATCACAGAACTCATTGAAGGTCTAGCTGGGCCTTCAGAAAAGTTAAGGTCAAGTCATGTGACAGATGACAGAATTCCCTTTAACCATCACAAAAATGCCTGAAGTGGGTTCTAGATACCATAGACATGAAAGATATTGAGAAATAATGAAAAAAAAAAAAACAATATTCACAAAGTCATTCAACCATGAAAATGGGGTCAAGGTCATATTACATGGTGACGTCAGTTGTGTATACCATTATCCCCAAATATCAGATGCCTAGCTATAATATTATACTGTATAATCACTTATTTTCGTGGGGATAAAATTTCGTTGTTTAGAGCACAAAACTGAATTGGTGGGCACAAATTTTCATGGATTTCTAATTTTGATACACAGTCTTTAACTAAATATTTTAAATTTGTGGGGATTTAATTTCGTGGATTTTTCTTACCCACGAAATAAACGAAATTAAATCCCCCACGAATATTTCTGCTTCTACAGTACCTTTCACTTAAATCATTTTCACCCAAAAATCATCTAAGTTCACAAAGTCACTGAACCGTGAAAACGGGGCCAGGGTCACACAACATGGTGTTGCGTAGACAAAAATCCCAAATGTCTGTATACCAAATATCAGATGCCTAGCTATTACACTTTTAACTTAATTTATTTTCCACAAAAGTTTTAATGGTCCTTAAAATCATCCAAGTCCACAGTGTCACTGAACCATGAAAATGAGGTCAGGGTCAAATGGCATGGTGCCAGTTGCATAGACCATAACCCGAAGTGTCTGTATACCAGATGTCAGATGCCAAGCTATTATACTTTTCACTTAATTCATTTCCCACAAAAGTCTTACAAAGGGGTTTGTTGGCCCGAAAAAAACCCATCTATGTCCACAGAGTCGCTGAACCATGAAATTGGGGTCAGGGTCAAACGACATGGTGCCAGTTGCATAGACCATAACCCAAACTGTCTGTATACCAAATATCAGATGCCTAGCTATTATACTTTTCTTGTAATTCATTTTCCACAAAAGTCTTACAAAGGGGTCTTTTGGCCCGAAAAAGCATCTAAGTTCACAGAGTTGCTGAACCATGTAATTGGGGTCAGAGTCAAACGACATGGTGCCAGTTGCATAGACCATAACCCCAACTGTCTGTATACCAAATATCAGATGCCTAGCTATTATACTTTTCTTGTAATTCATTTTCCGTAAAAGTCTTACAAAGGGGTCTTTTGGCCCAAAAAAGCATCTAAGTTCTTAGAGTCGCTGAACCATGAAATTGGGGTCAGGGTCAAATGGCATGGTGCCAGTTGTGTAGACCATAACCCCAGCTATCTGTATACCAAATATTAGATGCCTAGCTATTATACTTTTCTTGTAATTCATTTTCCACAAAAGTCTTACAAAGGGGTATTTTGGCCCGAAAAAACATCTAAGTTAACAGAGTAGCTAAACCATGAAATTGGGGTCAGAGTCTAACAGCATGGTGCCAGTTGCGTAGACCATAACCCCAACTGTCTGTATACCAAATATCAGATGCCTAGCTCTTATACTTTTCTTGTAATTCATTTTCCACAAAAGTCTTACAAAAAAGTTTACGCCGTCGTCGCCGCCGCTGCTGGAAAGTAATACCTATGTCTCACCTTCAGCGACTTAAGTCACAGGCGAGACAAAAACTAGGCAAAAAAGTTCATGCCACTGTCACTGCTGACTTATATTAATTCCTAAGTCTCAACTTCAGTGACTTTTTGTCACTGACGAGACAAAAACCAAGATAAAACATTTATTTTTGTAATTCTCAAACAATTCAGCATATCACTATATCAATGTACAATTTCATAATAGTGTATTACTTTTTCATAAGGCTGCACTTTGAGTTTAAGATCTTCAAGTTGCTGAATGAGGATTTTTTCCTGTTCAAATTGGTGCTGATCCACATTGAGCTGAGAGTAAAGCTGAGCTATTAATGTCTTCACATCTGATATGGTGGCTAAATCTTCACTTGTCATTGTTCCTTAAAAAAAAAGACATTAGCAAGAACTTATGAGAGAAGGTCTAATTGCTTCTATATAATAAAGATCTAAGAAACTAATCACTTATAAAATAAATAGCATTTGCTGATCTTAGAACTTATATCGGACACTATATTAATAAAAAAAAACTTAAGTTTAATTATCTCCCCTGAATGATTTTCGACAGCAATGAAAGTTCTTCATGCATATCTTCATAAGATATGCTTTCTTCTAGTAAAGTTTCATCAAAATCCATCAAGCTGTCTAGGGGGAGTTGTGCTTACGAGGTCTCTCATTGAACACTTTATTTAAAAATTCTGTCTAATTAATGATAAGCATATATACCCAACTCAACTAGTCAAAAAACAGGAAGAAGATGTCCAACCTCCTTTGAAAAGGACATTTAAAATCCATCCTTCAGTAGCAGCCAAGAAATCTGTTACAAATATTGTGAACATTTGAACACATAGAAAGACAAGATGGAGCATTCTCTGAGGGCCCCTCTTTTGAGTAGGGGTATAAAAAGTTTGGTCTGTTATTCAGTCAGATACTTGTTAGCTATGAGTATATTAGATATCCTACTTATAGTCCTACAATGAAAGATTTTTTTGCAATAACACTATTACTAGACAATAAACAGTGTTGAAGTGGAGTATTCTATATGAGCCTGTTACTAAGAGGTTTTGTAAACAAGATATCTAATGAGTGGTCGTCTGCTTATATTTCCTCCCTCTGTCACTTTGAGCGCTGATACATTACAATAACTTACCTATTGAAGGTGGTTCTATGTTAAAAGTTTGATCATTTATTACAAGTTGAAATTTCTTATATCTCAGCAGTGTGTCTATTGTTGTGGATTGAGCTACTCTAGCACCCTCTGAAAAAAGTAGAGAAATGAAAAAAATGACAGACCCTAAGTGAGCAAACTCACATATTCAACAAATTAATAAAAAGCTTCGCTGAGCGCAGCATGATACAACTGCAACATGTTGAACCCTGTAAGTTTTAGGCCCGATATGGATAGTCAATATCTGGACACATGCAGCCCATGGTGGACTGACAAAGTTTTTTGACACATGCAGCTTTTCATGGACTTTCCATCCACATTTCAATTCATTGTTTTTCAAAAGCAACCAAAATAAATTAGTTAAAACATATTACCTCTTTTTTCCAAGTATTTGTTACCTTTCATTTTTGCCCCTTTTGGCCCCTAACTGCAATTTACAGAAGGGGAGTGTCACAAAATTAATAATAACTTTTGTTAATTTACAACTTGATAAGAATACATTAGCAAACTATTTTTTTAAATCGGACAATAGGGGACCTTGGTCGAAATTCAACCAATGCCAAGTAAAACGTTTCTGGTTCTTGATTTTTGACTGGTTACCTTCACTACTTTTCTAATGGATACAGTATTGTAGTATATACATCACTCTCTAGACTTTTCCCTGTTTTTTTTTTTACATCAAACAACGCGTATTCCGAGGTACAAGTAGCAAAAATGGTTTGATACCAAATCGGGGAAGTTTGACCAGCCATTGGGGAAGTTTAACCAACCATTGAAAAAATCTTTTACACGGTTTCTGATGTTAACACTGTTTGTTGTTCTGTATACCGATGTGACTGTTTTGTGTTTGCGAATTTATTGTATTTGCTGATCCCATCATTGGTTCTATCATGTTTAATTCTTTTGTACTTCATTTCAGACAACAAAGACAAAATTATTTGAGGAAATTATGTTTAAAAACACAACTCTCAACCATTAAAGCACATATATCATTAATAATTAATTGCAAAGAACAAATAAAACCATCAAAAGCCCAAAAGACCTCTCATCTAGACATCATAGTCTTGAATCTTCTAATCTCCATCATCTATTTTTGTTCATTTTTTAGTTTTTTGATTGCTTGTTTTCGTTCTCATACTATTTTTCTTTGCATTTTAAGTTTTTTCAGATTCTCTTTATGCTCCTTCATGTTCAAATTCAAAGGGATTTCTGTACTGACGAGGATCTCGAGCGAACAAAGAGTTGATTTCTTACAAGCATAACTTGTTGTTGAGGCGGTTCTTCGGCGGGTGTAAGAGGGACATCAAAAGCATCTGATGGTGCATATGCAGACTCTGGTATGATTTGAGGATTGAGTGGGTATATTCCCGTCGCCTGGAAACTGGACTTTATTGCTTGTTTTCGTTCTCGTACTATTTTTCTTTGCATTTTAAGTTTTTCCAGATTCTCTTTATGCTCCTTCATGTTCAAATTCAAAGGGATTTCTGTACTGACGAGGATCTCGAGCGAACAAAGAGTTGATTTCTTACAAGCATAACTTGTTGTTGAGGCGGTTCTTCGGCGGGTGTAAGAGGGACATCAAAAGCATCTGATGGTGCATATGCAGACTCTGGTATGATTTGAGGATTGAGTGGGTATATTCCCGTCGCCTGGAAACTGGACTTTATTGCTTGTTTTCGTTCTCGTACTATTTTTCTTTGCATTTTAAGTTTTTCCAGATTCTCTTTATGCTCCTTCATGTTCAAATTCAAAGGGATTTCTGTACTGATGAGGATCTCGAGCGAACAAAGAGTTGATTTCTTACAAGCATAACTTGTTGTTGAGGCGGTTCTTCGGCGGGTGTAAGAGGGACATCAAAAGCATCTGATGGTGCAAATGCAGACTCTAGTATGATTAGAGGATTGAGTGGGTATATTCCCGTCGCCTGGAAACTGGACTTTATTATACTTGGTGTAAAAGTGGCTTCCCATTCAGTTTTAAGTACCCTTGGCCATGTTTGTTTGCTTATGTTATTATCAGAATGTAGAGAAAGAAATTCAGTGCATAGTCTGTCATTAGCTTTTGAAAATGGACCAAACACACCTTTATCAAGAGGTTGGAGTTGATGAGTGCTGTGAGGCGGTAATGCCATAATAATAATATTTTCCTGTTTCACAGCTTCTAGCAGCCCAAGAACTTCATGTGACCTGTGGGAATCTTAAATAAGAAGTTGTGGTCTCGCGTCACCACAGTAAGCAAGAAACACTTGACGGAACCATTGCTCAAACGTCATCCATCCAGGCCTTTTTTTGATATGTCCATACAGTACCCTCAGGTGCGTCTATGGTGCAGAATGATTGTAAAGACGTCTGGGTTTTGTCTTTAACTATACAAAACAGCGGCAAAGCCTTACCAGATGCATTCACTGTAGCAAGAACTGTAATGTTCTCCCTCGAATCGGATGTACGACCAGGTATATTGCGGGCCGCTTTGCCTGCTACAACATTTGATGGGTTGTGCTCAAACCCCTTTTTTGTCTCATCCATATTCCAGATTGTAGAAGCTGACAAGGTAGGGTTTTCACAGAAAATTTGACCAAGGTCCGAAAAGTAGTTTTCCACCACATCTTTATTCAGCATTCTTGATTTTGATGTGCTTAATTTTTCTGGCTTTCTTATTGTAATTTCCGGGTGGCAAGACGTGAACCCTCTCCACCAGTCATTTCCAGGAATACCATTTTTGAATGGAGTTGTTATTTTAGCCTTGTTAACCAGTTGTGCGACTTTCAAAAGCAATTGCCGTTTGGTAATACCAAAACCTTTACTCGCTGCCTCCACGACTCGTTCAGCTATTAAGTTTTCCAACTCTATAGGAATTGCTGGTTTTCTCCCAGATCTGGTATTTTCATTTCCTCTGTCAGCAGCATAATCAATAATTGTTGTTTTTGGAATATTGAATACTTTGCTGGCTTTGCCATAACCATATAGCCCGTCTTTTACTGCCTTTACAGCCTTGATAAGTCTTTCTTTGCTATATTTCATATATATTTTTTTACTTTTTCGGGGCATTCTGAAAAGTGCTTCATTTTAATTTTTTAATCATAAATCATAATCTTCATGAAATACTACACATTTTGATATTATCTGTCAAATACAACAGTTCAATTTGAAACACCCCAACACACTCTAATTTCAAGAGTTCAGTTCCAAGAAAAACTACACTCTGCTTCTCATAATATTGGTCTTCAATAAGTTCAATGATTGCTATAGCACAAGACGAAAGTTTGGACAAATTCAGAAGTAATGCAAACAGTTTATCTATATCTGGATGGCAGAAAATCCATTCTTTTTCATACAATTCACAAAGTAGCCTCTTTGCCTGCCAATGACATTCTACCTGTCTTTTATTTATACCCGTTTCCCTCTCTTTTAAGACCTTTACGATGTTCATTTAAGATGCTGTGAAAAACAAATATGTTTTAGTTAAAAAAAAAACTACAAAGGAATGTGTGGAATTCTATTTTAAAAGACAAATAGGGGATTTATTATAACAGTACTCTTAATTAAGTTTAATACAATAACCGTAACGACGTTACCCTCAGTAGTTTACATAACCCTCGACCATGCAGAGAGGAGCATAATTGGACTGATATTATGGTATCTACTCTAGGTTCAGACATCAGGACACTTACTAAAAATATTTCAAAAATAAAACTATTTTCTTTATTTTGTCATAGTTTTGTTTTGTATTCCTTTACCGGAGTGGCCACACAGAATTTGAAATTATATAAGCAGCGCGACAAAAGTGTTTTAGCAGGCAGGAACCGCTTACTCTTCCAGAATATCCGAGTTAACTCTTGTTATGATTTAACTCTCGTTGTTGATTTCGGTGAGGTTGATTTTTTGTTTTGTGTTTCCTCGTTCGGTTCTTGTTTGAGTTTACTGGCTTTGTTGTTGTCCCTCTGACTTTTGATACGGCAAATTATATATGCCCCAGTGGTGCCTCTTTGTTTCATTAAATAATGACCAGTAATGCTATTTGAATAATAAGTTAATGTTCTATAACCTTTAGTACCTATGGTAGTAATTCTTTGTGTATCAAGGACAAAAAAATATTAGGTCGAAATTACCACACATACATTTAAACGTATAGGGGGAAATTCGACCGATTATGTTTCAATGATTCATAGTTTTCATTGATTTTTTAAAAAATATTTCTAAATAAAAGTAATGAGTAATACATGTAATATGTCTTTTACTCTAAAACATATATTTATACAACTCATGTTTGATAATCAACTAAAACAACAAATAACTTACATGCTCCAAGTTTGACCTTTACTTTTAAAAATACAGCCTTTCAAACTTATTCTACTATATTTTCTCGCGCAAGTTGCTTCGAGGTTTCGTTTCCGGAATACTTTAACATAACTGAGTTCAGTTACGCTATTATACTGTTTAAGAAAGAAGTCCAGTGAATGATTGATTGTATAAAAAATACAGGAATTATAATAAGCAAAAGCAAGCATGTCTGTTTCGGTCAAAGTTACCCCGTCAGTCGAACTTCGACCAAGGTCCCCTAAATTAAAAAGTTTTGGTTTTGGCCCCTTTTGACCTAATTTCATAACAAAAATGACGTAAAAAATGGGGGTTGCAATAATAAATTCTCATTTTTGTATCCACTACTTGAGAAAAATTAATTTGATTTTTTTTTTTTTTCAAAATCGGACCAGAACTAAAAAAGTTGCATTTTTAACCCCTAATTGGGCCCCTTATTTCTAAATGAAAACAAAGGTACTATATCGATTATGAAGCTCACCTCGTTGCGCATTATTGTCACTAAGTGGGAATTGACTTTAACTTTTCAAAACTTTAAGTGCTCAATCCATGCAAAAAGAGGTCACAGCCAGCATCTAAAGTATGCATCTTGCTGAGCATCTCTAGGTGCACCTTACCTTACCACTTTATATGATGTGGTACTTGTCAGTAAGCCGGATTGGACTTTAACCATTCTTCTGTAAGTGGTCATCCATGCAGAAAACATAGGTCACAGCCAGCATCCAAGGCATGCATTGTGCTTAGCACCATTAAGTGCACCTACCATCCCAATATCATTGATGTGGCACTTGTCAGTTAGCAGGAATGGACTTTAACCATCATTCTGTAAGTGGTCATCCATGCGGAAATAAAGGTCACAGCCAGCATCTGAATAAAGGTAATAACAAAACTACCGAACTTGAATGATCAATCTCATAGTCCAGAGAAAATGACAAAAACGAATCAGTCATACCGGAGAACTGGTGGATCGCAATGGTCCTGACTTGGTACAGGCATTTCAAACGAAATGGTGGGTTAAACCAGGTTTTATGGCGCCAAACCTCCCTCTTCCATTGCGATCTTAGGATCCGGTATTGACCATAGAACACAACATAGTTGTGAGACACAATAGGGATATTGAGGTGATCATCTCAGTACAGCAGACCAGTCAAACACTAATTAAAACAATTAACTATCATATCTTTTAACTCAATTTTGAACTTTTCTACTAGTGGCTGATAACGAAGAAAGAATTTTTTTAGTGATCGTATGAGACGTATTTTCTTATAGCCCTGCTTCAAAAGCATCTGAAGCATGCGTTGTGCTAAGCATCACTAAGTGCACCTACCATAACAAATTCATTGATGTGGCACTTGTCAGTAAGAAGGAATTGACTTAAACCACTGTTCTGTAAGTGGTCATCCATGCAGAAAATATAGGTCACAGCCAGCATCAGCATGCATTGTGCTTAGCATCACTAGGTGCAAGTACCATACCAATATCATTGATGTGGCACTTGTCAGTACTTTAACCATTATTCTGTTATAAGTGGTCATCCCTGCAGAAAAAAGGTCACAGCCAGCATCCAAAGCATGCATTGTGATTAGCATCACTAGGTGTACCTATCATACCAATATCATTGATGTGGCACTTGTCAGTAAGTGTGTGCGGATCTTAACCATTTTTCTGTAAGTGGTCATCCATGCGGAAAATGTAGGTCACAGCCAGCATCCCAAGCATGCATTGTGCTTAGCATCACTAGGTGCACCTACCATAGCAATATCATTGATGTGGCACTTGTTAGTAAGTGGGAATGGACTTTAACCATTCTTCTGTAAGTGGGCATCCATGCGGAAAATATAGGTCACAGCCAGAATCCCAAGCATGCATTGTGCTTAGCATCACTAGGTGCACCTACCATACCAATATCATTGATGTGGCACTTGTCAATAAGCATGTATACATCTTAACCATTCTTCTGTAAGTGATCATTCAGGCGGAAAATAAAGGTCACAGCCAGCATCGGAAGCATGCATTGTCCTTAGCATCACTTAACCATTTTTCTGTAAGTGGTATGGGATGCCCACGCAGGGGTTTCACATTAGCCCCCCTCAGTTTTGTGAGGTGAGCTAAAAATATTCATTTTTATCACAAAATAGTTTTGGTCGATGAGTGCAGCCATTTTCATATTCATTGATTTATACATGAAAATCAAGGGAAAATGTCAAATATAGAGATTTTTTGCAAAATAGTCTGATTTCTAACTCACTGCTCTCCTTTTTGATATACAGTTAAACCAAAAGATATTGCAATTTATAAAATATGGAGTCTTAAACATCAAACCAGCAGTATAAGCAGGTATATCAAAGTTAAATTTTTGGGCTGATTTGGGGCCTTTGTGGCTAACTATAGATATTTCTTAATCAGTTGTCTTTTAATGCAAATTATTCTGATTAATTTCATCAGCAAAAAAGAATTAGAAAAATTGACCAAATTTCACTCACAAACCTGTCATGTTGTTAAACAATTACTATCTCTTATTTTTTTTGTAAATTACTGATTTCTAAAGAAGTTTTTATACAAATCTAGATTTTTTTAGTAGAATAGAGCACCAGCATTCCAATACATTTGTATTCATCAATCTCTTATAACAAATTTTATTTCATTAAATTAATACTTTTAAAAATCTTGGATTATTTTAATTCATTTCCTAAACAATTCTATTTTTGATATACTAAGTATTTTGATTAATTCACATATGGTAAACTAATCTAAAACCAAAATGAAATAAAACAAGAGTCTCCCAGGAGCCTGCTCTTAGGGACATACATGTAAGGGGTCATCTGACAATTTAATCTGAGAGCTAAAAATAAGCTGACGGTTTAAGCAAGCAACAGCTTTTCTCAATCTGCAATACTTTTCAATCAATAGAGCAAAAACAGAAAAAAACACTATTTTGGCCTTTAAATGGCCATAACCCCAATAATCACATTTAGTCTCTTTTTATTTTCTGTTTAAATACATGTAGCTGTTGATACATGTTCTACCAGAAAGTGGGTCAAAGAATATAAGGCTTAGGCTCTAATGTTTCTAAAAGGTCAATATCTTGGGCAACTGTTTTTTTTATTAAATTAAAACGTTCAGATAAAGAAGGAATGTGTCAATGGGACACAGATGCCCCCGCGAGCCCCAAACAGGAAGTAGAAGTCCGACAGGTCTGAAAGTCGCTAAGGACGTACAGTTTGTCATACTAAATCATCCTACCAAGTTTTATATCAGTCTCATGTACGGTTTCTGAGAAAAGCTTGACAGAAATTTTCATAGTCATGTTCACATATTTTCACTCGGCCTAAGTACCAAACAGGAATTAGATGTCCGACAGGTCTAAAAACCACTTAAGACGTACAGTTTGTCATACTGAACCATCCTACCAAGTTTCAAATCATTCTCTTGAACGGTTTCTGAGAAAAGCTTGATGGAAATTCATACGGATGTATGGACAGACAGACATGAGTAAAACTACTCCAACAACATCGGAGGTTGGACGGCATGCTATTTTTGGACTTGTTGCCATCCTAAGTATAAGTATAAGACCTCTTATATTATAGGAGTACAGTAAAACTTATGTCCCCTGACATGTAGTTGCGGGGGCATTAAAAAGATTTTTCAAAATCAAATGAATAGTAAACATTCTACAAATTATTGTCAATACAACGGTTTTAGCCCCTTTTGGCCTTTTTTTTCTGAAACAGTAGGGACCAGAAACCCCAAATGCAATACCAACCTTCCTTTAGTGGTTACAAACATCATATCAAAATTTCATAACAATTGGTCCACTACAACTAAAGTTATCGTACGGAAACCAGTGTCTACAGACGACAACGATGACGACAACGACAACATCGCCATAACATAATACGATCACAAAAATTTGCGGTCGTATCAAAAATGAAAAGAGGTTACTTTTTGTCAAAAATTTAGAAAGTTCAGAATTAAAATAGATGTGACCATACAATTGTTCATCTGAAATATCAAGATATATATGTACATTTGTACACCCAAATATAATGTTTTTCATCTATGACCTACCATCAGTATAAATAGCTGCTCTGTCAATACCCCCATCTTCTTCTTTGAGAAATGACAGGAATTTTCCTACTGTATGTGTGACGGGTTTTAATGTAAATTCACAGTTTTGTCGTCTAGATGGTAAAGGCACTGAAAACACTGGAAGTCCATCTTTGAATACCACTGTTGCTTCTAAAATAAAGAAACCCATATATAACATTAATAAGTGTATAAATATGAGAAAAAAAAACCAAAAACTTTGCTACATTTAATACATGTGTATGGGAAAAGTGACCTTTTATTAGTATAATTATTTATAAGCTGCTTTGTAAAAAAATTACATTTATGTAGGTGACAGTAGATACTATGTTTTAAACCTTCCTGTGTATCTAGAAACAAGGAAAATCTTCCAAATTAGGGACCGAACAATTAACTTGAAAGGGGGGCTAAGTTTTTTCCTCAAAAGGTATTTGGAAAATGATTTTTGATGAAAAAAAATTCTGACCAAAACAAGACCAAGTTGGGTTAAATGGTCCATCCCTTAGTAAAAGTTTTGTCCATTATAAGCCATTTACTAGTATGTTTAAATAATAAACTACAGTAAAAAAAATTTCAATCATCTGGCTTCTGTTTATGGCATTACATGCTAAAAGAAGTCCCAAAATTCTACTGTGTAACAAGTATGAAGTCACAAGTGATTCCCCGCATTCAAACTACATGTATATCTTGTCTAATAAGGATGATTGCTGGTCATTTTTTAAAATTTTTGTCATATTTTCGGAATCCTCTGGATTTTACCATTAATATAGGGATAATTGTTATGTCCAGGAACCCCTTATTTTCTTTTTATAATATGGTTGATTGGGTCATTAAGAGTTACTTTACAAAGTTTTATAAATTTCTTGTTATTTTTTCATAGTTTTTTACACTAAAACAAGTATAAAGCTTAACCTATGAAAAAGTCAGAGAAAGCCTTTTCCCGCCAAATTTTGAACGCTTATTATCTAACAAAAAGTTTCAGCAACCTATACATTTTTTAGGCTTATTTTGTACCTTTACCTATTGTCTATTTATCAAATTTATAAATTTAAATTTTAAGTTATTTTCAAACTGACAAGCGAACATCCTTAAATATAATGTTTTCTGCGACACGAAGTAGATATCCGTTAAAGTTAAAATCTTACCCACAACACATATCAAGCTTGTTTAGCCTATGAGTAATATTAGTTGAGTTATAAGTGAATAAAATGTGTGATTTTTTTTTTCTGCAAACAGGTAGTACATGTCCCATGGACCTACAAACATATCCCACAATGCTAAATGTTTTTATCAAGCTTGTTACTAAATATCAGCAACCTAGAAGTACCGGTACATGTAAATACATATACAATGTATGTGCCAATCAAAAGTGTTTGTTTGCATCAATTTTTTTCAAAGGTTTCTATGTAGATTTTAAAAAATAGAAAAAAATATACCAAGGCCATCGAAAGAATGTGTTGCATGAAATCCCATCCCCTTTTGCAAAAAATATAATGAACAAGAGTTAACACCAAAGTATGTCTCACCTGCCGGCATCATCAGAATACCTACATTTTTGTAGTCATTTCACTGTGCATTAATTTATTCATTGATTGTTAAAAAAAAACAATCCTGAACTCACATTCTCACAAAATCCCAATAAAAACTATCAGTTACTCAACTTGAAACAGGGTCAAGGTCAAAAGATACAACCAAAACAAGAGGACCCAGGAGCCTGAATCGCTCACCTGCCATATGTGCCTAAAGTAAAGGTTCTTAGGCAAAATCTATTTTACATTGAAAGGGTCATAAGTTTAAAGGGGGTCCTTTGACAATATGGTGAATCTTAAGGTACTGATCACTTTTGTTCTCAATCAAAATTCAAAAATCTGTCACCCTTTTGAGTTATAAGCAAAAAACTGTAGTTTAACCCAATGTTCTATTTCTAGCCACAGTGGCCATGTTTTACAACCAATCAAAAATCCCTACATCAGTTCCATACACCTAATGCTAATAAGCAACAATACCAAGTTTGGTTCCAATTGGACTTAAAGTGTCAGAGGAGTTACTGTTTTCAATGTAATGAGGAAATGCTTTTTAAATGCTCAATTTTGACCTTCTAAGGGCAATAACTCCTCAAAGGAAATGTCCTACAACGTTGACCCTATAACATATTTTGTAGATCTGGATATGCTCAACAATATGCAATTTAAATTTCTCAAATATCTTATACAGTTTTCAAGATATTGAGCTGAACAGGTGCAAAATTTGCAAAAAATCATCAAAAAGGGCAATAACTCCTACATGGGTTGTTGGATTTTCTTCAAAATTTCAGGGTGGGTAGATCTTGAGGTGCTGATCACTTTTACTATGCCAGAATTTTGATATCTGTAGCCGTTTTTGAGTTATTTGCAAAAAACTGCATTTTACCCCAATGTTCTATTTTTAGCCATGGCGGCAGGGTTGGCAAAGTATTGACCGCCCGGGTTTTCCCACCCGGGAAAACCCGGGTTTTCCCGGGCTGGGCAATACCCTTAAAATTGTCAAAGTGGGCAATACTGGGTAATAAGAATTTATTCATGAAAAAAAATCCTATTTAATAATAAATTATGCTTAAAACACTTTCCTCATCTACAAAAATTGAATCATTTTTATTAGGCAGTAAATTCATGTATATATTTGCACTATTTTTGCTATTTTTTTACTCATTGTCATTGCAGTTTTGACAGATAGGACAATACACAGTTTATAGTCTATACTAATTATTAATAAAAACCCCAAGGTTATAAACCAAGAGATATTTGTGAAACCATAAAAAGATTAAATAAGGATTAGTAATCAAAACATCCTTTATTGTCTAATTATAAGGTAGGGCTTGTGTTGATTAGAATGTGGCATACTGTACATACATGTATTTAAAAAATCAACATTGAACTTATATAAGGCCATATCAATTGCAAGTTCATTTGTAGACTCCACTATGGCAATTTGATACATTAGTACATGTAAATTTTAACATATCTTATTTTTTTATATCTTTCACTCTTAAATCTGTTATTAATAGTGTTCTCTGATCTCATTATAAAGTTTTAACTGAAAAGTGTCCATGCACTAACAAAAGTGATTACTTTGTAGGTTTTTAATGATAATATAATAGGAAATCAAGTATTACCCAGTAATGCCCAGTATTGCCCAGTAAAACCCAATAAAACCCGGGTTTTCCCAGTATTTCCCACTGGGCTGGGAAATACTCTTAAAACCCGGGTTTTTGCCAACCCTGCATGGCGGTCATGTTTTACGACGAATCGAAAATCCCCAAATAAGTTCTAAGCACCGAATGCTAATGAACAACCATACCAAGTTTGGTTTCAATTGGACTTATGGTGTCAGAGGAGTTAACGTTTTAAAAAGTTTACGGAAGACGGACGACAGACGCCAAGTGATGACAATAGCTCACATGACCCTTCGGGTCAGGTGAGCTAAAAATTAAAACCAACGATACAAAGAATAACCAAAAACTCATTAAGGACGTTGTTAGGAACTCCATCAAGAACGGCGATCTACCAGAAGCAGCAAATAGACTTAACGTCTCACAACCGCGCACATCCTGGTTCTATATGCTACCCAAGATCCACAAACTGGGAAATCCTGGTCGACCAGTTGTCTCTGCGTGCAGCTGTCCAACAGAAAACATCTCAAGTCTTCTTCATGACATCTTTATGCCAATCGTTGAGAACTTGCCTACCTTTATCAAGGATACTACCCATGCCTTGAACATCCTTGAACAGATTGAACCAGAGAAACCAGATGATTTTCGACTGTTCACGACGGACGTTACTGCTCTATACACCAGCATACCTAACAACGATGCCTTAGTTGCTTTACAACACTTTCTCGACAGGCGACCCAATCCATATATAACTAGATAATGTGTCTATGAGCCACAGGATGGCCCTCCCGTTCTTGAAATATCATTGACCCTCAATGTGTATTACCTGGGATATGGACCTTTACCAAGAAATTGATCAAATAGTGTTCATGTGTAAAATATAGGTCGCTGTGACCTTATTTCTGATGGGTGGTGCCATGTACCAAGACTCATCGAGAAGTGAAATATTATTGACCCCTAACATGTAGTATTCAAGATATGGACCTTAACCAAGAACTTAACCAAAGTCATTAATGCGTAAATATAGGCCACAGTGACCTCATTTCTAGTGGATGGTGTCACTTTACCCAAGACACATCTAGTGGTGAAATATCATTGACCCCCAACATCCAGTATCCAAGTTATAGACCTTAACCAAGAACTTAACCGAAGTCGTTCATGCATAAAATATAGATCACAGTGACCTAATTTTTATTGGGTGGTGTCATGTTACCCAAGACACATCTAGTGGTGAAATACCATTGACCATCAACATGTAGTATCTGAGATATGGACCTTAACCAAGAACTTAACCAAGTTCATTCATGCGTAAAATATAGGTCACAGTGACCTAATTTCTAGTGGGTGGTGTCACCTTACCTAAGACACATCTAGTAGTGAAATATCATTGACCCCCAATTCTAGTATCCAAGTTATGGACCTTAACCAAGAACTTAACCAAAGTCATTCATGCGTAAAATATAGGTCACAGTGACCTCATTTCTAGTGGGTGGTGTCACCTTACCTAAGACACATCTAGTAGTGAAATATCATTGACCCCCAACATCTAGTATCCAAGTTATGGACCTTAACCAAGAACTTAACCGAAGTCATTCATGCATAAAATATAGGTCACAGTGACCTAATTTCTAGTGGGTGGTGTAGCCCTACCCAAGACCCATCTGGTGGTGAAATATCGTTGACCCCCAACATCTAGTATCCGAGTAATGGACCTTAACCAAGAACTTAACCAAAGTGTTACGGACGGACGGACGGACGGACGGACGGACGGACGGACGGACAAGGGTAAAACTATATGTCCGATCCACATACGTGGTCGGGCCATAAAAACTGACATAATTCTTAGACTGGCTGAGTTGGTCCTAACCCTCAATACTTTTCAATTCAACTGCAATTTTTACTCTCAAACTGGTGGTGTTGCCATGGGCACCAAAAATGGAGCCCAGCTTTGCTTGTCTATTTGTTGGCTACTTAGAGGAACGAATGTTCTCAGAATACATAGGTCCTGTTCCTGATCTGTACAAGAGATTCATAGACGATGTCTTTGGCGTTTCGTCCAACAGCCAACAGGAACTCCAGTCCTTCATTGACTTTTGTTTCCTCTTACCATCCTGCCATCAAATACACATTTAACATCACTCAGGAAAAACTATCCTTTCTTGACATTGAATGTTCCATTCAAGGTGGTAAAATTACTACATCTGTCTTTTACAAACCTACAGATGCCCACTGCTACCTTAACTACACTTCCTGTCACCCCCAGGCTTGCAAAAATGCTATTCCGAAGTCGCAATTTTTGCGACTTCTTCAATTTGCAGCGATGACTCTGATTTCCACCAACAGAGCAACAAAATGAAGTCATTCTTTGTAAAGAGAGGATATCCAACCAGGCTTTTAAATAAGGCCATATCCTCGGTCTCTCAGGTAAACAGAAGGTCGGCACTGGAGCCTAAAACACAAAATTCCAGCGATCGTGTTCCTTTGGTACTCACGTACCATCCGCACAATATGGCCGTACAGAACATTTTGATCCGGAATTTTAGCTCCATTGTTTTAGAGGACCAACACATGGCAGAGGTCTATAATTCGCCGCCTTTAACGGCTTTTAGGAAGGGCAAAAGTCTTAGACAACACCTTGTCACCAGCTCTTTTAAAAGCGCGGCTCACCGCCCTCTAGCCGATTACCGTGGCACAAGAAAATGTAAGCGGCCCGTGTGTTCCACATGTCAGTTTACCTGGGAGACCGATGAGGTGAATGGCCCGTCCAACACTTTCACTCTTAGAAATGGGTTTACTTGCGTATCGGAGAATTTGATATACGCAATCCAATGCAAAAAATGTCTGATGGTTTATGTCCGTGAGACCTGCCATAGACTTGGAGACCACTTTGCGGAACACATCAGAAGTGTTCGTAATAGTGGAGATTGTCCGGTAGGTCGCCACTTCAGACAGCCAGGCCACAATTTGTCCGATATGCAAGTGACTGTGTTGATGGTGACCAATATGGGTGAAAAGCAACGCAGCCTCTAGAACAGAAAATCATCAAGTTCCTTGGTTCTAGTCACCCTATGGGCATGAAAATCAAAATCAATCCGTTGTAACTTGTAAATGTTCTCTTGATTTTATATATCATTCTATTCTTATGTTTCATATTTAGCTAAATACATATATTACAGTGCTGGTAGGTTTTTAGTCATAAAGTTCAAGATTACTAGCTTGTGACGTATTAATGCTAATCATATGTATGTTTATTTACAATGTTCAGGATTGATTGTGACGTAATTTATCACTTCTGGTTATACTCGCTAATCAGTCTTGTCCTTGTCTTTGTGCTGTGCGGGTGTTTCTCTTTTTTCTCCCCGTTTTTATTTCCCTGAAGAAGGTCTTTTGACCGAAAGTACTCGGGCCCCTCTATCGTTTTATATTTGATTTTAAGTGATATGTTTTTGTGTATTTATAATTCGATTTTACCTTTTAATCTTGTGGCGTACCTGACTTTTAGTATTGTATTGATTTTTAATTCCGCCACACCGACACTCCTATTATTATATTCAAGGTCAAAAGATAAGGATGCTGTTTTAACACTCATGAGTAATAAGCATATTAAGTTTTATAAACCTATGACTTAAAGTTCTTGTTTATGAAAAATTAACATTGCATTTATGTATTGAAAATTATTTTAGTCACTTAGCCATAAAATCAAAGCCAAAAGCACAGGCACTTGTTTCTAGTGCCTGTGGTCAAAAGATGGGGATGCAACTACATGTTTTATGCTCAGCTACTACTAGGGCATATGCATATCAAGTTTCATCAACCTAGGACATTTAGTTCTTGAGATTTGGAGGTGCTCAACCGGAAAATCAAGGTCAAGGTCAAGAGATGGGGATGCCACTGTGCTAAGCTGCTACTAGGGCATATGGATATCAAGTTTCATCAACATTTTGAGAAATTGAGGTGCTCACAAAACCTTCACAAGCTACATATATCATAATCTATTGAAAAATGTCAGTCACTCAACCAGAAAATCAAGGTCAAGGTCAAAAGATGAGGATGCAATTGTGCTAAGCTACTACTGGGGCATATTCAATATACTGTGGATTCATTTATTTTCGTTGATATCAATTTTCGTGGTTTGATGAAAAAGAATCAGTTCTTAAATTCAATCATGTTTGAAGACTTCAAAATACAGATCAATCAAGTCAATGTAAAATTTCCTTTTCGACAGGTATCAATTTTCATGGGTAAAGGTCACTCACAAAACAAGAGGCTCCCAGGAGCCTGAATCGCTCACCTGACATATGTGCCTGAAGTAAAGGCTCATTAGGCAAAATCTATTTGACATTGAAAGGGTTATAAGTTTAATAAGGGGGCCATATGACAATATGGTGGATCTTAAGGTGCTGATCACTTTTATCTCAATTAAAATTCCAAAATCTGTCACCCTTTTTGAGTTTATATTAGCAAAAAAATGCAGTTTAACCCAATGTTCTATTTTTAGCCAAAGCGGCCATGTTTTACGACCAATCAAAAATCCCCACATCAGTTCTATACACCTAATGCTAATAAACAACTATACCAAGTTTGGTTCCAATTGGACTTGAAGTGTCAGAGGAGTTAACGTTTTCAATGTCATGAAGAAATGCTGTTAAAATGCTCAATTTTGATGTTCTAAGGGCAATTACTCCTAAAAGGAAAGGTTCTACAACGTTGACCCTAATACATATTTTGTAGATCTTGATGTGCTTTACAATATGCAATTTAAATCTCTCAAATATCTTGTATAGTTTTCAAGATATTGAGCTAAACAGGTGCAAAATTTGCAAAAAATCCACAAAAAGGGCAATAACTCCTACATGGGTTGTTGGATTTTCTTCAAAATTTCAGGGTAGGTAGATCTTGAGGTGCTGATCACTTTTACCATTGCCAGAATTTTGATATCTGTAGCCGTTTTTGAGTTATTTACAAAAAACTGCATTTTACCCCTATGTTCTATTTTTAGCCACGGCGGCCATGTTTTACGACGAATCAAAAATCCCCAAATCAGTTCTTAGCACCGAATGCTAATGAACAACCATACCAAGTTTGGTTTCAATTGGATTTATGGTGTCAGAGGAGTTAACGTTTTAAAAAGTTTACGGACGGACGACGGACGCCAAGTGATGACAATAGCTCACATGACCCTTCGGGTCAGGTGAGCTAAAAACACAAAATTGATACCAACGAATAATATTAATACATGTACCACAGTATTTAGTTGCATCAACCTATGACTTATAGTTCTTGAGATATGGAGGCGCTCATAGAAAGTTAACGTTGCCACCGTCCATAAAGTAACATCTATGTCTCACTCAGCTTCGCAGGCGAGACAAAAACTCTCTAAGAATGCATCATGCAATCCAACCAAAATGGGTACAATTTTAAAAATAATTTTTAACTGGGAGGGGATCACCTTCCCAGCCACTCCCCTGTACCCCCTTGCCAGACGGTAAATTCTGAAACGATTCTAAAAAAATTTGCACCAAAATATAAACAAAATATTTTTATTTCATTTGTTTTTATTAATCTTTTGTTCTGTGATTGTATTTTAAAATGTTCTTTGTTAAAATTTGAATTAAGTTTTAATCATATATATTTCAATAGAGACATACAATGTAAGTATAATAATCATACTTTTTACACAAAAGTCCTTTCTTTTTTTTTTCTATACAACAGAATATTTTTTTTAAATCATGCTAAAAAACTGCATTAACATGAAATAGAAAAAAGCACAATAATTGGTCCAAAAATGACTTCAGAATATTTTTAGGAAAATTGTTAATTAACATAGTACTGATAGGGACCAAATACTTATGGCGCGCTGACTTATAAGAGAATAAATAGCCAAACCACTGCTGTCATGTACACTTATTCCACATTATTTTCTATAGCGTGACAGAAAATTTTAAAGTTTCTGTAAACATGAAGTAGATGTCTGATGGAC
Organism: Arcuatula senhousia; assembly: GCA_963971305.1. NCBI lineage: Eukaryota > Metazoa > Mollusca > Bivalvia > Mytilida > Mytilidae > Arcuatula > Arcuatula senhousia. Next base: position 43,069,578 of record OZ020307.1, on the reverse strand, counting down.
CTACAAACATATCCAAGAATGCATCATGTCTATATCAAACTTGTTACCAAATATCAGCAACCTTAAGGAGCAACAGTTGCTGAGTTAAAAGTGAATAAACTACAGATGGACAGAGGTTAAACAATACATTCCCACTTCTTCAAAGCGGGGCTTTAATTACATGTATTCGACATTGCCACTTCTATATACTCCCAAGCTTTGACCAGAAGTTCAATATTATTTCTGTACTTTGCTGAGTAATTATATTGGAAATAATAACTATAAAGTATTAGTTTAGTTTAGTTTAATTTAAACATATTTATTTACCCTGGATTGGGAAACAAGCTTAATGCTTATATTAATCCTTCTCCAGTTATGTAACTCTTGAGTATAAAAATGAGTGACAAATATACTTACCATCTTTGTATAATGCTGTTGTACAATATGTGTTTCTCAGATACAGCAAATCAAACTGGAAAATAAAAATCTTAAATTATATTAAAAGTAGTACATGTACAAAATGTACATGAATTATAATTACAGAAGCACATTCATGACAAACTACAGATTCCTGTGGTGAATCCAGAAATTTTCAAACAGGAGGACACGAAATTAAAAACAAGAGGCTCACTGAGGAGCCTGAATCGCTCACCTGGTCTTGATGTCAACCCTATGAAGAACTTTGTAGAGCTGAATAAGCTGAACATTTAAGCAAGCAACAGCTTTTCTCTTTCAGCAATAGTTTTCATTCTGTAGGCCAAAATGTAATTTTAAGGGCCATCTGAACACTTTGACTCTATTAGAGACTTTTGTTGAGAGCTAAATGAGCTGTACAATTAAGGCCAAAAAAAAAATATATGTCTGCTACCCTACCTACCCTATTTTCCAGGTCCTACCCTAAAGTTTTTATTGGCATTTTGGGACAAGCACTGTTAAAGTTGGGACTGCTTCCCCATTGACTCAAAATAATTTTGTAAAAAAAATAAAATTCCTACCTACCTACCCTAATTTTCAAGAGTAGGAAGCAGGAAACAAACATATATTTTGTTTTTGCCTAGGCAAGCAACAGCTTTTCTCTATCTGCTATAGGCCAAAAACACTTTTTTTTGCCTTTAAGTGGCTGTAATACCTAAAAGGGATCATCTGACAACTTCAACCCTATGGAGACTTGTAGAGCTAAATGAGCAGAACATTTAAGCAAGACTGCTGCAAGCAACAACTTTTCTCTATCTGCAATAGTTTTCATTCTTTTAGACCAAAAGCACAAAAAAAACACTATTTTCACCTTTAGGGGGCTGTAACCCCTATAAGAGGTCATATGGCAACTTCGACCCTATCATAGACCTGTATATTAAATATATATCTAAATTCTAATATAGTCTATGACCCTATGAAGACCTTTGTAGAGCTCAATGAGCTGAACATTTAAGCAAGCAACAGCTTTTCTCTATCTGCAATACTTTTCATTATATAAGCCAAAAAACACTATTTTTTGCCTTTAAGGGGCTGTAACCCGTATAAGGGGTCATCTGACAACTTCGACCCTATGACTACTTTTGTAGAGCTAAATGAGCTGAACATTTATGCAAACAACAGCTTTTCTCTATCAAATTTTATCTCTACCTTTGGTCCAGATTTTTTACAAATTGCATGTACTTAAAATTGTGCATAATGTACATAAATGTGTACCAGGACTGTCAAGTTTTGATGAGTCAAATGCATGAGATTTGCCAAAATAATTATGAAAGATCAAAGGAAAAAATTAAAAGATCAAAGGAATTTGCCACAAAATTGGTGGTCAAATGCGTAAGTCTCACAGCAATTGCGTGAGACTGGACAGGCCTGGTATACCAAATTATAAACTCAGTTTGTCATAAAAATGATATTAGCTGTAAGCTATCATTCTACATTAAGTACCTAAAATACTTTAAAAAGATGGTGAAATTCAAAGTCTGGGCTGTTTCATAATACATGTACAAGTAATACATATTACTGCTCCAACACATCAGGAGCTAATGAAGGTAAAAGACTTACACATGATATGCCTTCAAAGTGGAAAAAAGATGAATTTCTATAGCAAACCAGAGAAACAACATGAGGCTGCAAAAAGAAATAAAAAGCTTCGCTGAGCGCAGCATCATACGACCACAACATGTTGAATCCTGTACGTTATGGATAGTCAATTGCTCTGGACACATGCAGCCCATGGTGGACTGACAAAATTATTTGACACATGCAAGCCTTTGGTTGACTTTCCTCAAAAGCAGACCAAAAATAAAATACAGTTTAGGCCACACCAAATTAATTCCTAGTTTTTCGGACAACTTGAAGAAAAATATTGAAGCGTCGAGCAAAACTTTTTTTTTTTTCACAATAAGGGATTTTTTTAGAAGAACAGTTTTGGTTGAGGCGAGCGATTAATTTTTATCAGATTTATATTTCCAAGCGAGCTTTAACATGTTTAATAATTTATTCATCTGTTAATTGGTTTTTCGTTGGAGTCGTTGATGTGACCCATGTTCTAGAACTTGTTGTTTGACAGATTTAAAGTTGGAACACACCTTAAATTATTGAAAAATTTTAAATGACAACTGATGTCTGATCAACCCAGACACAAAGTGATGGAATGAGCTCACATCCACATTGTAATAAGTTGTATCCTAATTGTTAATGAATTAAATACATGTCACACCAAAACTAGATCCCACATTGTTTTTCTATCTTTCATTATGTAGAATAACAAATAAACAATCATGAAGAATTAGTAATTGAATGACGAGAAAGAAAGTCCCTAATTAGCTTAATCAAAACCACTCATCAATACATGTACATGTAATACATGTAATACGGGGGTGATCGATAGTACAATAATGTCATGGTCTGTATCTCATTATAAGTTGTCATTCCTGACATGATTATGGTATGGCAACATTAAAACCTGAGATTTGTACATACAATTCCTACTGAAATGCCTACACAATTAATTCAGAATCTTGTGATTTTCATTCCTCAGCAATCTGCTCACTATATAAAAATTAAACCAATGCAAGTAGACAATTGACCTGTTGTATTTTTTTTTGCATTTGCATGACTGACATCTCAATCAAAGTCTGACCAAAACTTCTATGCGGTGCATGGTACAAAGAATCACTTTTCTATTGGTTATACAGCCACTTTTAGCCTATAAGATATACTAGGAACAAGAAGCTTCCAAGCAGTTTTAGTCCTAAGCTCATGGAGCTTTAAGGGTCTCTCCTATTAGCTATTACCCCTATAAGGGATCATCTGACAACTTTCAATCAACGGAGACTTTTAAGGGCTAACTGAGTAGAAAGTTTAAGTTGGCGATGGTTTTTTTTCTATCTGCAATACTTGTCAATCTCTAGAACAAAATCATAGAAAAAAAACGCTTTTCATAAACTTTAAGGGATCAACTGACATCTTTAAACAAATGCACTTTTGTAGAGCTCAGCCTCAATGAGCTGAAGGTTAAAGCAAGCAAAAGCTTTTCTCTATCTGCAATAGTTTTCATTCTTAGGGCCTTTAACCCAGTCTGACAAATGTTCTTTTGCCTGTTCTTTCTTTGCCCATTTTCTGGCATAGCCTTCAAATGAATCCATAATTGTTTTAAAATTATAGTTCCAGTTGATATGCTTGGCTCACAATATTTTGGACCTTTGGCCAAAACATCGCAAGGTAAGTCATTTTCCACGATGTTGAGGTCAACAGTGATAACCTGACCCAAGGAACTATAATTGAATGGGGACTTTTCACAAGAACAGTCTGGAGGTTTTGCTTTGAGCTCATTTATTTGGAAATCCCACAACACTTGTTTGTAGAACCTTTGAAGATCACGGGTGCAATTGTGGAAGTGTAGGTATAACAGATGATTGCAATACTTTTATCTCTGAAATAATGAGGAATATGTCATGTATGTTCCATAACAGATTTATGATGTAGAATATTTCCTTAAAATATAGCAAAACCTTTGTTTAGAAGGGAAGTGAAAGAAAAGAATGATTGTCTTTACTGTTTTCGTGTGGAACTCTGACAGTTTTGAATTATTATGAGCAGTTGTGACCGATATCAAGAGGAATAGTATAAGTCCATAAAGTTTGGAATTTGGTTCAGTGACTGGATTTTCAAGACATTCTTCATAAAAGCTTAAGGCATTAAGTTTTGAAAGGGAATAGAATACAATTTAGTGCGAATGTGATGAATTCCTAGCTATCAGTAGTGGTTTTTGGACAAAGGAAAGCAATCAATTAATTGTTACATCGCAAAGTTTTGGTGCATTGTATTTACGATGACCACGAATGTGTGTTTGTCTTTCTGTTTTTTCAAAGAGATTCATCACATTCACATCATTGCATCTAGGACTTGACAAATTACCTACATGTATACTTGCAATATTGTAGTAGTGGGGTTCCCCGTGGTCTAATCCAGAACTCTTCTCTTACCATACTAAAAGGTGTACTCAAAGTGGGATTATTTGTTGGATGGACTTTCAGAGACAAAATGGTTGGTTAAAAAGGAAAATTGTTGTTGTTGACACCGTACCTGTTACCACACATTGAGCATTTTGTTTTCCTTTTGTCTCACCAATATATAATTTATGACAGGATATGGAATAAATAAACATGAGACCACAACACATATGTTAACTCCAACTGCAATTATTTCCATGAGCTGTATGGCCATTTCGGAAAATTATACCTCATCAATCCACATAAATTGTAGAGTGTGTTCTAGTCCGTAAATAAGGTTGGAAGATTTTCAATTTAAATCATCCCCATTGTTCTCCCCAGGCCCTTATATCATCAGTGTTCTCCTTTTGCCATTTAAGCCGGTTTACCGACCACCTTTTGTTTGGGGAAGGTGGGTTGCATTTTTTCAGAAAATCCAGATTTTTTCGATTTCTCACCGTCAGAGGTCTATCTTAGTCGCACCTTGCTGATTTATTTTCATGGACAAAAAATGGTGGATTGACAAAGACCGATGTTTTCATTTGTTAATAACCTGTTAAATAACTCAGTTCTTGCAAAAAAACCTGGTTAGTTATGGTTTTTCAAAACACCCACCTTACCTTTGAGAAATAAAAAGCTTCACCGAGCGCAGCATGATACGACCGCAACATGTTGAACCCTGTACGTTTTAGGCCCAATATGGATAGTCAATTGCTCTAGACTCATGCAGCCCATGGTGGACTGACAAAGGTTTTTGACACATGCAGCTTTTGGTGGACTTTCCACTCACATTATAAAAGAATTTTTTTTTTCCAAAGGAGATTAGACCACAAATAAAAAGTTTCCATTTTGGCCCCTAATTACATAATGGGGGAATAAAGGGGGGGGGTAGCAAAAAGTAATTCTCAATTTTGTATCCACTATTTGACAAGAACAAACATGCAAAAAATAATTTCAAAATCGGATCACAAGTCAAAAAGTTTTGATTTTGGTCCCTTTTGGCTCCTAATTACATAATAAAGGGAAAAAGGGGGTCTCAAAATTTAATTCTCAATTTTGTATCGCTATTTGACAAGAACAAACATGCAAAAAATTTTTTCAAAATGGGACCACTTCTAAAAAGTTTTGATTTTGGCTCCTATTTGCCCCTTATAACATAACGGGGAATAATGGGGGAAAAAGGGCGGTCTCAAAAATTAATTTTCAATTTGTATCCGCTAATTGACAAGAACAAACATGCATAAAAATTTTTCAAAATCAGATGACATTTGATTTGATCCCTTTTGGCCCCTAATTACCTAATAGGGGGGGGAAAGGGGGTTTGTAAAAATTAATTCTAAAATATATATTCGCTATTTGACAAGAATAAACACGTAAAAAAAAATTTCAAAATCAGACCACAAATAAAAGTTTTGATTTCGACCCCTTTTGGCCCCTAATTACATAACGGGGAAAAGAGGGGGCGCAAAAATTCATCAAGTTCATTCTTTTATTGTAAAAAAAATTCATCTGTTCATTCTTTTATTGTAAAAAACATTCTTGACAAATTTCACAGCAATTAGCCAACTTAAGGACCAAAGTTAATATGGTGGAAACAAATAAAATATTTGAATTTTTTGCCCCTTTCCGGCCCCTTATTTCGAAACAAAACAGGGGGGACTCCCAAAATCAATCCCATTCATCCTTTTATGGTAAGGAACATCATTGCCAAATTACAAACCAATGGAATAACTAGAACGAAAGTGATTGTGGCAACAAACATAAAATTAGCATTTTTAGCCCCTTTTTGGCCCTAATTTTAAAAACGGAAAATGGGGGAACCCCCAAAATCAATCCCATTCATCCTTTTATGGTAAGGAACATCATTGTCAAATTTCATAGCAATCGGATAACTGGAACTAAAGTTATTGTGGAAACACTAAAAGGTTAACAGACAATGACGATGACAACAACAACAGCATCATACATGTACCATAATATGTCCGCAAATTTTGTGCGGTTGTATAAAAAGGAGAACACTGAGCATGCTGGCAATGTGATGCTATCCTGTTCAAATGTGATGCTATCTGAAATCATTTACAGTGGGGGTGGAAAGGGGGGACGGTGATACGGTGGCTGATGGGGCGGGGAGCGGTGGCTGAAGGGGCGGGGAGCGGTGTTAAAATAGACGGGGGACGGTGGTGGAACAGGCGGTGGTATTTTAGCATGGTCAGTGGTGTAGCCGTTTTAGATGTTTTTACATGCTTCATAATTGTGTCATTATCATATTATTGTATGTTCTTTATCTACTATGATACAATCTGTATGTTGCTTCCCAAAAGTAACATTAAGTCTTAATGCGCAATGTTTTTATTCCCGATTTTTTTACCTTATCGTAACCGCAAGCTACCAGCCGATCACATCAATGCACTTCGATATATGCTTGATTCATAAAAAATTGTAATTTATAACTATGTCTCTTTGTGAACACTTTAAGTGCAAAGCTTTTACGTGTTTTTACACGGAAGAGATAAAACCTGGTTCAACCAACCGTTTCCTTTGAAATGCCCGGCTGTTCCAAGTCAGGACCATTGCTATCTTCCATTTCCCCGGTGTATTTGCCTTAATTTGTCTTTTCCAATGAACATTCGAGGTTGATCCTTCAAGTTCGGTAGTTTTTTTTAACGTTTATTCTTAAAGAAAAGTGACATCAAAGTCCGAACACACAGTCGAATAAAGAAATATACATGCAAGTCTGCGATATGTGGGTTTAATTTTGACATGTTTTACGAAATTATGAATATTAAATAGTGGATACATGTTGAAATAGAAACCAACAACATTGGCCTTAACAAACTGGATTTTTTATGTATACTCATGGAAAAAAGAAACTGTGCATGTCTATTGAAAATCAATTGTACCCATATTTCTCTTAATCAGAAAATCGTAAAAAATGCAGTTATCGAGTTGAAATTTTCACTGAATGTCGAGTGGACCATGCAGATCATTTTTGGGTAAAAATCCAAAATTTGTGTAATTCCAGTTTCTGAGATTCAAAAAACCACTTTTTTAACCCAAAAATGAAAAATCAAGATTTTCAATGAAAATTAAGGCTGTTAACTTTCAACCACTAAAAGAATAATCGTTTTTGGTCAAAATCAGCAGAGAAAACTTAATTTCAAAACTGTGCATTTTTTCCAAAGTGTGATTTTGTGAATTTCAAATTGACACTCCCTGATTCCAAACTGCAAACAAAACATCTTTTAGGGGTCTAAAAATGATTTTTTTTGTCCACATCTTTACAAAAATGATTTTGCAATACTTTTGTGATAAAATGTATCAAATACTAAATAAAATTTTGAATTTGTGATTTTTCAAAGTGATGCACAGTTTCTTTTTTCCGTTAGTATATATTGTGGGCATTGTGTGCGTTTTGTCACGCACAATCACACCATATCATTTTTTTTTTCTAACGTTTTAAGAGGGGGGATAGGAGGGGGTCTGATACCGGAATCCCGAACTAATTTTTACAAAATCCCGTCATCCCGACTAAAAAATGAGAAAATCCCGAATCCCGGTAAAGTTGATATAATTTTATCCCGGAATCCCGAACTTAAATTGTCCAAATCCCGGAATCCCGAGCTTAAATGTGGCCGATCCCGGTGTCCCGAAAAAGGTCCTACCCTCCCCATTTTAAATTGACAAAGAAATAGAAATCCGTTGTTTTGAAATCTGATGGTTTATCTAAGCCCTAAGGTTTTTCCTAGCCCAAACATAGTTTGATCTTAGTCACAATTTCTATTCACGTTCGGCATTTTTGGTTTTATTGTTATACATGTGTTACGCTCTTTACATTTGTATAGTGTTTGGATTTTTTGGTAGAGTGCCTTTGCATGATGAGCCTTGAATAGACAAAACACGCGTCAGGCGTATTGTCTGGAACTTTGCTGTAATTTTTATTTTATTTTTACTATAATCGACTGTAACCATATATTAACTAAAGGCATTAATTTACCGAAAATGGCTGGAGCATATTAAGGCAGTCTTGGTTGATAGACTGTCTAATATTTGTATCCTTGAAAATAGTGGAAGATAACAGCGTAGTTTTCATGAGAGAATACTGTCCGGGGTAGATCGAGACTTGAGCCAAGTATCTACCACAAATAGTTATCATGTTCCAAACGCTTTCATCATGTTTATGGGACCTTTATATAAGGGACGGACCGTTTAATTTGAAGGGGGGCTGCCTTGGTTTTTTGTTTTGGTAATATTTTTTTCTTTTCGAAGGCGTCGCGACAGAATAGTTTTTCCATTATTATCAATATTTAATGTTGCAGAAGTCTTTTCTTCAGAATATTTTTTATCTTACCCTCTGCTGCCAAAATATCTTTTTCATCAAAAATAATTTTAATTTTTTAGGAAAAAACCAAGGCCCCCCTTCAAGTTAAATGGTTGGTCCCATTTAAGTCTTATAATGCCACGTAGAGAAAATAACTGGTAACGGGTGAAATATGGACGGGGCGCGGGGAGAAACTTCAAAGGGGGCGGGGAGCGGTGGGATATGGGCGGGGAACGGGGAGAAAGGAGGCGGGGAGCGGTGAGATAGGGGACGGGGAACGGGGAGAAAGGAGGCGGGGAGCGGGGATTCAAAACCCCCCCTTTCCACCCCCCCTTTACAAAATGTATAATATATTCCATAAGGAATGTGATGAATTTCGCACGTCAGGCGTAGCAAAATTTATTGTCTGGAACTTTGTTGTCATTTGTATTTCAAGTCAGAAGGTGCTCTTGTTGAAATTGAAAATACCAGGATGCTATAAGTATAAAACATTTTTTGGGGAGAACACTGATCCCAGCTGTTGATGTATACATTTATACATTTTTTGTATGATTGGTTATTTTTCCTGCTCATGATTTGTTTGTCAGTGATCAAGATCTTACAAGTTAAATACAATTTTTTGATGCAAATTAGCCTACCGCATGCAGCAGGATTTTCTTTTTTCAATGATATGAATATTTGATATGCAGGCCTTCCAACATTACAGATTTTCGCAGGTTTTCCTGATTTGTTTGTCTAAGTTTATGTTGAACATAAAAGGAAAGGTCACCGAAATGCTTAAATACCCGATTTCAAAATTTGGTGCCCTGAACATGTACATGTACATGTATATTGTACATTGTATATGCCCGGTTTACAAATGGTTTATGATTAAAGTGTTAGAAAAAATCCCTAGTATACAAAATAATTCCTTCACCCGGTTATTTGAACTTATATGGAGAGACAAATCTCTTTACAGTACTACATGTATACTATAGTTTATAATTATCTGAGACTACAGTACAAATGTACATGTATCTGATTCAGATCTAACATGTCTTAAGTTAACAACTATTTTACTTTACTGTTTGAGAGACTTATTTTTGATATAGATATATTAAATGTACCTGTTGGGGTCTGCTCAGTGTAGATAACTTTGTCTGCCTTTTACTATTAAGTAAAACTCGCCTGACAACCAAAGAAATTCCTCGAGTAGCCATTGCTTTGTTTTGCTTAGCTAAACACAAATCAGTTGTCGGAAATAACGATTTTCCGGAATTCAACAATTGATTCAGACGGGACGCACCCGGACCGTGTCCACTCTAAAATTTGTTGTCATATAATTTGGATTTCTCTTTATATCCCTAGATTTTCTGGATCTCCTGTACTTGCCGATCACAATACTTGTTAACAATACTGAAACAGAATTTTATTCCAGTATGCATTACTTAATGTGCTACTGTACTTTTTATGCTTATTTGTTTTAACCAAGTATGTGTATAGCTTAGTATACATATATGCATTTTATGGGGATCATCAAAACAGAGAGAACTAGAGAGATTTAGAGAGATGTGCAGAGGAGTAGATAAAAAACGCTTTTTTCACTTGAAATTAATGGTTTTAATGTGTAAATTCGTCTTTTCATTCATTTAAACAACAAAGAAACATTTTATTTGAGTTTTTATTGTGGATTTTTTTTAGATATTTTGACGGAGTATCGGTGGTCTGTAATGGCGCAGGACATCAAGACACGAACACTTAAGATAAATCTTCATGAACACGTTTATAAAGAATAAAAAAATAAAGAAACAATGTCATATTGAGATTACCTATAGATTCATCTTTCAAGAGTTTAAATGAAAATCTTTTTATATCTGATTTGTTCAATGCACCGTTTCATTAGGTCGAATTAGAAGACGATATTGATATTGCCCTTGAAAAATGGTATGATAAATTTGAAGGGGTTATTAATAAACATGCTCCTCTAAGAAATAAAAGAGTAAAATCGTTTAAACAAACAGAATGGTTTAATGAAGATATCCAATTTGCTTTACATCAGCGGGTTTATTTTCATTAAAAAAAAGATTGGGAAAACTATAAAAAGTGGAGAAATGTGACATCTTCGCTGATAAATCAGTCAAAGAAAGATTATTACTTAGAGGCTAATTACTAATTCAAAAAGTAGTAAAGAACAAGCATTTGAATACCAAAATGGAAAATAAATTCTCCCCTAAAATGGAATATGAAAACAAGACTTTTTTTGATACTCAAGATATTGTTAATACTCTTTATGTTCATTTTTCTACTATTGCTGAAAAACTCGTCGGAAATTATTCTTCAGATACATGATGAATTTTACACTTTTAAGAAATGTTGTCTCGGAAAAAATAAGCGAAACTGAGATTTTTTATGTTGGTTTTATTTCAGTTGTGGAAGTTTTAAAATACCTGAAGTCTTTAAATGTAAACAAATCAACTGGTTTGGACAAAATAGGTCCAAGAATTTTGAAACTTAGTGCAGATGTTATTGCTCCATCCGTAACGTATCTAATTAATTTGAGTATTTCAAATGGGCGTTTTCCCAAAACACTTAAATGTGCTAAAGTAACTGCTGTACATAAAGGTGGACCAACATATTTGCCTTCTAACTATCGGCCCATCTCTGTCCTTTGTACCATATAGAAACTTTTTGAACTTTTTTTTTTAGTTCACAATTATATAATTTCTTGAACAGTAAAAGACTTCTGCATAATGCCAAGTCAGGTTTCGACAAGGACATTCTTGTCAGACAGCTCTTGCAAAGCTTATTGATGAGTGGCTTAAATATATGAATACTGGTGAAATAGTTAGTATAATATTTTTAGATTTTAGTAAAGCTTTTGATTTAGTAAACCACTCCATTTTGATTGAAAAATTGAAACTCTATAATTTAAGTGAAAGCTTGTTGCATTGGATAAAATCATATTTATCTGATAGAATGCATGAAGTTCTTTTTCCAGCTTAAAGTCTAGCAGAGAATTCATTAACTACGGAGTACCCCAAGGTTCGATATTAGCACCTCTTCTATTTTTAGTTTACATAAACGATATGCCTTTACATGTAAGTTAATCAAATGTAGATTTATATGCAGATGATTCTACCCTTCATTATCATGACAAAAAGTTTGAAAATATTGATTTCACGTTACAAAATGATATTACTGCTATTGAGAGTTGGTGTAAAAATAATAGCATGAAAATTAATATACAAAAAACAAAGTGTATGAGACTATGCTCAAAACAAAAAATGGCAAATTTGCCTGAACTTAATATCAGAATAAATGAATTTAATATTGAAAACGTTCATTCATATAAGCTACTAGGAATAAGTGTTGATGAAAATCTGAATTTGGGAAGAACAAGTCAATAGGGTTTGCAAGATATTATCTTCAAAAATTTCCCTATTATGTAAGTTAAAATTATTTTTACCAACACATGTTAGGCAATTATTTTATATACAACCATACATTGATTATTGCAGCTCAAGTTGGGACACTGTTTCAAGAAAAGATTCTGATAGAATTAATGAATTACAAAAAAGAGCTGCAAGAATAATTCTCGATTGCGATTTTTCTATATCGTCAGAATTTATGTTTTCTTCCTTAAGATGGCTTCCTTTTGTAGAAAGGGTCAAATATCAAAAATCAATTTTAATGTATAAAATTGTTAACGATCAGGTACCTGACTATCTAAAATTGCAGAAAAACCCTATTAATTTACACAATTTGCGATCTGTATCAAATCAAGATTTATTTGTTCCAAGTACAAATTTTTACAAAAATTCTTTTTATTATACAGCAGTAAATTTATTGAATGAAATGCCAAATGATATAATACTTTGTAAAAACCTAGAAGTTTTTAAATCAAAATGTTATGATTTTAACTTTTCAAAAAAGGAAATGTGATTATTTATTTTAATTTAATACATGTATAACTTTTGTTTCACTATATATGTTTTTGTTTTATGTATTGTGTATTTGTTTTTATTTATATAATATAATGTATACCTTGATATTTATGAGGCCCCCAATGAAAATTAGACTAGTTTTAATTGGGTTAGCCTCTTTAAATAAAGCATTTACTTACTTACTTACTTACTTACTATAAGCATGTTGAAAAATTTGCGATGCATGCACTCGACGTTCACCAACGCACGCTGACGTTCACTAACGTGTTGGTAAGGAGTTCATAACGTATACAAAACTTACGGTCACTTACGCAACACACCAGCGTGTTGAAAATATATTTTAAAACATCGGCTCACGGTGGCTAAAACGTTATAGTGTGACAGGGCAATTAGATTCAAACAATATTTATTCTTGGTACACTTATGTAAAAGATATTTCTCCGAACCAAGAAATAGGAGAAAATATTATTGATTGTAAAACAATGAAAAATAATCTAATATTAAGATGGAGATAAATGACAAGTTCAATCATTTATTCTCTGATAAAATTCAGAGTTATGATGCAAATAATTAAGCCCTTTCTTTATAAAAAACTTAACCCTACCTTAGAAGGAGAGTATTATTTGTCGGATTCTTTATTTCATTTGAAACAAATCTTTACTAAACTTAGAATTAGTGATCATAATCTGGAAATTGAGAGAGGAAGATATTTCAAAATTCCCCGCAATGACAGATTATGTAAAACTTGTAATATTCTTGAAGATAAAATGCCTTTTCTTTTAAATTGTAATACAAATAAAAGAATCAGAGAAAACCTTTTTAATTTACTAAGAACAGTTGATTTAAATTTTATTAATATGTCAGATCATAGACCTGTATATTAAACAAACTGGCTACGATTACCTGGATTTACCTAGAAAAGTAACAATAAGAAACAAATTATTGTTACCTGAAGCCGGAAGTCAAAGTAAAATATTAACCGGTCCACGGATGCGGACCTGTTTTTATGAAAGTAACAATCAGATTTTTTTCTTATTGTTACCGCTCGTTATTTCTACCTTAAAATGTGTTAGCTAACAACGAATTTTGTTTTTATTTTTCATAGGGCTATTATAATATACACGATACAGTGACATGAAAACTATAATGAAAATTTGAATTAGGACGAAATTTAATGGAAGTTATTTCATTTTTGGTTGCATTTCCTACACACCCAGTAAGTTCCTTTATGTGCATTTTTAAGTCTGACACATGAAAGATGATACCATTTCGGACAACCATCGCAAACATTGCTCGAGCTTCTTTTGATAAATCTGGTATCCTGATATGAATTTAACTTTTCTTCATAATCGATAAGTGAATTGAATTTTCATTCACCACCGGCATCTCGGAAGCCATTTTGATACGTTATAAACTTTTTTGTTACCTAGGGCCGAAGACAAAACAGACCAAATGTATTAACTTGGACTGGTCTTATAGAAAAAACGGTGTTTCAATATATATGTATTTTCATGATCACAATTCAAGTCACCAGGGTGGTTTTATTAGTTAAGACTGAGAAAATTATATCGAAGAGAATCGAATCATACTATTTTACATACGAAATTGCTGAAAATAACAGTGTCGTTCTTGTGAAGATCTAGGATCCTCTCGATTAAACTTTGGTGTTTCTACAGTATATTCTAATGTAAAAGTATCTTTGGATAGCTGAATTTCTCGTACATTGTTTGATATCATTTTCGAAGCGTTTTATTTATTATTTTGTTTGTAATTCAATAAAATCTGAAGGATGGTAAAAAATAAAAATTCAAAAACCACGCGAACAGACTGATATTTGGACATATTTGTCACAATAATTATAGTATAACTAATGAGTGGTGGCGAATATCAATTTAAATGTCACGAGTCTCGAATAACGCCAGGATTCAACAAGTGCGCGGAACTTGTTCCGCGCACGAGTTGAATCCCCTAGCGTTATTCGACACGAGTGACATTAAAATTGATATTCGTCACCCCGAATTAGTTATACTATTTATTATATAGATAATTTGGAAAAAGGTGACTAATAGATCATCAAATAATGAAAACCAAATAAATTATTGATTAATGAATTGTGTATTGCGCACTAATCTAAGCTACGTATTTTTCGCGGGAAACTTCACGAGGGTTAGATAAATTCGCACGCGAGTTAGATAAATCCTGTAATTAACTCCGTTAAAATCTAGAAATTTATTTAACTCGGAAATCACGATCTTTCACCTATATCTATATAATAAACAAATTTCCCTTATCGAGAGTTATCGGCCAGCGGGCGTCCTGCTAAAACAGGAAATCGACCAACTTCAAACTGTTAATTAGTTGACTTGAATTTATCTAATTACCTTCAAATTTCACCTGATTATTCTCGAATCATTTTGCTATTTAACAGTACTAAATAAGATACTATAAGGTAAGATTTGATATGAAATGAATTAGATTTCCAAGAGGTCCATTTCTAAGTTTGAATTTGGAAAAAAATGTACGATTGACTTTAAACTGTTCCTTTGGAAAAATGTGTGATAAAAGTGAAAAGAAAAATAGTCTAAACAAAGCAGCAAAATATACTCTTTCCAACGATGTATATATTTCATATGTACGATTCATTATGAAAAAGTTTACTCGCTTGTAATGCAAGTGCCTTTTTCAACAGGCCGAATCTGAATTTACAAATTAGCGCGGAAACACTGTTATTTTGAACTTATCGGGAGAGACAAATCTCTTTAGTTTAATTATCTCAGGTTAAGATAAAGGTTAAATAGATTAGTTTTTTATTCCAAGTTTTCAATTACAAAAAAAACATTATCTATAAAGAAATAAACATATTGTTAATAATATTCTTAAATACATGTGTACAACAATAATATTCAAATTCATATAATCAGGTAACAATAATGCCAAGTAACAATAAGAAAAATACTTATTGTTACTTCCATTAAAACAGGTGCGCGTCCGTTACACGATTTTCCGTTAGTCCTTCTTTCCGGTGTCAGGTAACAATAATTTTTTTCTTATTGTTACTTTTCCAGGTAACCGTATCCAGTGCCTATATTAAATTTATATACAGGTCTATGGTCAGATGAAGATAAAATGGTCTATTTCAAGGCCGTAGCCAGGGGGATGCGTTGGGTGCGTTTCCACCCCCCCCCTTTTGAGAGAATTTTTCTCAATTTCCTAGGGAAAATTGACAAAACTGAGGTTTACAACCCTATTTTCAATAATTTTCATCAAAACGCACCCCTCTGGAAAGTTTGCACATAAAAATGTTTGGCTTCTTCATAGATCTGTATATTAAATTTAATATACAGGTCTATGGCTTCTTCAAGTGAGGTCTCATAACTTGCTATATGTTTATTTGTCGTGTTTGATATATTTCATGTTTACATTTAAATATGATATGTATATGTTCTGTTACAAACTGTTTTTTGTATGTTTATACTGAGAAAATCATATCGAATGTAAATGACAATAAAATTATTATTTAAAATTTCGCGCGCACCTGTCTTATATGGGGATGTAACTCTGCATCGAACAAAGTCCAATCTCATTCGGAACGTTATAAATTCGAGACTAGCAGATGATATGCACATAATTTAGTTTGTAAATATTGTGTTTTGTACAAACAACACAATGTCTGAAATAAGGCATCGAGTAATTAAAGAAGGCGAAGCCAGTAGTTGTGACGAGGTGAGCCCTGAAGCGTAAAGACTTGACGAGTAACTTTATACTTGAATGTTAAATATTGTTATGATCTGTTATGGTAATATAGCATGTATTTAATCCTCTAAATACTGATTTAGAAAATGACTAGCCAGTCACGCAATATGGAGAAGTTTAAGTTATAAATTGGTTGTTAACCTAGGTAACAGTTAAAATCATAGTGTTGGTACCGCCATGGTACCGCTAAGGGTGATTAAACAGAGTATGGTAGAGTTTGTTAGCGTCGTGTTCAAATATTGTTTTTATTTATCTGATTGCTATGAAATTTGACAATGATATTCCTTACCTTAAAAGGATGGATGGGATTGATTTTGGGGGTCCCTCTTTTTTCGTTTAGAAATTAGGGACCAAAAAGGTACCAAAAATGCCACTTTCTTGTTTTTTCCCACAATAACTTTTGTTCTGGTAGACCAAATGACATGAATGATTTGAAATTTTACAATGATGTTAATCACAATGCACAGATAAATAGGGTTGATTTAAGGCCCCCTTTATTCATTGAGACCTTAGGGGCCCAAAACGGGAAAAAAATCAAATATTTTATTTTATTTGCTTCCGGTGATAACTTTGGTTCTGGTTGGTATGAAATTAGACAATGATGTTACTTAAACCATTAAACCATAGAGGGAATTGATTTTGGGGGTCCACTTATTTTTGTGTGTGTCCACTACATGTAGCAATGCCAAGGCAAACGAGCAGAGCCAACCATGCAGGTGATGTTTTCAACATATATTCTAGAAGTGAACATTTTAGGTTTAATTTGACATATTTCTGTATTGATTTTTCTCAGAAAGCCCAAGGACTAAGCAATGTTGATTCAGAGGAAGAAGAGTTGCCACCAGGTGCTGACCTTACAACTACACGAACAATTTCTCAATCCTCAGATAAAACCACTGAGGCATTAGATACAGCACTTAAAGATCTTACTCCAAGGTAGATTTATATTCAATCAATCAATCAATCAAATTTTCATTGTAGACAAAATCCCTGTTGGGATACACATGTATTACATGACAAATCATTACGAAATAACAATTTTTATACATGACATATGACAAAAAATGTATGAAATTGATAGACTGTATGATAAAAATATGTGTAAAGATAAGATAAAGATACTTTATTGTACTAAACAGCCCTCCAGCCCACGGTACCATTACTGTACAATCAAATATTTATAATACATAATTTGCCAACTACAGAATGATATATACAATAGATATGTTATCATATACAATGTAAACTATAATAAAGCACCTTATAACATATATAGGAATGCATATTCAGTCACACAATTACATCAACATAATTATAGATAAGTCACAGTGGCAAAAGCTCTTCTCTCAATATTTTTGCCCTTTTGATATAAATTGCAAGATTTCTGAGAATATTCAGATCATTTGATCTGAATAGTTTTACAAGTTTGACCATGTTAACATTGTTATGGCACCATACAGTTAAAAAGTTTTTCCTAAGGTCAGATAACAGTGGTATTCATCTTCAATGGAACGACAATTACAGATTTGACACAGTCTATTTTCACGAGGTTATCCCTCATGTCTACCTTTCTCTATAGCAGCCAAGCATATGATCAGGGATCACCACAGTTCAAAATCCAAGAGTGGTGCAAATCTGCAATGACGCTTTTCACCAGCTCAAAAAAATTTGAATTACATTTTTTTAATTCAAAATAGTGTTATAAGTCTTGTTTTTTGTTTTCCCAGTTGTGTTTTGGCTATAAATCACAAAATACACAAATGTACATACATTTTCTATTAAAAATAACTATTGTTTATAGGCTTAAAGTCAAACTTTAGTGTGGAGCTAAAAATTCAAGGGTGGGGGAAACAAATTCAAGAGTGGGGGAGCACCGCCCTTGAATAGCCTGTGGTGAACCCTGTATGATTTGAACATAGCATAGAATAAAATTGCCATCGTAAACTATAAGATAACATTTGTATAGATTCATTAACACAAATAGATTCTTTAACTTTTGTATAAAACTCACATTTAGAAGAATTATTTAAATAATCTGACCAATTCTGTATATAATTATCTTTAAGTCTCAGTTTAAATATATCTAAAAATAACATTTCATTTTCTACACCTTGATTTTCCCAAACTATACCAAAGCCATACATAAATAAAATAGATTGTATTTTAGAGCACCAGTTCTTACGCCCATAGCTGTTTGCATCAAACATCATTTTGTAGCACAATTTGGGTAGTCTGTTGGTCTCCAACCTTTGTAGACGTAGAAAGTATTTAATTGGCTTGCAAAGAAAGTTAGTGAAAAGTTCAAATCGGCCGCATTCACTTCTAGCAATATAGTTGTTTGTTCGAATGTTCATTCCAAGTAACCATTTGCAAAACTTATTTTGTACCATTTCAATGTCGTTTATTCTGTCTAAGCCCCATACTTCAGCTCCGTAATAAAGAATACGTGCTGCCATTGAGTCAAAAAGCTTAAATCCAATGTTTATATCTTTACAGTCTAGTTTACATAAGCAGTGTTTTATCACATTTAAAGCTTTTTCACATTGATTACTCAAAGTTCTATAACAGACTGTCCATTTCAAACGATTTGAAAATATGATTCCAAGATATTTGTAATAGCTAACTATTTGAAGAAGTTCGTCTTTAAAGTACCACTTTTCATGTTTAGAGAGAATTCCACCATTTTTAAAGACTACAATTTTTGACTTGTCCATGTTAGCAGCCATATTCCACTTATCACAATACGAGGCTACATTTGTAAGCAATTTAATCGTCTCTGTAGGTCAATACAAGTATCTGCTATTAGCACCAGGTCATCCGCAAAGAGCAGTAGCATAATGTCATGAAAGTCCTTATGAACAAATATACCATTTCCACCATTTCTTTCCATTTCACTTGCAAGTTCATCTACATGTATGTACATTGCAAACAGCCAGGGACTTAGTATACAACCTTGTCTAACTCCTGTTTTACACTTAAAAGCATTGCTTAGACCACTTGAACATTTAACTAGAGATTTTACATTACTATGTATACTTTGTAGTATTCTAATCATTTTACCATGTAAGTTTTTACATAACAATAAATAAAACAGTTTTGATCTATTCACACAATCAAAGGCTTTTGAAAAGTCTATGAATGCACAGTATACTACTCCACCTTTTTTATATAAATATTTTGATATAATATTTGACAAAATAAAAATATTATCAATAGTGGAGTATCCACTGCAAAAACCGACTTGCTCCTCAACAATATGCTCATTTATATCAGCCCATATTGTAAGACGTTTAGATAAAATACCCATGAAAATCTTACTAATAACACATAACAATGATATACCACGATAATTACCACAGTCATTTCTGTCACCTTTTTTATACAATGGAATTACAATAGAAGTTACCCAACATTCAGGGAAATCACCAGTTTGAAAAATTCTTTTAAAAAGTTTTAAAAGAACAGGTAGCATTTCAGTACATTTTTGTACATAAACATTTGTATACCATCTTCACCAGGTGACTTATTTATTTTATTTTTAAGTCTTTTTATTTCACATACAATTTCATCTTCAGTTATGTCACTGTTTAAAAAGGAATAATCATTATCACATAAAAGACAGTCATCATTAAGATTTTGCATAGAATCATTTACATACTCTGAAAACTCTGGGTTTTGATCAACATTGTTTGTATTCAAGAGACAATTAAAATAGTCTTTCCACTCGTCACACGAGATATCAGGATCTGATTAACAATCAAAATTAATAGATGATTTAATCAATTTCCAAAATTTACAAGCATCATTATCAGAAGCAGCATTTAAAAGTTCTTGCTTCTTACATTGTTTATAACTCTTTTGTTTGTTTTTTTATAAATGTTGAAAACTTTGTTTGATATCTATGTACTCTGTTAATATATTAAAATCAGATGTAGCTCTAAAATCATTGAGCAGTTTACATTTCTTACTTTTCATTTCCTGACAATCATCATCAAACCAATCAGGCTGTTTGTTATTAAACTTTCTACATGTACCTTTCTTGCTAACATTAAGCATACCATTGACTGAAGAGTACCTACTAAAAGTTCTGTACCCTCATTTACATTTGTATCAATCACTTCAACAATATTATTAACTACAGTTTCTATTTCATTGTACAAATCCTTACATAAAGAAGTTTTACTGGTATCCCATTTCACCTTTTTCAACTGATCAACATTCTCTGTGTTATTTCTTACAGAATCACTACATGTTATTTTTACAGTACAGGAAATTGGGAAATGTTTAGATAAATCACAATCTAAAACACACATGTTTACAATTGTACTGAAAAAACTATTGCTAGTGATAAAATAGTCTATAGTACTTGCACCACAGGAGTATACATATGTATAATTGCCATCTTTATCTCCTTCTTTGCATCCATTAACAATACAAAGATCATATATATTACAAAGCTCAATTAAAAGTGTTTAAAGACTTATCTTTATTCTTACGGCTAGGTTTAACAGATTCTACACTTGGACCATTACCATATATATATTCTAAATTTGGAATATAATTGTCTTTATCATCTGAAACAAAGTCTAGGACTTCTGAAGTCTGTGCATTAAAGTCACCAGCTAGCACTATTTCTACTTGACCAAACATATTACAATGTATTATCCCCGCGCTAGCAAAAGCACGGGGATAATGTTTTGCTGTTCGATGTACGTACGTATGTACGTATGGCGTTAATGTCCAGGATAATCTCAGTAACCACTGGGAGAAGAAAGATGAAACTTGGGTCAGTGATTGCATTGTGGGTGGGGACTGTGCCAAAGGTTTCGGAATTTTGATATTGCCCCTAGGGGCTGGGCTGCATAGGTAGCCTAAGGGCACATTATTCCTTCGTCACGCAACTCCTCCCAGGTTATTTGGAATACAGAACTGAAACTTGGCTCAGTAGTTGCACTATGGATGTAGATTCTGCCGAAGGTTTCTGAATTTTGATATGGCCCCTAGGGGCTGGGCTGCATAGGTAGCCTAAGGGCACATTATTCCTTCGTCACGCAACTCCTCCCAGGTTATTTGGAATACAGAACTGAAACTTGGCTCAGTAGTTGCACTATGGATGTAGATTCTGCCGAAGGTTTCTGAATTTTGATATGGCCCCTAGGGGCTGGGCTGCATAGGTAGCCTAAGGGCACATTATTCCTTCGTCACGCAACTCCTCCCAGGTTATTTGGAATACAGAACTGAAACTTGGCTCAGTAGTTGCACTATGGATGTAGATTCTGCCGAAGGTTTCTGAATTTTGATATGGCCCCTAGGGACTGGGCTGCATAGGTAGCCTAAGGGCACATTATTCCTTCATCACCCAACTCCTCTCAGGTTATTTGGAATACAGAACTGAAACTTGGCTAAGTAGTTGCACTATGGATGTAGATTCTGCCGAAGGTTTCGGAATTTTGATATGGCCCCTAGGGGCTGGGCTGCATAGGTAGCCTAAGGGCACATTATTCCTTCGTCACGCAACTCCTCTAAGTTATTTGGAATACGGAACTGAAACTTAGCTCAGTGGTTGCACTATGGATGTAGATTCTGCCAAAGGTTTCGGAATTTTGATATGGCCCCTAGGAGCTGGGCTGCATAGGTAGCTTAAGGGCACATTATTCCTTCGTCACCCAACTCCTCCCAGGTTATTTGGAATACAGAACTGAAACTTGGCTAAGTAGTTGCACTATGGATGTAGATTCTGCCGAAGGTTTCAGAATTTTGATATGGCCCCTAGGGGCTGGGCTGCATAGGTAGCCTAAGGGCACATTATTCCTTCGTCAGGCAACTCCTCTAAGTTATTTGGAATATGGAACTGAAACTTGGCTCAGTGGTTGCACTATGTATGTAGATTCTGCCAAAGGTTTTAGAATTTTGATATGGCCCCTAGGAGCTGGGCTGCATAGGTAGCCAAAGGGCACATTATTCTTTCGTCAAGCAACTCCTCCCAGATTATTTTGAATACGGAACTGAAACTTAGCTCAGTAGTTGCACTATAGATGTAGATTCTGCTGAAGGTTTTGGAATTTTGATAATGCCCTTAGGGACTGGGCTGCATAGGTAGCTTAAGGGCACATTTTTCCTTTGTCATGCATAATTCTTTACATTACTATCACTCCTACTACCAGGGAAAAGTCTTATTTTAATACATATTCATTTTATAGTACTAGTAATGCTCATTATAGTCATAGTTTATTTCTTTAAATTATTTGCCCTTATACTATCAAACACCAGAGTAGCGCGGGGATATGCAGCGTGGCTGCTTCGACTAGTTTAAGTTATATCCCTCGCATTAACCTTGGTTTATTACAGAAGACTGAAATCCAACGATTCAGACAATATGTTTTTATTTTACAGATGGAGGAACTGGATTATCCGTGGAATATTTTCTTGGATGATGATCTTCTTTTTTATGCTAATTATATACCTAGGTCCATTGGCACTTGTGATAGTTGTAAGTCCCAATGTTTAACTTATACATATCAAAATGCATGTAATTCATGCACTTGGACATAAGCTAAGGACCACCTGAAAATAGACATTTTTTTCAACTGCAATTTTTTTTATATTAATCCCACTAAATGAAATAAATATAGGGATGAAAATTAATACCAACAACCAAACAGTATTTTTGACTTGAAAAATCAAACATAAATCTAACAAAAGAGTGGAAATTTGTAACAATTTGAACTTGGTAAAAAAAAAGGTGCAAAAAAGGGGTTTTGAATATTTTTCAAAAAGTTTAAAAACGTGAAGGATTTACAAGTTGGAATTTTTAAGATGTAGGAAAATTATAATGGTAATTCTGTCAGTGTAAGTCCATTTATATGCATTTTAGGTGAGATTTTAAGTTGAAGCCAAGTTTTCTGGCAAACTTTTTCTGGATTTTTTCTTCATTATTTGTTAACATTCAGAAAAGGGCAACTATGGACAACAAAATAAGTGGTTTCATAATGGCAAATCTGTTAAACATTAGTAAACTAAATATGTTAGTCTTTTATAACTTTGTAGGTTTTCTGAAAAACATACTTGCTTCTATACAAAAATCCCAAAACAAAACTGTGGTTAACATGGTAAATTTAAAAAATTGCTGGTTCTTAACTTATGTCCAAGTGTTCAGTTAGCTCAATGCAAATTAGTTCTCAATCATTATTTTCAGTGAAATTCCACTGTAATTTTCGGTGAAACACCACCATTTTATTATTTACCACAATCGACGCAGTGTAGCTTGGATGTAACACTGCGAAGAAACTCTGAGACACAGCTGTTTAATTGCCAGTGTTAGCGAATCTACACCCAAGTCCGTGTTTTTTATGATCTAACTTCCTTTGATCAGCCGATAAACACACCAGGTGATTAGAAGTGTCACAACATCTATTTAACTAATTATTCAATAGATTTATTAGTTTTGTGTTCTTTAAATTGTTCCATTTCCATTTTGTTTTTACTTCAAAAAACTTTTATTAAGAATTTGTTGACAATTAGTCTATTTTTAATCAGAACCATGTGACCAAAATGGTCGTGCTTTGTTGTAAAAATCCAGTACATGTACATACCAGTAAAGTTGATTTTTTTTAAACACTATTTCAATGAAAATGAACTTATATTTGTGTAACTTTCATCAATTGATATTTAATCATGAAATTAAAACCCTCCGAACGCTGGAATACTTTTCAATAATTGCCTATGGATAATACGATTGAGTCATTCCGGCGGCATTGTATTCAGGTTTTCAAAATGAAACACGGCCCAATTATGTTAATGAGGTAGAAAAAGTGATGTTCAACATGATCAAAATTTATAAAACGTGTTTGAATAAAATAATATGAATTTACAACCTGTATTATGACGAACCGTGTATTAAAAAAAAGGATTTATAACTGATTCATTGTATAATCTATTTATTTCTGCCCGCATGTTCTGGTTACATTGAAATAAAATGAAGATGTTTCAACCACATGTTTCTTAAAAATTATCTTGCATCAGAATCTTTGAAAAAATAAAACGGCATTAATTATTTATAAATGAGAATCTTTATATTCTAGATCTTTTCCCTTATTTTATCAGTCACTTCAAGAATTGACTACGTGTCGCAAACCCATTTTTGGATACATGTACATTGAAAAAATAGGTTTTTACCAAGATGTTTTCACAACTTGAAAATATAAAAAATTGATTTTATTTAAGATACTCTCATTGGCTCTAATGTTAAAACAAGTGAGCCATTATTTTTAATTACGATTTTTAATCAAAGTACGTGGCTTGGCCATTTTTACAGGTTAGCAAATTATGAACATAATCAACTCATGCAATCAAATGTTTACCTGGATTAATTGAGGATACCACCTGTTACTGAAATATTAATTTTCGTGGTTTCTTGGACTAGGACATATTCGCGGGTATAAATTTTCGTGGTTTTTATGTGCAGCTAATAATTATTTTTATATGTATCGTTTATATTTAGAAGGTGGTCAAAGACTGAGCGGTAAAAGATTGTCGTAATTTATCATGTTTATTGTCAATCCAAGCTGTCAATTACTCACCTGTTGATATATGCAATACTTGACCAATTAACGGATTAAGTATGTAATTACCTGTAAAGTGTTTGTTTGATCCTTGTCTTTTAATCTATTAAATGTTTCTTTTACCAATTAATGCTCACGCCGAGCCGATTGCCCGTTAATTCGACCATTATGTAAACAATAATTAAGCTTCATTCATTATAAATTATCATTTTCATCTTGTACCTGATTTCCTGCAAACGTTTACATTTTTGTATCAGAGATATTGGCGGGTACTTATTTTTGCAATCTTTTGGCAACCGCGAAAATTTAGTTTATTGCTTCCTATAAACCAAAAAATTATTACAGTTAATACTTATAAATAAATTTATTGATATATTCGGCACGGAAATTTAGTAAATTGATATTTTCCATGAAAATATAAAAATATCAGCTGATTAAATCGGCGTATTAATTTTTACACCTGTCAATCACATTGCACGTGGCGTCGGTGCAACTGCGAAGTGAAAATAAACTTCATTGTTGTATTCCGGTTAAAACTGGATTCGATGCATTCTTTATGATATTAGGCGTAGTTTAAATCATCGTTAATCCAATCAAATTCTTTTGACTTTTAAAAAGTTTACAAGAAAATAATTCCAATTTTCTTTCAATGCAAGTGCAACTAATAGTTTTCTAAAATTTATTTATTGGTACATAATTATATCAATTTCTGTCCATTTCTTTTCCTTAATTGCTAAGATAACATTCTTTGGTTCAAGCATTCAAATATATTTTACCCTCTTAAATTGCATACAGCCATGTAAGACAATTTTTACCTGCGTCGCTGAAGGCGAAAGCAGGTCAAGCAGTCGGGTCACTCTGTCCGTCCGTCCATCCGTCCCGCTATGAGGTGCCTGTCTTGTGTAATCTGAATCTCAAAAACCAAACACTAGATCTTTCTGAAATTTTACACAGTGATTACAGATATATTGAAGATGTGCATCCCCCCTTTTGGGGTCATTTTATAATTTCGTTTAGAAATTAGGGGCCTAAAAAGCGACTTTTTAATTTTTTTCCACAATAACTTTTGTTATGGTTGACCAAATGCTATGAAACTTCACTGTAATGTTACTTACCATAAAAGGAAGGGTTGGGCTGATTTTGGGTGTCCCCTCTTTTTTCGTTTAGAAATTAGTGGCCCTAAAGGGACCAAAAAAGTGACTTTTTTATTTGTTTCCACAATAACATTTGTTCTGGTTGACCAAATGCTAAGAAACTTTACAGTAATGTTACTTACCATAAAAGGAAGGGTTGGGCTGATTTTGGGTGTCCAATCTTTTTTTGTTTAGAAATTAGAGGCCCAAAGGGGGCCAAAAAAGCGACTTTTTAAATCTTTTCCACAATAACTTTTGTTCTGGTTGACCAAATGTTATGAAACTTTACAGTAGTGTTATTCACCATAAATTAAAGGGTGGGGGTGATTTTGGGTGTCTTCTCTCTTTTTGTTTAGGAATGAGGGGCTTAAAAGGGGCAAAAATGTGACATTTTTTATTTATGGTTCGTTTTGGAAATTTAAAGTTAATTTGGGTCATATATTGGATACATAATGGAGAATACAATTTTTTCTTGACCCACCTTTTCTGTTTAGCAATAAAAGGACCAAAAGGGGAAAAATTAGAAACTATTTTTTGTCTATTTTTACATTATTGGGTGGCATGTGACAAATATGCTTTGTAAGTCCACCACTAGGATGCAAGTGTCAAAATATTTTGACTGTCCATACTGGGCCTAGAACGTACAGGGTTCAACGTTTTGCCGTGCGACGCAGGGCCAGACATCGATTGGTCTTGTTAATAATGACATCATAGTAAAACTATCTTCTTAAACATTTGATGTTGATTGATTGATTGATGTAATTACATATAAATAATAGATTGCCTAAAATTCTGTTCAAAGTAAGCTTGTTACTGTACTGATCTTTCTTATTTCAGACTTTGATGGTCCAGATCAAATGTTTTCATGAAATCATCACAATAGGATATGTGGTTTACAAGTCATTTAACCTTCCATGGTTTCGAATGCTTAGTTGGTATTTCCTGTTTACATCCAACTATTTCTTCTATGGGGAAAGTCTTATTCATTACTTTGGTGTTCTTCTGAAGGGAACAGTAAGTATAAAACCTATTACATGTACAACAATATAACTTTTTAGCTGACCTGGCCAAAGGCCATGTGAGCTTATGCCATCACTATGCGTCTGTTGTCGTCGTCCGTCGTCTGTCGTCCGTCCTCGGTTAACAATTTCAAAAATCTTCTTCTCCGAAACCACTGAACCAATTTAACTGAAACTTTGCAGGAATGATACATGACATGTATGCAACAAACAGTCTTCATTTTAAAATGATTCGATAAAAACATGGCCGCTGTTACTAAAAATATAACATAGGGTAAAATCACTTAAAATGGCTTATAACTCAGAAACCATAACAGATAGAAAAAATCTGAAGGATCTTAGGCTCTTCAGAATCAAAAGCTCTACTAATGTCTCCATTGGGTTGAAATTGTCAGATGACTTTTGATAGGGGTTATGGCTCTTTTTAGGTCAATAATACCATTTTTCATGTTTTTGGCCTATAGAATGAAAACTATTGCAGATAGAGAAATAAGCTTTTGCTCGCTTAAATGTTCAGCTCATTTAGCTCTTCAAAAGTCTCCATAGGGTCTAAGTTGTCAGATGACCCTTTATAGGGGTTATGGCCCCTAAAATAATGTTTTTGTCTCGCCTGCGAAGCAGAGCGGGACATAGGTGTTACTTTACCGGCGGCGGGGACGGCGGCGGCGACGGCGGTGTTAACTTTTTGAAAAAGTTTTATGAGCACCTCCATATCTCAAGAACTATAGGTCCTGGGTTGATGAAACTTGGTATGCATATGCCCCAGTAGTAGCTTAGCACAGTTGCATCCCCATCTTTTGACCTTGACCTTGATTTTCCGGTTGAGTGACTTTGACAATTTTCAATACATATAATAGCAATGAAAAAGTTTTGCGAGCACCTCCATATCTCAAGAACTATAGGTCCTGGGTTGATGAAACTTGGTATACATATGCCCCTGAAGTAGCTTAGCACAGTTGCATCCCCATCTTTTGACCTTGACCTTGATTTTCTGGTTGAGTGACTTTGACAATTTTCAATACATATAATAGCAATGAAAAAGTTTTGTGAGCACCTCCATATCTCAAGAACTATAGGTCCTAGGTTGATGAAACTTGGTATGCATATGCCTCAGTAGTAGCTTAGCACAGTTGCATCCCCATCTTTTGACCTTGACCTTGATTTTTCGGTTGAGTGACTGACATTTTTCAATACATATAATAGCAATGGAAAAGTTTTGCGAGCACCTCCATATCTCAAATACTATAGGACCTAGGTTGATGAAACTTGGTATGCATATTCCCCAGTAGTAGCTTAGCACAGTTGCATCCCCATCTTTTGACCTTGACCTTGATTTTCCGGTTGAGTGACTTTGATTATTTTTATTGCATATATTTGCAATGTTTAAGTTCTATAAACATCTTTTGATCTCAGAAACTGAAAATCCATGTAAATTCAAAATATAGTGGAAGTAAGAAAGAATAATTGTTTCTGATGGTGCCGGCAGGCGAGACATACTTTAGTGTTAACTCTTGTTTCATGTTTTTGGCTTAGTGAATGAAAACTATAGCAGTTAGAGAGAAGCTGTTCAGTTGCTTGCTTAAATGTTCAGCTCATAAAGCTCTACAAAAGTCTCCATAGGATCGAAGTTGTCAGATGACCCCTTACAGGGATTACAGCCCCTAAAATAACGTTTTTTCATGTTTTTGGCTTAGTGAATGAAAACTATAGCAGATAGAGAAAAGCTGTTGCTTGCTTAAATGTTCAGTTCATTTAGCTCTTCAAAAGTTTTCATTGGGTCAAAGTTGTCAGATGACCCCTTATAGGGGTTATGGCCCCTAAAATAACGTTTTTTCATGTTTTTGGCTTATAGAATGAAACTATAGTAGATAGAGAAAAGCTGTTGCTTGCTTAAGTGTTCAGCTCATTTAGCTCTAGAAAAGTGTTTACATGTTTAGGGTTGACTCAGACAAGGTGAGCAATTCAGGCTCCTGGGAGCCTCTTGTTTCAGGAACTGTACTTGAGAATGATTTGAAACTTGGTACGATCGATGGTTCAGTATGACAAACTACGTCCTAAATTTTTACTCATGTCCGTCCGTACGTCCTTCCATACAAATTTCTGTCAAGCTTTTCTCAGGAACCATACATGAGAATGATTTGAAACTTGGTAGGATGGTTCAGTATGACAAACTGTACGTTCCAAGCGATTTTGAGATCTGTTGGACATCTACTTCCTGTTTGGGACTTAGGCCATGTGAAAATATATGAACATGACTATGAAAATTTCCATCAAGCTTTTCTCAGGAAGCTTTCATGAGAATGATTTAAAACTTGGTAGGATGGTTCAGTATGACAAACTGTACGTCCTTAGCAATTTTGCAACCTGTCGGACATCTACTTCCTGTTTGGGACCTAGGCCAATGTGAAAATATGTGAACATGACTATGAAAATTTCCAACAAGTTTTTTTCAGGAACCATACTTGAGAATGATTTGAAACTTGGTAGGATAGTTCAGTACGACAAACTGTATGTCCCAAGCGACTTTTAGGTCTGTCAGACATCTGCTTCCTGTTTGGGGCCTAGCGGGGGCATCTGTGTCCCATGGACACATTACTTCTTTATTTGTAACAGATTTCTCAACTATTGCTTTTCATAGACTTTTGATTTTTGATATGCAGAGGAAGGGGTCTGATATGATGGGAAGCGTTTTCAGGTCTGTTGCTTATCTACTTCCATCTGTTAAGCAGGCTGACTTAGAATTTTTTAAGGGTTGCAAGTGGACATTTTTTGTAACAGATTTCTTGCAGCTATTACTATTCATAGACTTTTGATTTTTGGTATGCAGAGGTAGGGGTCTCATATGGTGGGATGCATTTTCAGGTCTGTTGCTTATCTATTTCCTGTTAAGCGGACTGACTTAGAATTTTTGCCACTCAGCGGGGGACCCAAGAACTCTGTTCTTGTTTCTTTAATGTTTCTTACCCAGTGCATTTATACTATGTTACACACTAGGTAAGAAGCTTAATCTTAAAGATTCTGGTGAGCAAGTCAGGCCCCCTGGGAGCCTCTAGTTATTTAATTGTAATCAGTACAAATATTTTTTCAGCTAGTAGTGTATGTAAATGTATGAACAGCAGGGTTCTAAGGAAAACATTTATATTAAACAAAATAAGACAGACTTATTTGAAAACATGCAAATTAATTAAGCATTCTTTATATTTGTTGCAGGAGTTTCTGAGACCTTTGGTATCATATCATCGTTTCATTTCATTTTCCCTTTATGTGGCTGGATTTGTGGGATTTGTTGTCAGTCTGAAGAAAAAACATTATTTAAAGCAATTTACACTGGTAGGTCTGATGAACATGTAACTTTATACTATATTTTTTATCCTCTTAGTACTTAAAGATTTATGTATAACAAGTTTGTAAACAACAGCTTCAGTAAACAATTTATAGCTTGCAAATAAAAAAGTATTTATGTAAGGTACAATCACAATCTAGTAAGACCTTAAATTACATTTTTATGGCTTCAAGAGTTTTCAAAAGTTCCATGCAAAAGTAAATAATGTAAAGTGGGGTCAATTATCCTGAAAGATTGAATTTTCTAATACTTTTTTATTTTAAACAGTTTGGTTGGACCCATGTCACACTTCTTATTGTTGTCACACAGTCTCATCTGATTATTCAGAATGTTTTTGAGGGTCTTATATGGTAAGTTCAAGTTAAGTGGGTTCATTGGGTATAGCTGATGGTTTACAGCAGACTTAGTGAGTTCATTGGGTATAGCTGATGGTTTACAGCAGACATTCCTGACAGAAGTAACTTTTTGAAGCATTAACTCACAACAGAATATTTCCTTCTTAACTCTTATGTTTTTTTAATTCCCTGATATAAGTAGTTTTGCATGGCACAGCAAATTTCAGCTCATATCATGAAGTGATGGAGGCCTATTATACATGTTATATGTATGTGATACCTCTAGATTTGATGTTTGCAACTTGGCTACAATGTCCACTTAAAAAAGAATGGTTCAAATTTATTCTCACCTACTGACAAGTGTCATATCAACCATATTGGTTTGGTAGACACACATACAGATGCTAATTATAAGCTTATGTATTCTTTGTATGCTGGCTGTGACCTACTTTTTCAGCATTTAAAAGAAAAATAGTTATGAAATGTTCAACCTTACTAAGTGACAGATCAACCATATTGGTGTGGTGTCCACACTTAGGGATGCTAAGCATAATGCATGCGTGTGACTTACTTTTCCCACATGGATAGCCACTAAAAGAATAATGGTTCAAGTTGATTTCTTCTTAACAACAATGCTGCATAATGAGGGGAGCTAAATAATGGAAAGATTAACTGTTGTTTTTATACATTTTTTTGCCATGGTACCAAACAGGTAGGAGGGCACATGTTAATCATTTCCATACTCTATGAGCAGTCACTTTAAAATGGTGTTTGTGCTCATGCTCAAACATTTACTTAGTCATTTTTATACGGCTGTAAATTTTTGTGATCTTATTATGTTGTGGTGATGTCGTCGTTGTCATTGTCATCGCAGTCAGAGATCCCACTTGTACAAGTAAACAGATTTTAACTTCTATAGATAAACTTTTAAGAGTTAAAATTGTCTCCCTCTTTTGACTTTCATTAATTTACTTGTTCAAGTAAAATGATAGAAAATCATTCTTTTCTTAATTACCTTTTTCTAGCCATGAAATTTACTTTCATTCATAATTATTTGTATGGCTAATATTATCAGCAACCTTTACCAGACTTATCTTCAGTTAATTGAGAAATAATCAACATTTATTGTCCCAAGGGGGCAATTTTCAAAGGTCATGGCACCATGAAGACAGCCATGTGCATAAGAAATTTTTAATGGACCATAGAGCAGATGATGTAAACATTTCAAGAAAATTATCTGTTTGATTGTTAAAATATTGTGTAACAAGTAAAATGAGCTCAAAGATTTTCAAATTAACTTATATAGGTAAATTTTTATTTACTTAAAGAAGTAATATTTTGTTTACTTGTTTAAGTGGGATTTCTGACTGTCTGTAGACACTTTGGTTTCTGTGCAATAACTTTCGTTGTAGTGAACCAATTGTTATAAAATTTTGAGATGATGTTTGTAATCACTAAAGGAAGATTGGTTTCTGGCCCTACTGTTTCAGAAAAAAGGGTAAAAAAGGGCTAAAATGGGGGTATTGACAAAACCTCTGTAGAATGTTAAATTTTCATCTGATTTTGATCATTCTTTTTGCTCACCTGGCCAAAGGCCGTAATAACATGTGTGCATCCGTCGTCGTCCGTTAACAATTTCAAAAATCTTCTCCTCTGAAACCACTTAACCAATTTAACTGAAAGTTTGCAGGAATGGTATATGACATGTTGGCTACAAACGATCCTCATTTTAAAATGATTCGATAAAAACATGACTGCTGTTACTAAAAATAGAACATAGGGTAAAACCACTTTAAAAGGCTTATAACTCAGCAACCATAACAGATAGAAAAAATCTAAAGGATCTTAGGCTCTATAGAATCAAAATCTCTACTAATGTCTCTATTGGGTGGAAGTTGTCAGAGGAACCCTAATAGGGGTTACAGCCCTTTAAAGGTCTAAAATAGCCTTTTTTTCATGTTTTTGCCCTATAGAATGAAAACAATTGCAGATAGAGAAAAGCTGTTGCTTGCTTAAATGTTTAGCTCGCTTAGCTTTACAAAAGTCTCCACAGGGTCGAAGTTGTCAGATGACCCCTTATAGGGGTTACAGCCCCTTAAAGGCGAAAAATAGTGTTGTTGGCTTATAGAATGAAAACTATTGCAGATAAAGGAATGCTGTTGCTTGCTTAAATGTTCAGCTTATTTAGCTCTACAAAAGTCTTGATAGGGTCAAAGTTGTCAGATGACAACCCCTAATAGGGGTTACAGCCCCTTAAAGGCGAAAAATAGTGTTTTTGGCCTAATGAATGAAAAATGTTGCAGATAGAGAAAAGCTGTTGCTTGCTTAAATGTTCAGCTGGTTTAGCTCTACAAAAGTCTCCATATGGTCGAGTTGTAAGATGACCCCTTATAGGGGTTACAGCCCCTTAAAGGCGAAAAATAGTGTTTTTGACCTATAGAATGAAAACTATTGCAGATAGAGAAATGCTGTTGCTTGCTTAAATGTTCAGCTGGTTTAGCTCTACTAAAGTCTTCCTAGGGTCAAAGTTGTCAGATGACCCCTTATAGGGGTTACAGCCCCTTAAAGGTGAAAAATAGCGTTTTTGGCCTATAGAATGAAAACTATTGCAGATAGAGAAACGCTGTTGCTTGCTTAAATGTTCAGCTCATTTACCTCTTCAAAAGTCTTCATAGGGTCTAAGTTGTCAGATGACCACTTATAGGGTTACAGCCCCTTAAAGGCAAAAAATAGTGTTTTTGGCCTATTGAATGAAAACTATTGCAGATAGAGAAAAGCTGTTGCCTGCTTAAATGTTCAGCTCATTTAGCTCTACAAAAGTCTCCATAGGGTCAAAGTTGTCAGATGACCCCTTATAGGGATTACAGCCCCTAAATAAACATCTCATGTGTTGGGCTTATATAATGAAAACTATAGCAGATAAAGAAAAGTGGTTGCTTGCTTAAATGTTCAGTTCATTAAGCTCTTAACAAAAGTCTCTATAGAGTCAAAGTGTTCGGACGGCCCTTAGAATAACATTTTGCACGTTTTTGGCCTACATCATGAAAAGTATTGCTGAAAGAGAAAAGCTGTTGCTTGCTTAAATGTTCAGCTTATTCAGCTCTACAAAGTTCTTCATAGGGTTGACATCAAGACTAGATGAGCAATTCAGGCTCCTGGGAGCCTCTTGTTAATTGTAATTCTCTAAAAATTCTGTCAACAAAATGTCACAACAGTTTTGATGTATATTGCACAGTTACATTGCTATGAGGGGTCAAAAAGGGGCCACACCCCAAAAATCGACTTACTTAATTGTGGTCCGATTTTTAAAATCTTTTTTTCATTGGAATCCTTGTTAAAATTCCTGCATGCATTTTCCAATCATATTTGCAATTTCTTCTACCATTTTGGGGAAATAGGGGGTCAAAGGGGCCAAAAGTAAAGTGCCTTATGAGTTTTCCTTTAAAGTAGGTATAAATGTATAAAAAAATTAAATATACATTGAAAGTCCACCAAAAAATGCATGTGTCAAAAACCTTTGTGAGTCCATCATGGGCAGCATCTGTCTGAAGCATTTGACAATCCATATTGGGCCCCAAACTTACAGGGTTCAACATGTTGCGGTCATATCATGCTGTGCTCGGCGTAGCTTTTTATTGGACATTGGGAAATTCTTAATGGTGATAAATAAAGTTTCTCAAAGTTGTGCAAGAGATGTACTTTTATCAGTGACATTAATGGTAAAATTAAGATAGACTGAACAAAATGATAGACAAAGTTCCAATTTGTCAGCTAGCAGAGAAGTTTGAAAAAGAAATGCAGATTTATGCCATTTGGTAGTAGAACATCAAATATTTATTTTGCCATTTTGTCAAGTCTGCATTGGGCTTTTACGTCACCTGCAACGTATTGCAGAAGCGACATATAGGGTTACTTTGGCACCATGCGTTGTCATCCTGCCTCGTCCTCCTGCAGCGTCACAAAAATTTCCTTCACAGTTTTCCAGGCATCTACATGCCTCAGCTTCTTGATATTTGGCATGTAGCTTCATACCATAGTACTATAAGGTGTAATTCTATTTTATGCCATAAACAACACTTCTTTCTGTTAACCGAATACTTAAGTTTTTATGGCCCGACCATGTATGTGGATTCGACATATAGTTTTACCCTTGTCCATCCATACGTCCATAACACTTTGGTTAAGTTATTGGTTAAGGTATAGAAGTTTGGGGTCGATGATAATTCACCACTACATTGCTCTTGGGTAGGGCTACACCACCCACTAGAAATTAGGTCACTGTGACCTATATTTAACGCATGAATGACTTTGGTTAAGTTCTTGGTTAAGGTCCATAACATGGATGTGTATTGGGTAACGTTACTCCACCCACTAGAAATTAGGTCAATGCAACCTATATTTTACACATGAATGACTTTGTTTAAGTTCTTGGTTAATATGTTGGGGGTCAATGATATTTCACCACTAGATGTCTCTTGGGTAACATGACTCCGCCCACTAGAAATTAGGTCACTGTGACCTATATTTTACACATGAATGACTTTGGTTAAGTAACTTAAGTTCTATATCTAGGATACTACATGTTAGGGGTCAATGGTATTTTTATATCTTGACCCAATAGAAATTGGGTCACTATGACCTATATTTTAGGCATGAACACTTTTGATTATTTCTTGTAAACGTCCATATCCAGGGTTATACATACTGGGAGTCAATTATATTTCAAGAACAGGAGGGTCATCCTGTGACTCGTTGACACCTTTTCTAGTTATGTATTATGACCATATATATTCAAAATTTCCGTCACAGTTTTCTGGGCAACTACATGCCATTTGGCATGTAGGTTCATCCCATAGTACTATAATGTGTAAAGTGATTTTATGCCTGTGGAAGACCACCATTCTAGTTCTAATTTAACTTAGCTAGCTATTTATTTGTTGTTGAAAATAAATAATTGTGTAAGAAACATAAAGCACCTTCAAATTGCATTTTAGAAATCTTTGTCAATATTTCCAATGGACAGTCTGGTATTTTCACATCAAATGTCTATTTGATACTCCAGTGGGTCTCTATATCATGTACATAGGGTGCACCTGGGTACCAATATATGAATACAAAATTCCTCAATTTGTCTTTTCATATTCCTTATTTTTTGTCTAAACGTTGGTTATAGCCATGCAAGTGGAGAGGGGAGTAGGGTCCCATAATTACATAAGATACCTTTTTCATGTGTTAAGTATAAAGAGGTGCAATTTTACTTGTGTCTTTTTAAACAATCCCTGAGATTCTCTCAATAATTTTTCATTATTCTTTCAATTTTTGTGTGTGCCTATTTCATCATCATTTAGTAGGCAATTTATACAGGTAACAAAGTCAGTAAATGTGTGTCAATTTCATGATTTTTTAGTAATTGTATATAGTAACTGGAAATTTTTGGAATTTCCTGTTATAACTAAATAGCCTAGTTATTACATGAAATTCCTGAAAATGTTATTAATTTCATGAAATTCCTAATAACACATATTTACTGTAACATATATAATTGTAAAAGTCACCCTGTCTATTTGTCTGTCTACACATCTCTCCCTTAACTGCCTAATGGATTCAGATTAACTTTACATGAAGGAAGTACACTATATGAAGATTTGCATGAAGAAATTTCATTGCCTTCAGATATTATTCAGGGGAGATCATTGGACTTAGAGTTTTTTGCAGTATAAAGTTTAAGGTCTCAGTCTTGTATTGTTTTTCCCATAGACTTCAATAGTACACCTGAGATTTTCGGAATTTTTTAAAAAATACTTAAAATGATTCAATAAAACTTTTGCTATTATTTTTCAATAAAAGAAGTGTCAAAAGACATTTTGAAGGGGGAAATGAAAAAAAGTGCCACGAACTTTGGTACACCACAGAAGTTTGAACTAAAAAATTTTTTTTTTCTACTTTCACTTTCACTTCAAAAAGCAAAAATCCCCCCTTTTCATGAATACTTTTTTATTTGAAAATGCAATTTCCTCATTTCTAAAAGTTAATGATGTCATAGTGTGGTGTCTTACCATCAATAAGAGCCAAAAGTTAGAAACAAATGCTTGAAAATGAATGCTGCAAACAACACAGAGAAAAGGCACTATATTTTAATAGCATCCATGTTTTGACGTCCACCCGCGCAAGAACTTACAATACAAGACTGGTACCTATTAGGGTCAAAGATGATTAAATAATTCTAAATGTTGTTGTTTTTCTGTTTCCTTAGACACTTCTCAATAAAACTAAGAAAAAATCATTGCCATAATGCTTTCATGGATTTTTTCATTACAATTTTAAAAAGGGTACCCTCTTCAAGGTTTTGGCCAGTTTTCTCTGTAGTGACTTAAAATGAACACTTTATGTTTCTGTAATTGTTGGGTTGTATTCAAACAGAAGATATGGGTTGAAAAGATGCCAATAATACCTGAGCAAGGATTTGAGTGCATAAATATCATCATGTTGGGGTTTTTAGATCTTCAAGAAGGAAAAAACTACAAATGTATGTTCAGAACCACATTTTTTACTACAAAGACAACTTGGAGCCTCTTGTTTATCCAAATATCTAAACCAGGCCTATTAAGTGCTTGAATATGACAAAATTGGCAAGACAATGGTAAATAGATTGATACATGTGGAATGAAAAACATTATTTGGAATTGAGATGGATTTTATATGCTAAATTAAGAATTTTTCAGGTGAAATTGGTGCCCCAGGCATACATAATAAGCCAACTTTTTCAAGGAATTCAGATATTAGGCTGTTGAAACTTAAGTTGGTCTATGAAAAGAAGGTGTACAACACAGAAATCACCAAGATATTGTGCAAGCTTATCAGATTTTTACAGAAAGTGGTCTCATTTACTGTAAAATCACAGTTTTTAACTTACCGCACACAAGAAGCCTATATTTTGCACATCACAAAACACCATAAAGAAGAAAATATTGAATTAATTTGGAGTTTTTTTGACTGAAATCAATCATAAAGTATATCTAGAACATTTTCACACCATTTGTTTGGTTAGAAAGTCATCATTTCTAAAAACAGACCAATTCCCATTTGTGTGGATATGTAAAGAAAGCCATAATTTCTTAGTTTCAACTAAACATATGCAAAGTGCTGAAAAAATTAAACCAGATGAAATATAGCAGTTTAAATTGAATGAATGCTATGCTATAAAGTTATTCTTACTTAAACTAAAAACTATAGACTTCTAAATCCACTTTTTCTCATATTAAAGACAAAGTCTAATTGAATGTCCAAATTTGGTTAAAAAGTACCATTTAAGCAAAAAATGAAGGGTAGCTTTAGCAAATCATGAAAAAAGTTTTAAAATTCTTCATAAAGTGGTCAACAATGTGGTTTTCAATGGAATAAAACAGATAAAAAACACTTATTTGATATTCAACTTTACTATGAAAACCAGTACTCAGGTCTCAGTCTTGTATTGTTTTTCCCATAGACTTCAATAGTAAACCTGAGATTTTCGGAATTTTTTAAAAAATACTTAAAATGATTCAATAAAACTTTTGCTATTATTTTTCAATAAAAGAAGTGTCAAAAGACATTTTGAAGGGGGAAATGAAAAAAAGTGCCACAAACTTTGGTACACCACAGAAGTTTGAACTAAAAATATTTTTTTTTCTACTTTCACTTTCACTTCAAAAAGCAAAAATCCCCCCTTTTCATGAATACTTTTTTATTTGAAAATGCAATTTCCTCATTTCTAAAAGTTAATGATGTCATAGTGTGGTGTCTTACCATCAATAAGAGCCAAAAGTTAGAAACAAATGCTTGAAAATGAATGCTGCAAACAACACAGAGAAAAGGCACTATATTTTAATAGCATCCATGTTTTGACGTCCACCCGCACAAGAACTTACAATACAAGACTGGTACCTTTAAGATGAAGCTGAAGGCATTATCCTTTATAAACTCACTCAAAATATTCCTTGCTCTTTGAATATGAATGTCTGTGATGAAAGGTCATTAGAAAGTAGTATGTTTTAATCACTGAAACACTTTTAAGTAACTTTTTGAATTAAATTGTCAATTTCAGGTTGTTGGTTCCAGTATCCATGATCATTTGTAATGATATAATGGCCTACATGTTTGGCTTTTTCTTTGGGAAGACTCCCCTGATCAAGCTGTCACCTAAGAAGACTTGGGAAGGTTTCATTGGTGGAGCTGTGTCTACTATTATTTTTGGACTAGCAGTAAGCAAGTTAATACAATTATGGTTCAAATTGCAGTACCGGTAAGCAAGTTTCTGCCATTGTTTTTTAACTAGCAGTAAGCAAGTTCTACAATTATTTTTGTAGCAAGTTTCTAAAAGCATTTGCTGATTTGCAAACCATTTCAGACTTGAATCACACTAACAGGTTTGTTACCATGGATATTAATTATTAGCTCACCTGGCCAAAGGCCATGTGAGCTATTGCCATCACTTGGCGTCCGTCGTCGTCGTCCGTCGTCGTCGTCGTCCGTCGTCTTTAACTTTTCTTCAAACTTCTTCTCCTCTGAAACGGCTGAACAGATTCTAACCAAATTTGGTCTGATGGTACCTTAGGGTATCCCCCACAGAACTGATGTGGGGATTTTTGATTCGTCGAAAAACATGGCCGCCGTTGCTAAAAATAGACCAGGGGGGTCAGACTACTGTTTTTGGCTTGTAAATCAAAAAGTATAAGAGATAGATGAAATCTGATGCCACCCTACTGCTTCAGCATTAAAAGCTCTACAAAAGTCTCCATTTGGTCCAAGTTGTCAGATGACCCCTTATAGGGGTTACAGCCCCTTAAAGGTGAAAAATAGCGTTTTTTCATGTTTTTGCCCTATAGTATGAAAACTATTGCAGATAGAGAAAAGCTGTTGCTTGCTTAAATGTTCAGCTCAATTAGCTCTACAAAAGTCTCCATAGGGTCAAAGTTGTCAGATGACCCCTTATAGGGGTTACAGACCCTAAAAGGTGAAAAATTGC
Organism: Arcuatula senhousia; assembly: GCA_963971305.1. NCBI lineage: Eukaryota > Metazoa > Mollusca > Bivalvia > Mytilida > Mytilidae > Arcuatula > Arcuatula senhousia. The sequence goes on along the minus strand of OZ020307.1, from coordinate 43,029,744 downwards.
GTTTTTTCATGTTTTTGCCCTATAGTTTGAAAACTATTGCAGATAGAGAAAAGCTGTTGCTTGCTTAAATGTTCAGCTCAATTAGCTCTACAAAAGTTTCCATAGGGTCGAAGTTGTCAGATGACCCCTTACAGGGGTTACGGCCCCTAAAATGTTGTTTTTTCATGTTTTTGGCCTATAGAATGAAAACTATTGCAGATAGAGAAAAGCTGTTGCTTGCTCAAATGTTCAGCTAATTTAGCTCTACAAAAGTCTCCAAGGGTCGAAGTTGTCAGATGAACCCTTATAGGGGTTACGGCCCCTAAAATGATGTTTTTTCATGTTTTTGGCCTATAGAAAGAAAACTATAGCAGATAGAGAAAAGCTGTTGCTTGCTTAAATGTTCAGCTCATTTAGCTCTACAAAAGTCTCCGTAGGATCGAAGTCGTCTGATGACCCTTAATAGGGGTTGTGGCCCCGAAAATAACCTTTTTCACGTTTTTGGCCTTTAGAAAGAAAACTATAGCAGATAGAGAAAAGCTGTTGATTGCTTAAATGTTCAGCGCATAAAGCTCTACAAAAGTCTCCATAGGGTTGAAGTTGTCAGATGACCCCTTATAGGGGTTACGGCCCCTAAAATAAAGGTTTTTTATGTTTTTGACCTATAGAATGAAAACGATAGTAGATAAAGAAAAAACTGTTGCTTGCTTAAATGTTCAGCTCATTTAGCTCTACAAAATATAGGGTTGACATCAAGACCAGGTGAGCGATTTAGGCTCCTGGGAGCCTCTTGTTTTGAATTCAAAGAATAATGCAAAGAGACTATCATTCAGATAAGAGAAGGGCTATTTATTGAAAGAATTTCCAAACTTAAGTTCTATATGTTCTGGACCATATGGGTATGGTCATGACCATATGGGTATGGTCATGACTGTATGGGTATACTCATATGGTCAGACCGTATGCTTATGGTAGGGGCTGATCTAAAATACCCATATTTGATTAATTTTTAGAAAAAAACTTCCTTGTTTTCACAAAATGTTTTCGAGAAAAAAAAAATCAAATTATATCTATTTGGACAGTTTATCAGGAAAATTAACTTTTTAGCTCACCTGACCCGAAAGGTCATGTGAGCTATTGCCATCACTTGGTTCCGTCATCGTTAACTTTTCTTTGAAAATCTTCTCCCTTGACACTACTGAAGGGATTGCTTTGAAACTTTGCTCACTTCATCTATGGGATGTACCAAGATTGCACAAATGGTGACTGCCGACCAAAAAACATGGCCACTGTTGCTAAAAATAGAACAGGGCCGTCAGACCCTAGTTTTTGGCTTATAAATCAAAAAGTATAATAGATGGATAAGATATGAAGCAACCTTCCTTCTTCAGAATCAAAAGCTTTACAAAAGTCTTCATTTGAGCGAAGTTGTCAGATGAGTCCTTATAGGGGTTATTATAGGCATTTAAAGGTCAAAAATAGCGGTTTTTTTCATGTTTTTGCCCTATAGAATGAAAATTATTGCAGATAGAGAAAAGCTGTTGCTTGCTTAAATGTTCAGCTCATTGAGCTCTATTAAAGTCTCCATTGGGTCAAAGTTGTCTGATGATCCTTATTAAAGGGTTATGGCCCTTTACAGGTCAAAAAAAGCATTTTTTCAACTTTTTGCCCTATAGAATGAAAACAATTGCAGATAGAGAAAAGCTGTTGCTTGCTTAAATGTTCTGCTCATTAAGCTCTACAAAAGTCTCCATTGGGCCAAAGTTGTCAGATGACCCCTTACAGGGGATATGGCCCTTAACAGGTCAAAAATAGCGTTTTTTTCCTAAAGAATGAATACTATTGCAGATAGAAAAAAGCTAATGCTTGCTAAAATGTCCAGCACATTTAGCTCTACAAAAGTCTCTATTGGTTCAAAGTTGTCAGATGACCCTTATAGGGCTTATGGCCCTTTACAAATCAAAAATAGCGTTTTTTGAACTTTTTGCCCTATAGAATGACAATAGTTACAGATAGAGAAAAGATTCTGCTTGCTTAAATGTTCAGCTCATTGAGCTTTACAAAAGTCTTACAAAAGTCTCCATTGCTTAAACCCTTACTTTATTCAGTTCTTCAAAAATATTCATTAGGCTGAAGCTGGCAGATGACTTATAAAAGTTATGGCCCTATAGCTAATTGTTTAGTTTTGTTTAGGTGTTTGTCTTGCAGATTTTACCTGTAAAAGATTAAAAAAGCTTTTGTTTGCTTAAATGACTATATAAATAAAGTTTTCCCCCTCAGATGCCCCCAAAATATTTCTTTCCATCAGTAATCAAAGTCAGGTGATATTTTGTATGACATGAGGTCCCTTAGGGTAGGATTCAAATTCAGTTCTTTCGGATTCCTTTAATAACAACTTACACCCTGTTAAAAATTGACGAACTTCGGCCTGATCGTCAGTTTTCTCTTTGAACAATTTATATGTGTTTTAAATTTATATAATCAAATATTGGAAAAAAGTAACGTAAATTTTGTTTATTTCATTATTTTATTCTACTTAGTTCTATTTTTATTTTATCGAAAAATACTCATATGGTCCAAATACTTACATGGTCTGGCCTGTCGTAGCCATAAAAGTATATACTCATATAGTCTGACCATTCACCTACTGTCCGACCATTAAGTATTACCATCTGGTTATGACCATATGCGTATGGTCCAGATACACATATGGTTCCGAACATATTTAAAGGTAAAAACAAAACTATGAACTGGAATTATCAATTTCAAATATCTTAAGAAGAAAAGACAAAACAAGACATAAACAGTTTCTGTTTCTTTATTTCAGTTATCTTATGCATTGGTTCAGTTTGATTATTTTGTATGTCCCATATCTTATGATGATGTGAACAATAAGATATCATATGAGTGTGAGAGGCATCCTGTATTTATTCTGACAGAGGTCAATTTACCAACGGTAGCACAGAAAATATTTAGTGTGGTAAGTTTCAAAACCTTATATTGTCATAGTTTAACAGCCCTATTGCAATAGGCTTGAAGAAATTTTTTTCTAGATAATTTTTCATGCACCATAACAATTTTGAAATCAACAAATAGCTAATTTATAAGCTGATTGAATGTCCATCTGTTCTTATGTCTTTCACACTTCACTTACTTCTAGTTGCCTAGATGGAATTAAATCATTTAACAAATTTGGGTTTAGGATATATGTTGTATCTGCTGCTCCTCCTAGGTGCTTGGTGGATTTTCTTTTTACATTTTGGGAACTGTTCTTATGTACATGTACCGGTAGTGAAGAAGAACATCTTGTGCCCTCAATGTAGTCCAGTGAAATGATCACCTGCTGGCGACTTTTTTAACTAATTAGCGACTAAAAATAAACTTCTAATGGGGGACTTGGTATTTAAGCAACTGGCAACTGGAAAATCCCAAAAATTTAAGTCTGCTAACCGACTGTTTTCCCATTTTAGTCAGCTTGATAGCTGATAGATTTAAGCACCATTTCAAGTGTTAATCAGATATTTTTCTTTTAGATCACAACATGCATTTCATTCCATGGTAACACATATCCTCAAATTTTTGTTCATCATGGCATTACAAGTTATTTTAATCAGCCTTTTATAGAACAATGTGAACACTTATTCTACTGCAAGCAATTAAATTTCAATAAAAAAAAACTAAGACATCATCAGGGGAATAGACAGTCAATCTGTTTACTTCTTAAACTAGCTGTTGGTTTGGTCTAACCAGCACAAATGATTGAGATACAAAAATGTACACAGATATATCTTTAGCATAAAATGACAAACTCGGCTCTAAATAAAATATCCTCGCTTCAAAATTTGAAAACTAAAATTTCAGTAGCCCAGTCAGAATTTAAAAGAACACATACATTTTGTATTCATTAGATTCTTTCATCAAATTCAATAGCCCAGGTGTGTCAATAACGGTAATACACCAACACATGCACACACACACTGATCAACTTCAAGTTTTCAATCTATCTTACTTACATGTAGTTTAGATAAAGGCAACAACAAAACTATCGAACTGGGGTGATCAGTCTCCTATACCCAAGAGGCAAAGACATACTAGAGAAATTGAAGATTGCAATCAGGTCCTGAATTGGTACAGACATTTCAAAAGAAATGGTGGGTTGAACCAGGTTTTTATGGCGCCAAACCTCTCTCTTCCATTGCTATCTAAGGGTCTAATAAAAGAATACAAACTATTATTAATATACTATATTATTGAGTACTTCAACTTTTGAACCCTTTTTTTCTTACCACTAACAACTTTGAGCTGGCAACCAAATTTTTAACTTGGCCAGTGAAATTTTAAGGCTGGTTGCCAAGAGGCCAACTGATATCAAAAGGTACTTTGAGGGCTGTTAATTTAAAAATTTGAATGAATTGATATTTTTGGGAGTATTCATTATTGATTTGCAGCTGACAGTTTTTCTTAAGGCTTTTTTGAATATACATGTTTTTATTATGATCGTAACAAGTGACAGAATTTGAAATTATCTCAAAAACAAAAGAATTATGCCTGAATGTTGTTTTCAGATATTGTATTTTTCCTGCAGTATCTAATGTTTGTAATTTTAATTTTGATGATGAGGGGGATATTTTGTTGAAACATAAATTGTTCAATCCAAATTACTGACTTTTGAATTTGATATTATATTGTTTCATTTATTTTACTTATCTTATATTTAAATAATTACAATTACCGTGCATAAAATTAAAATGCAGTAATTCTATTGGTTAATTGACACCTTGAATCGTCTTTCATACTTCGATGAAATGTCACTTGAATCATGTGGCGGTAGCCGGATTATAACCTTACTATACTTACAACTAAAATTAGTTCTTATCCAGGTAAATTATCACAACTTAAATTCGCATTTGGATATTAATGCGCAAATAAAAAATACACGAACATACATCATAAAACAAAACGAAAATCATAAACAAATTAAAAAACATTAAAATATATTTATAAGAATTGAATGTTTGTATTTTGATGTTTTATAGCGCGCTTCATTTAAAATTTGCTACTGTCAACGGTTTTACAAGCCAATGAAACATCAAAATACAAACATTCTATTCTTAAATGAATACTTTCAACCCTATATGGGTAGGACTATGAATTTCTCAATAATGTCTATAAAATATTTATTCCTTAGAATGTCAGATTATTAGTCATGTTTACATATAACTAGATATAAAGTTAACTTAGAAATGAGGTCAAAAATTACATTTTTAGCTTGCAGCATATTTCTCATTATGTGATAATGTTTTCTCCTAAATAACATGATCAACATTTTTGAGGTAAATGAGGGATCTAAAAATCTTACATAGGATTTTTTTTTTAACTTTCATTGTAGATAGACATTGGTATAAGCATTGAAAATATACAATAATAAAAAGCATGATATGAATTCAACATGTTGAACCCTGTAGGTTTTAGGCCAAACATGGAAAGTCAATTGATCTGAACACATGCTGCCTTTGGTGGACTTTCCACCCACATTTCACTAGGAATTAATTTTTTTTTCAAAAGCAGACCAAAATAAATTACAATTACAATAACATCTTTATGCTACCTTTCATTTTTTGCCCCTTTTGTTCCTTAATGGCAATAAGGGGTAGGAGAGTTAGGTGTCACAAAATTATTCGTCAATTTGTAAATTTACTACTTGATAAGAATTAATTAGCAAGAAAAAAATTTAAATCAGACAATAAATAAAAAAAAGTTTCAATTTATGACCTTTTTGGCCCCTAATTTCATAATGGAAAAGGGAGGGGTTGCAAAAATTAATCCTTCATTTTGTATTGACTACTTGACAAGACTAAACATGCAATTTTTTTTTTCAAAATTGGACCTGAATAACAAAATTTTATGCCCCTTTTGGGCCCCTTATTTCTAAATGAGAAATGGGGGCATGGCCATAGCTATGGTCTTAAAAAAAGTGAGGCAAAGATTATTGCAGAGCGAAGCAAGGCAAAAATTTTTTTGGCAGGGGGTCTGGGGGCTTCTTAAGGCTCCCAGAAGCTCTGGGGTAAATGGTGCCAAATCCTGCATTCTGGGCCTTTCCAGAAGGATTATTGACCCCAAAGCAAGCTTTATAATATGTTGGATTTTTCTGGACAATTTAAAGAAAAATATGTTTTTAAGGCATACTTTCAGATATATGATATTTATGTAACACTAAATTTTCTATTACATTTCTTTATAAAAAATAAGTCACACATTTTCCTGCCAATTATCTCCCCTGAAACAAGATTTTTGTCTCGCCTGCGACAAATTGTAGCGGAAGGGAAGACATAAGTATTACTTTCGGCGATGACGGCAGCATAAACTTTTTTGTAGGACTTTTGTTGACAATGAATTGTTGAAAAGTATAAAAGCTAGTATAACAGACAGTTTAGGTTATGATCTACACAACTTTCACCATGACATGTGACCCTGTCACCATTTTAGGCTCCAGTGACTCTGTGAACATAGGTCTTTTTTCAGGCCGTAAACTTTTTTGTAAGACTTTAGTGGAATATGAATTGCTTGAAAATTATAATAGCTAGGCATCTGATATTGGGTATACAGACATTTGAGGTTATAATGGTCTACACGACTGTCACCATTCCATGCAACCCTGACTTAATTTTCAGGCTCCTGTAACTCTAAACTTTTTTGTAATCTTTTGTGGATAATGAATTGCTTGAAAAGTCTAATAGCTTAGCATCTGATATTGGGTATACAGACAGTTGAGGTTATGGTCTATGCAACTGTCACCATGCCATGTGACCCTGACACCATTTCATGCTCCAGTGACTCTTTTTTCAGGCTGTAAACTTTTTTGCAAGACCTTTTGTGGAAAAGTAATTACTTGAAAAGTATAATACCTAGACATCTGATATTTGGTAAACAGACAATTGGGGTTGTGGTCTACACAACTGTCACCATGCCATGTGACCCTGACACCACTTTCATGCTTCAATGACTCTGCTTAACTTAGTGTTTTTTGGGTTGTAAACTTCTTTATTAGACTTTTATGGATGATTACTTGAAAAGTATTGTACTTGAACATCCAATATTTAGTATGCAGACACTTGGTGTCATGGTGTACTAAAGGCCTATATAGATTGTGAGTGAGTTTCACAGTGGTGCCGACAGGCGAGACATACTTTTAGTGGCCACACTTGAAATGACTTGTTTAAGAAAAAGCCTTATATACTTTTAATGTTTATGTTTTAATTTTTTGATTTATAAAACTAAATTAAGAAATAATAAAACTAAATTAAGAAATAAATTTCACAACATTTATGAAATAACAAGTCTTTTAAATTGAAATAAAAAAATTAAAATTTGCAAGATGACAAAGAAAGATGCTTCTTGGAATTTTGTATGTGGTCTTTAAAATTACCAGTATTTATCAAATTGTTCAATATTTAAAATAGGTTTTACAGATGCCAATATCATGAGTTTATTATACATGTAAGGCTTGATTTATGACACATGTCGAATGGCAATCATCCCTATCCAGAAGCAAATGCATCCACAAAGTACAAGAATGAAATAACAAGGAAGCGCTTGTTATGTTTATTTCAAATTATTGATATGAATACGAAATAAAGTTGAAAACAGGAAGGGAATGAGAGTGTAGAAAGGAAGAAGAGAAGAAAATTGAAGAATACCTCGGGCTAAAATATGTTTTGGAAAATAAGTTATTTCATAAATAATTTTATAATGATAATATATTCACTGAAAGAATTTTTTGGACAAGAGACAGATGTAGGAGGGATTAAGTTTTTATACCCTGCCACACGAAGTGGCGAGGTATTATGTTATACCCTCAGTTTCTTTCAGTGCCTGTTTATCCGTCCATCCCCCAAAGGTTTACCAATGATAACTTGAAAAAGCTTCAAGGGATTTGAAGGATATTTTGCACAGCTGTTGAGTACAATAAAATACAGGTCTAGTTAAATTTTCAGGATGATCCAAAATATATTATTGAAGATTTGCCACTTTGTAATTTTTCAAAATTTGAAAATGAAGAAATTTTCTGGTCTTAGAAGATAACTCATTTCTTTTCTGTCTCTATATAGATGTAGTGTGGCAGGGTATCATTTAATTTCCCATTAGATGCCCTATTTTTTGTCTCGCCTGCGACGAATAGTGGCAGAAGCGAGACATAGGTATTACTTTCCGGCAGCGGCCTAAACTTTTTTGTAAGACTTATTTGAAAGATGAATTGCTGGAAAAGTATAATAGCTAGGCATCTGATATTTGGTATACAGACAGTTCAGGTTATGGTCTACACATCTGTCATCATACCATGTGACCCTGAACCCATTTTCACGCTCCAGTGACTCTGTGAACTTAGGTCTTTTTTCAGGAAGTTAACTTTTTTGAAAGACTTTTGTGGAAGATGAATTGCTGGAAAAGTATAATAGCTAGGCATCTAATTTTTGGTAAACAGACAGTTCAGGTTATGGTCTACGCAACTGTCACCATGTGGTGTGACCCTGACCCCATATTCATGCTCCAGTGACTCTGTGAACTTATGTCTTTTTTCAGGCCGTAAACTTCTTTGTAAGACTTTTGTGGACGATGAATTACTGGAAAAGTATAATAGCTAGGCATCTGATATTTGGTAAACAGACAGTTGAGGTTATGGTCCATGCAACTGTCACCATGTTGTATGACCTTGACCTCATTTCATGCACCAGTGACTCTGTGAACTTTTTTGAAAGACTATTGCTTGAAAAGTATAATAGCTAGGCATCTGATATTTCGTATACAGACAGTTCAGGTTAAGATCTACGTAACTTTCACCATGCCGTATGACCCTGACCCCATATTCATGCTCCAGTGACTCTGTGAGCTTAAGTCTTTTTTCAGGCCGAAAACTTTTTTTTAAGACTTTTGTGGATGATGAATTGCTAGAAAAGTATAATAGCTAAGCATCTGATACTGGGTATACAGACACTTTTTAAAGCTTAGGTACTTGATTTTAGTGATGGCCCGCAGGCGAGACATACTTTTACTGGCCACACTTGTTTAGTGTTTGTCAGTACATATTTCCTTATGAATATCTGTCAATTATTACATTATGTATGTTCTAATCAATTTTCAGACCTGTTTGACTAATATGATACAGGTTTAACCTGATAAGCTCCCGCAGATAAAGTAACTTCTTATAGCGGGCATTGTGCATGTTTTGAGATGTGTCAGAAATATACTGACAATAAAACAGGAACAGGTTTACTTTTACAGAGTGAAAAAAATAATAGGCACGGAGCAAACTAAACAATCAACCCTCTGGGCTTATAAAATATACATCATAATCTGTTATGCAAAAATATAACAATTGAAATTCAAAAACAGTGATAAAACCCTCATTCATCCACTTGTTTATTTTTACACACAGATTTTTATTTAAACACCATTCGGTCTTTTCCACTGAAAAATGATTTTCCAGAAATTACCGAGCTAGCTTTTGGCAACATCGTCCCATTGACTAGTCATACCAAATGCATGATACTGACCAAGCTTTGTTAAATTCTAAGTAAGATAAAATAAGATAAAGAAATACATAAATTTACTGAATAAAACCTACTCATAATAATTAATAAAAGGTTCTTACCTGAAAATGAAAGAAGAGTCCCATCCTGTGGAGTTTCACTCACTAACACTTTCCTTTATCCCGCATGAAATTTTTCTTTACCTTTTGAGCTCACCTGGACCGAAGGTCCATGGGAGCTTATACCATCACTTGGCGTCCGTCGTCGTCGTCGTCGTCTGTCGTCGTCGTCTGTTTACAATTTTTCAAACTTTAATTTGTCCGACACCATAAGTCCAATTGCAACCAAACTTGGTACAGTTGTTTAGTAGCATAATGTGTACAAAACTATCGTTCGGATTTTTGATTAGTAAAAAAACATGGCCGCCATGGCTAAAAATAGAACATAGGGGTAAATTGCAGTTTTTTGCTAATAACTCAAAAACAGTACCAGATATCAAAATTCAGGCAGGGTAAAAGTAATCAGCACATCAAGATCTACCTGCCCAGAAATTTTCAAGAAGATCCAACAACCGATGTAGGAGTTATTGCCCTTTTTCTGGATTTTTTCAAAATTTTGCACTTATTTAGCCCTATATCTTGAAAACTATACAAGATATTTTAAAAATTCAAATTGCATATGATTATGCACATCAAGATCTACATTTTATGTAATAAGGTCAAAGCTGTAGAACCATTTCTTTTAGGAGTTATGGCCCTTAAAGCATCAAAATTTACCATTTTTCATTACTTTTCCCCTGAATTTCATAGATTAACTTGTCTGACACCATACATCCAACTTCAACCAAACTTGGTACAGTTTTTTAATGGCATTATGTGTACAAAACTATCGTTCGGATTTTTGATTCGTCAAAAAATATGGCCGCAATGGCTAAAAATAGAACATAGGGTAAATTGCAGTTTTTTGCTAATTACTCAAAAATAATTACAGGTATCAAAATTCTGATGGGAGACAAAAGTGATCAGCATCTCAAGATCTACCTGTTAAGAAATATTCAAGAAGATCCAACAATCGACATAGGAGTTATTGCCCTTTTTCTGGATTTTTTATTTTTTTTTTCACTTATTTAGCCCTGTATCTTGAAAACTATATAAGATATTTCAAAAATTTAAGTTGCATATGATTAAGCACATCAAGATCTACATTTCATGTATTTAGGTCAAAGCTGTAGGACCATTTCTTTTAGGAGTTATTATCCTTTAAACAACAAAATTTACCATTTTTCATTACATTTCCTCTGAATTTCAAAAATTAACTTGTTTGACAAGGTAAAACCAACTGCATCTTAAAATGGCACACTTGTTTAATAGCTTATATGCTACAACTCTATCGTTCAGATTTTTTATTTGTAAAAAACATGGCCGCCATGGCTAAAAATAGAACAAAGGGGGAAATTGTATTTTTTTGCTAATAACTCAAAAATGGTTTCAGATATCAAAATTGTGCAGGAATCAAAAGTGATCTGCATATTAAGACCTACCTGTCCTGAAATTTTCGAAAAGATCTGACTGCTGATGTGGGAGTTATTGGTTTTTTTCCTAATTTTTGGCAAATTTACACTTATTAAGCCCAATATCTTGAAAACTAATCAAGATATTTCAGAAATTTAAATGGCATATGGTTAAGCACAATAATATCTACAAATATATGTACCTGTGTAGTTCAGGTGAGCGATTCAGGCTCTTGGGAGCCTCTTGTTTTCCGCCAGGTTTCTTAATGTACTTTCTGTTACCAATGCTTCAAATAAAACACTGATAATCAGAAAATCCCACAAAACCTGACAGAATCTGATTGTAGTTTTGGTCTGCTGAAGAAGCGCGAAATACTCTGACAAGGAAATGACGTCAGGTAATCCATAAAATGGATAATTTCGTCCCCGCTTAATGTCGTCCCAGAATGTTACAGGATTTATTATTTGCACAAATAATTGAATTTTTGATAAATAGTTATTGATCCCAGATATTTTAACAACAACTTTCTCAAGTGCATATGATTTGGGTTGGGTGGGGTCAGACTTTGCTACTATTTAATTCCTTTTTAAAAGTTCCCTCTTTATGTTAAACTTAGCCGGTCGAGCACATGGATTTATTTTTAAAAGGTATATAGATTTTCGATGCTCGCTAAAAAGGCAGGGCCTTAATCTTAATATATATATGGTGCCTCATACCTATAATTTTGAAAAAAAAACAACCAAACATGCAAGCAGAACAAGGAAGTGAATTGCTTCAGATGCGAACCTCACAGAATGCACCCTTTAAAGAATATTTAGGGCCCCGCATCGAAGATGCGGACGCCCTATAGTTTTCACTTTGTCCGTCTGTCCGTCCGTCAACAATTCTTGTGAACACTAAAACTCAAAAACTATTAACACCACAGTTCTGAAACTTTGCACAGCTGCTAAGTAGCATGTCATGATGTGCATATTAAAATTTCGTGCAAATCTGTTTAATATTTTTGGAAAAAACTTCATTTTTTATCTAAAATCACAGATTTTGAGAATTGGACTTTGTGAACACTAAAACTCAAAAACTGTTAACAATACAGTTCTGAAACTTTGCACAGCTGCTAAGTAGCATGTCATGATGTGCATATTAAAATTTCGTGCAAATCTGTTGAATATTTTTGGAAAAAAACTTCATTTTTTATTTAAAATCACAGATTTTGAGAATTGGACTTTGTGAACACTAAAACTCAAAAACTGTTATTAATACAGTTCTGAAACTTTGCACAGCTGCTAAGTAGCATGTCTTGATGTGCATATTAAAATTTCGTGCAAATCTAATTAATATTTTTGGAAAAAACTTCATTTTTTATCGAAAATCACAGATTTTGAGAATTGGACTTTGTGAACACTAAAACTCAAAAACTGTTAACAATACAGTCCTGAAACTTTGTACAGCTGCTAAGTAGCATGTCCTGATTTGCATATTAAAATTTCATCCAAATCTGTTAAATGTTTTTGGAAAAAACTTCATTTTTTATCGAAAATCTCAGATTTGGAGAAAAGGAATTTTTGAACAATAAAACTCAAAGGCTATTAACAATACAGCTCTGAAGTTTCATATGCATTCCATGGAACATGCCTTAGTGGTTATAATTAAAGTTCGTATGATTTTGAAAACACTTAGATATTTTGCTGTGGGGCCCTTTCTGACTTTGTCAGTATTCTAGTTATGCTTTCATTTTCGAATGCAAAGCCGGTTGGACTGGTCTGAATTTTAATTTATTTTTACTACCAAAGCATGTTCATACACTACGGCCCAAAACCAACTTGTTTTTTAGAAAGATCAATCAAAACATAGCTGATGGTCGTAGTGCTTTGAAAATAACAAAAACAAATTTGTTTACTGAGGACAAAGTAAATATAACGGCTACTGGAAATGAAATTTGTCTCGGCTGAAGTATATTCGAGTTATTTGTTTGGTTGACAATGCACCGCTTTTTTGGGGGTCTTGTTTCGCAAAAATTAGAATGACAGGTTCCCGCGCTTCTGTCATTTTGTTTTGATGGACGCCAATAATTAAAATATGCCTGGAGTCCTAATTTTTTATTTAAATTCTTTACATTTAAAACATTTCATAGCTGGAAATACTTGAAATAATTATGTCTCCCCCCACTTTTGTGGGGAGACATATTGTTTTTGTTGTGTCCGTCCGTCCGTCTGTCTGCACAAAGTTTGTCAGCGCAACTCCTCTGAAACTACTGAACCAAATTCAACGAAACTTGGTATATAGGAAGGACACCATATGTAGTTGTGCATATTACCAGGATTGATCCTCAAATTTTTGTGGGAGTTATGGCCCTTTGAACTGAGAAAATTGCTGAAAATCCTCATTTATCATCTTGTCAGCGCAACTCCTCTGAAACTACAGAACCGAATTCAATGAAACTTGGTATATAGGAAGAACATCATATGTAGTTGTGCATGTTGCCAGGAAATTTTGATTCTCAAATGTTTGTTGGAGTTATCATGGTTATGGTACTTTGAACTTAGAACTTTTTGGGGAAACGGGGGGAGACATCGTTTTTGTAGGCAAAAACAAACTTTAATTTATATTAATATAATAACTATGTTTATTATTTTTTTAAATTGACAATTCCCAAAAAGGAATTGAATTTTGCATTATGTGTTATTGGGTGCGGATTTCTGACTAGCATATACAGTTTGTACCTGTTCCGGTTTAAGGCATCATACTCAGTCATTAGCTTATTACTTCCTGTTTGGGCACCTTTATTCCTTCTTTATTTGTTACAAGATCTAGAAAAGACCATTGATTTGTACATTTTAAATAGCCTTTTTTGACATTATGCTTTTACCTCTAAAATTATGTTTGATATAGGGAATAAAAGTTTTCTCATCTTCCTTAGTCAGAAACCAAAAATGGTTGGATATGACTAATTATAACATTTATAGATAAAAGAAAAGTTTATCAATATCAAAGAACATTTTATCTTTCCATGATATTTGGTATTCTTGGTGAAAACAATTCTTTTTATTTATTCCAAAGCATGATAAATCTAATTCACACAATAATAAATGGTAAATCCCACAATACCTAACAGGGTCTTTTATCCTGCAATGAGCTATTTCATTGTACAATAAAGCTTATAATACAGATATTGTTCAATGATATCTGTGCATTAGCAGGATATTACTTTTGTGTTGACAGGATATCACTTCCACTGGTCCCACTTCCCAGTATGAGCATTGCCAAGGTATAACATCGGGCAGCACATGCTTTGGCGCCAACTTTGATGGCTTCACTTGTTTTTGCCCAAAAATCTCTATTTTCAGCTTTACAGTTGGCAATTTCGAGTTGCAGGATAAACACAATATACGTACATTGCCAATCATATAACAATTATTTGTGCTCGCTACGAAACTTGATAATAAAGCTCGCCATTATCATGTTTCTAAAGCTCGCACAAATAAATGTTATATTTTCTGGCAATGTACATATATTGTATATTTCCCCTCTCTATTTTATGAAAGATTTCTGTTGTTTTTTGACAGTTGGGAATACCATGGAAGACGATTACCCTATATCCATTCATGTTACATTCGATTTCCATGTCACTGTTTGCTTCTGTTATTGGACCTTTTGGTGGATTCTTTGCAAGTGGCTTTAAAAGAGCATTTAAAATCAAGGTAAGTTAATTACCTCAGAATGTCATAAAGTTATTTTACCAAGCTTAAAACAAAAACAAAAATATGTTACATACAATATTAATCAATAGATTTTTAAATAGATATACATGTATATGTAATAGGAAAAAAAGCTTATCTATAAAGTTAACATTGTAAAATGAAAGCACCCAGTCTCCAACAGGATTTTGTGGATTATATCAATAGAAATGTAGCAACTATTTTGCCACCAATTTAAGCTCAAAATTTCATTGTCTTAATGGTTATTTATGATGATCATTATACAGATACAAATTTATTACAACAGACTGTTTTTATTATCTTTATTTGACCCCTGGGCAACATAGAAATGCCAGGTGTCTGTGCCTCTGTGTTTGTCAAACTTTTGTAAGCCTTCAATTCTCAATCAAAATTTGTGAAATTTATACATAATGTTAATATCACTGATAGCGTGGACAAGGTTGAATTTGGGTACCGTGCGACTATTTTTGTGGAAGTTGTCCCACTTTGATCATGAAATTGAGGTCCATGTATCAATTACACTTTTGTAAGCTATCTCACGCCTACAATCCACAACATATATTTGTGAAATTTTGTTGTTGCCTGCAGCATTTTGCAAGAAGCGACTTAAAGGAGTCACTTTGAACCATCTGGGGTTCTGCATTCCTTGTCTGGCACAAAAACTTTCATCATAGATTTTTAAACAATTGTGTTTTGGTTTTTGGTATAGTGTTTCCCCCAGCCTTCAAAAAGGGCATGGTAAATTACTTCAAAAAGGGCACATGAAACGAGCCGCAGCCACCTGAAAGGGCACATGAAACGCGCCACAGTCACCTGAAAGGACTCATAAGTCATGCACTCAACCATTATTAAGGCACATTAAAAAAGACATTATGCATAAACATTTATTGTTCTCTACACTGTGACAAGGCTGTCCTACAAGACTTCACTGTCACGGGGTAATGGACTGTCAATTGCATGCTGTTGTCATCTGCACATTGCAATATGGTCTGAAATATAAAAAGATAAGATCATTTCAGACAATTAAAAAGAAAAATAAAGAAGAAGAAGAAGAACTCTGAAATATTAAAATATTAAATTGATCTACATGTATTAGAGCATTTTAACGACCAAGTAAATGAAAACATTTTTATTTTACAACGATTTTGATCTTATTTTCGATTTAAGGTTCATCTGTACCTTTCTTTAAAACATGGCGTTATTTTAAATCTATTTTCAGTATATGCACAGCCAAAACTTCACATAAAATTAAAATATAAAGTGTAGCCGGACCTAGATATTAAAAATTCTTACCTTTTCTCTATGAATTCTTCCCGAAAAAATCCTTTATTTTAGAGATCTCTTTTTTGTCTCCGCTTTTATAAACACCCGATTTAAGGCTAATATCACTTTCACCCTTTCTTGTGGCCTCAAATTTCATGCAACTTTCAATAAGGGATTTAACTAAAAGTGTTCACTTCGTTTCATGTAAGAGGCACAATAGGGATAGTTTGTCCTTTTCCAATTTGAATTCTGAACAGGAAAAAAAAGAGAACTTTATTTTTAAGGAACTTAAAATGAAAAATTGATAGAAATTGAATCAGAAATTACCATATCTAGGTCCAGCTATGCTTCATTTTATTATTTTATTTGTAGTGTTTGTTATGCATATACTAAAAATTAGGTAGAAAATTTCGCTATTTTTAATGAAAGGTGTAGATGAACCTTAAATAGATGAACTATAAAGATTTAAATACCTTGGAAAGGAGATTTAGATCAGCTTCTTGCATTTTTATTGCACAGGATTAGTTCTGCTCCCTCGTTTTCATTGGTATCTTGTCGCATATCAAGTTGTCAGTGCCTAAATTGGTATTGTTGTGTGGCCGCAATCACGATCTGGTTCAATAAGCATTAATTTTAAATCCAGTTTAGTCGAAATGATCGGGGAACCAGTCAATGGGAGATAACTCAGATTCAAAATAAAAAAGAGGCCCATGGCGCTAAATATTTACGACGAAAAGGGCATGGCGCGAGGGAAACAGAATGAAAAGGGTATGGCGGCACAAAAAGGGCGGCATGGCGCAGCGCCATGCTAAATATGCTTGGGAGAAACACTATTGGTATGTGGCTTTGTCCTACAATACTATATGGGGTAAAGCAGTTTTATGTCTGCCTGTTTATAGTGGAAATATATGCAAAATTTCTGTCACATTTGTCTGGGCAACTACTTGCCACAGCCTACTGATATTTGGCATGTAGCTTTGTACTATTGTACTTTATGGTGTAAGCAATTTTTTGTCAAGAATAAGCTACTTTCTGTTTACAGAGTACCTCATATTTTATGTATAGTGGACATATAAACAAAATTTCTGTCACATTTTTCTGGGCAACTACATGTTCATGTTACTGCCACTTGATATTTGGCATATAGCTTTGCCCTATAGTTCTTTATGGTGTAAAGCAATTTTATGATTGTAATTCAATGTTTTCCTGTTTACCTAATGTTTTAAGACACAGGCTACATATTTTTTCCATGCCTTTCTAGTTTTACATATGACATCATAAGACCATTCTGAATCTTTGTGATTCCATGTCAATATATTAATGAATATTGATACTTATAATATAAAAACCAGCATGAATAGATAAGGCACCATACAATGATCTCAGAACTCCTTCCTCTTTGCCAATTAAAGTGTTTTGTTTTCAATCTAATAAAAGTATTCTTTGTTTTATTTTAGGATTTTGGAGACACAATTCCAGGTCACGGGGGAATCATGGACAGATTTGATTGTCAATTTCTTATGGCCACATTTGTACATGTATATTACACAAGTTTTATCAGGTATGTTAAAAAGAACATTGCATTCCCTTAATAGATAAAATTTTCATCAATGTATTTCACAACATGATAAAAGCATGAAGTTTGAAATCTGTAGTTGGCTATCCTGACTGCTGTCTATTTTAAAGATAACCCAATGAAGTTAGAATGGTTATTGTTTGGAATATTATTACATAAATAAATTTTAGAAAATTATCAATTGCATTTGCATTGAAAAAAAATTGGGTTTATTCTCTTGTAAACTTTTATAAAGTCAAAGAATTTGATTGAATTATCTATCATTTAAACTACGCCTGATATCGTAAGGAAAGTATTATTGAATCCAGTTGAAACGGGAATGCAACAATGAAGTTTATATACACTTTGCAGTTGCATGGACGCCACATGACAGGTGTAAATATTAATACACCGATTTAATTAAATGAATTTTTAGCTCACTTAGACTGAAGGTTCATGTGAGCTGTTGCCATCACTTGGCGTCCGTCGTCGTCGTTGTTAACTTTCTTTGAAAATCTTCTCCTCCAAAACGACTGAAGGGATTGCTTTGAAACTCTGCACACTTCATCTATGGGATGTCCTCTACAAAGATTGCACAAATGGTGACCGCCATCCAAACAACATGGCTGTCATTACTTAAAATAGACCAGGGGGTCAGACTACTGTTTTTGGCTTGTTAATCAAAAAGTATAAGAGATAGATGAAATCTGATGCCACATTAGTGATTCAGCATCAAAAGCTCTTCAAAAGTCTCCATTGAGTGGAAGTTGTCAGATGACGCTTTATTGGAGTTACATCCCCTTAAAGGTGAAAAATATCATTTTTTCATGTTTTTGGCTTATAGAATGAAAACTATTACAGATAGAGAAAAGATGTTGCTTGCTTAAATGTTCAGCTCATTTAGCTCTACAAAAGTCTTCATAAGGTCAAAGTTGTCAGATGACCCCTTATAGGGGTTACAGTGCCTTAAAGGCAAAAATAGTGTTTTAGGCTTACAGAATGAAAACTATTGCAGATAGAGAAAAGCTGTTGCTTGCTTAAGTGTTCAGCTCATTTTGCACTTTTAAAGTCTCCATAGGGTCGAAGTTGTCAGATGACCTCTTATACGGGTTACAGCCCCTTAAAGGCAAAAAATTGTGTTTTTGGTCTATAGAATGAAAACTATTGCAGAAAGAAAGCTAAAATGTTCAGCTTACTTAGCACTACAAAAGCATTCATAGGGTTGAAGTTGTCGACCCCTTATAGGGGTTACAGCCCCTTAAAGGTGAAAAATAGTGTTTTCGGCCTATAGATTGAAAACTATTGCAGATCATGCAAGGCTGTTGCTTGCTTAAATGTTCAGCTTATTATGTCTCCCCTTCCCAGAAGGGGCAGACATATTGTTTTTGTGTCAGTTCTTCTTCTTCTTCTTCTCATACAAAGTGTGTCCGGGCCTCATTGTTTTATATAGAGTTTACTTGCTCTTAGAAAATAAAATATATATATATTTTGTGTTAATTTTATACTAATTTTCAAATTTGTCAATGATCAAAAAAGTTTTGCACTGGGGCCCAAAAATAGTTCTCTTCTATTAGAGTTGCTTTTCCTTTCATTATACATGTCTAGATGCCTATAATATAAAAATGTTTTCTTTACACCCTCTATGGTCGGAATTGTTTCTTTTATCTTACATTTATATATATAATTCTTTGCTACAATTAAAAGGAAGTTACACAATAATGTTTCACTAATATAACCTAATATGATACCTTTTTTGTAAAGAGTGATATTTGGAAATATAATTACAAAGTTGGTAAAAAGTCTATTCCAAAACAGATTTATATGGTTGCAATCATAAAAAACATGTTCAATAGTTTCATCACTTGATCTACAAAATACACAAAGTTCAGAATTCACAAGATTTATTCTATGTAAAAACTTATTAGTTGGCAAAATCTTATTCAATATTTTATATTGAAAAATCTTAAGATAAGAATTTTGACAACATTTCTGTAATAATGAAAAATATTGTGCCCATTCATAATGTTCCATGTTTAGCTCTTGATGCCAAGCTTCTATCTTATGATGTGGCACCACAAAAATATTTTTTATTAAGTCATTATACAGATACTTAATATTTTTACTACATTTTATTCTTTCTAAAAACTTATTACTTTTTTGAAAATTTGCCAATTCGTTCACTGACATATTTTTTAAAAACTCTTTTACTTGATTTTTCAACATAGTTGGGATAGCTGATATAAGACTGTGGTATTTCAAGAAATCTTTAGTGTCACAGATCCTGCTAATCTGAGCAACAGACAAAAATGTTTTAGTAGATTTGTCTATCAAATCAGCAAGACTCTCTACTCCTTTAGATTTCCATTTAATAAAATAAGAAAAATCTTCTAAACGAGCAAAGTTTAAAATGTCTAAACTAAGAATTTCTGAACTATTCCAACTGAAAATAGGTTTGCTATTCTGCAAACCAGATAAAAAATCTCTCCAAAATGGATTTGAAATTCTGTTCTTGACTTCATCATGAGAAAAGAATGGATGGATACAAAATTACTTTTTTTATTCAGAAAAATATGCTATGAGAGGTGTTTTCCTTCTTTGTGTATTATGTATGTATATAGTATATTACAATATATTATAAAAAATCATATAGTTGTTACTATGCATGTTATTTTAAAACCCCTAAAACCATTGTCAGGTGGCATTGTAAGGGGCATGTAAATTCCTGACTATTTGAAAACAAATAAAAAAAAAAAAAAAAAAAAGTGTGTCCGGGCCATAACTTTTTTATCCTTTAAGATAGGGCTTTGATATTTGGCATGTAGATGTATCATCATGAGACAATGTGTCGCATACCAGAATGACCTTCATATGACCCTGACCTTTGACTTCAAGGTCAAATTAATGCTAATTATACATCCAAAGTGTGTCAGGGCCATAATTTTTTTGTTCTTTGACATAGGGCTTTGATATTTGACATGTAGATGTAGCATCATAAGACAATGTGTCCCAGACCAATATGACCTTGACCTTTGACCTGAAGGTCAACTTAATGCTAATTTTATATCCAAAGTATGTTCGGGCCATAATTTGTTTGTTCTTTGACATAGGGCTTTGATATTTGACATGTAGATGTATCATCATGAGAAGATGTTTTATGTACCAGAATGACCTTCATATGACCTGACCTTTGACCTCAGGGTCAAATTAATGCTAATTTTACATGCAAAGTTAGTCAGGGTCATAACGTTTTTGTTTTTTGACATAGAGCTTTAATATTTGACATGTGGATGTATAACCATGAGACAATGTGTCATGTACCACAATAACCTTCATATGACCTTGACCTTTGACCTCAAGATCAAATTAATGCTAATTTTATATGTAAAACATGTCTGGGCCATAACTTTTTTGTTCTTTGAAAATAAGGCTTTAATATTTGACTTGTTGATGTATCACCCTGAAAAGATGTGTTGTGTTCCAGAATGAATTTCATATGACCTTAACCTTCAACCTCGAGGTCAAATCAATGATAATTTTACGTGCAAAGTGGGTCCTGGTCATAACATTTTATCCTTTGATATAGGGCTTGATATTTGGCATGTGGATGTTTCAACATGAGATGATGTGTTGCGGACCAGAATGACCTTCATATGAGCTTGACCTTTGACTTCAAGATCAAATTAATGCTAATTTTACTATTTTATTAACATGATGGTGTGTCATCATGGGAACAATGTGTTGCCACCTTAATGACCTTGACCTGTGACTTCAAGGTCAAATAAATGCTAATTTTACATGCAAAACCTTCCAGACCATTAAATATTTATCCTGTGACATAGGGTTTTAGAATGTAGATGTATCATTATTTAGCAATTTTTTGTACAATGTATGTCATTGTTATTTTGACCTCTTGACCTCAAGGTTTAACTTAAGTTATTTTGGCAAATTTAGGAAGGGGAGACATCCGTTTTAGTGTGCTAAAACAGTTTTTCCTAGTTTTGCTATACAAAAGTCTTCATAGGGTTGAAGTTGTCAGATGACCCCTTATAGGGATTACAGCCCCTGAAATAACATGTTTTCATGTTTTTGGCTTATACAATGAAAACTATAGCAGATAAAGAAAAGTGGTTGCTTGCTTAAATGTTCAGTTCATTAAGCTCTTGACGAAAGTATCTATAGAGTCAAAGTTGTCAGACAACATGTAAAAAATAACATTTTGAATGTTTTTGGCCTACAAAATGAAAACTTTTGCTGAAAGAGAAAAGCTGTTGCTTGCTTAAATGTTCAGCTTATTTAGTTCTACAAAGTTCTTCATAGGGTTGACATCAAGACCAGGTGAGCGATTCAGGCTCCTGGGAGCCTCTTGTTAATATTTTAATAGTAAAAATATTGCTTAATTTCCTGCAGAATATACCAATAAATTTATTTATAAGTATGAACTGTAATGATATTTTGGTTTATAGAAGCCATGAACTATATTTTTAAGGGTGCACACCGCGTCACTGATTAATCAATGTGCACCAAGAAAAATTTAGTTTATGGTTCAATAAACCAAACATTATCACAGTTAATTCTTAACTGTTTTGTTTTTATTATTTGCTTTTATTATGCACAGTCTATAAAAGTAGTAGGGTAAATAGTGTTCAGATTTGTTGTCTGTTTGTCTCCTTTCCAAAAGTCAAAGTAACTTTTTGCATAAAGAAGTATACTTTCATCATGAAACCTTTTACACATATTCATCAAAAATAAGAACTACATATGATTGTATTAATAAGTTAAGATTTAATTTTACATATCTCTTCAAATTAATGGTTGATTGGAATCAGAAAAGAAGGATGTTATACTTTACCAACAGGCTTAATCCTGATTTATTCTGGGGTCCCGATGCCATAAGATAGACGATTTTAATTTCAATTTATTAATCTTTCTAACCTAGGAAGTAGCATACCTACTTCAAGTGGTTACGATGTTTAAATATCATACATTTTTCGATACAACAGGGCTTTTACAGGTTTTTCAGATTTTTATGTCCCCTGCAACGTGTTGCAGAAGCAACATATAGGGGTTACTTTGGCACCATCGGTCGTCCTGCGCGTCACAAAATTTCAGTCGCAGTTTTCCAGGAGTCTACAAGTCACAACCTCTTGATATTTGGTATGTGGCTTCCTCCTATGATACTTTATGGTGTAAAGCGATTTTATGTCCGTATCTCCTCTAATTTCTGTTTACTGAATATTTTAAGACGCAGGCAACATACGTTTTCCATGGAAGACCACCATTCTACTTTTATACAATACTGCTGTCTCTGTGACCAACTACATGTAATAGACCAAGGTTACAAGAAACTTTGTCTCATACAATCTCTAAAATGATTCTTCCTTTGTTATGAGCCACTGGTGGAAAATTCAAAATTAATGTCAGAATTTTAAGTCGGCAATTGTTTTGATAAGTGTTTGGCTGATTGTTGTACTAAGATGATCACCTCAATATCTATTCTGTCTTCAAAACCAAGTTTTGTTTTGTGTTTCTTCCACACCCTAGGATTGCAATGGAAGAGGGAGGTTTTGGGGACCATAAAACCTGGTTTAACCCACCATTTCTTTTGAAATGCCTGTACTATTGCAACAGGACCATTGCAACTTCAAATTTTTCTGGTATGTCTTACGTGTTTTGTATTTTCAATTGGACATTGAGATCGATCCTCCAAGTTTGGTTATTTTGTTATTAACTTTATTTGATTTAAACTGTATTTTTTTTTACAGAGCTCCTAATCCTCAGAAGATTTTACAGAGCATTTGGTTATTAACTACAGAAGAACAAATAGAGATTTACAACAAACTCAGAGAAAAACTTACCCTGAGGGGGCTTTTATTAGATCAGAATGCTGGCTTGTAACTAATATTTATGTTGATGTGGACATATTAACTTGCTTCACATCTAGACATTAAGACCATTTGACATTAGTTCATTTTTGTAAACAAACATACCACAGTAGTTCACACAAGAATCACAGTTCAGAAGTAAAACTTTAAATAAGTTAAATATATAGGCTCTTCTGTCTGTTTCGACTATACCAATTGTCGCGGTTTTGATGCATGTTTAGTCGCTTTTTTGATACATCGTTATTTTGAAAAAAGGTAAAATGTCCCTGTTTTGAAAATGTCTGATCCATTTGTGTGTTTCTAGTTATTTTTTATGTAAAAAAATGAATTGTGTTTTGGTTTTAGATTCTGATTGAGCTTGGTTATTTATTTAGTCTGTCATACATTTTAGATGGTTGAATTTGCCAATCAACAGCAATGCAAAATTAAAGTAATGAAAACTCTAGAGAATGCGATTTCCTGCCAAATTTTAAAGGCTCAAAGCATTGAAATAAGTCAATGGACCTTTTTTTCTCTTGTTTATTTTGATCATTTGTCCATATTCTCTAATATAGAAGCAACTTTACCCACTTTTATTTACATTGTGATACAGGAGCAGACCCCCTTAAGAAATAAATGTTCTGTTGGTTACACTCCTCTTAAGATACCATTGAATCACATGGTACTTTATAGTGGTTATTTCCCTTTAACTGTCAAAAACCTTTTCATGTTCAATGAATGATAGCTCTTACAAGAACAGGAAACACTGTCGCTTTATTAAATGTTCCAGGGTGCCAAGTGACCCTATAGTCCTATCTTTTTATCTTCATATCTTATCCAAAAGTTTCTATTTAAGAGCCTGTTCATAAGAAAACCATGCAGAATCGTCCAATAGCAATGTTTTCATTTTTGTAAAAGGTATAGTGCAACTGAAAGACCATCCTATAAGACTTATTCAGGATATGTTTGTGTTTATATGTTAGTGTTTTTGAATTTCTAAAAGATAAGGATATAAAAGCATTACCTTGGACAATAAGTACCCTTAAAAATAGCAAATATAACCATTTTTGAGCAGTCTGGAATATTGCCCAAGTCTTACCTTAGGGTACCAGAGGTACAAAATTATGAATTACCAATATTGCACTGTATTTGAAAGACAAAACATCACTATTTAAAAAAAAAATTAGCTCCAATTGTCATTCCATAAACGTAAACTGAAAAATAATTACAATGAAATTGTCCAGTTTTCAAATAAAATTTGATTGATATCACCGATAAATCAGGTGAAAGCTATATATATCTATTGAGGCCTGTACGGTAGCCATCTTTGATTTTTCAAAAGAAATTAATTTGCCTGAACAAGTCTTATAGGATGGTCTTTCCATTGCAATATACCTTTTACATAATTAAAAACCTTGTTACTGGACAAAATTTACAATTTTGCATGGTTTTCTCGTGAACAGGCTCTTTAAAAGTTGGCAGATAACTTCTTATAGGTTATTGCATGTTGAAATTAGCTTTCCATTAGTCTAGGATTAGTAAAAGTTTTGTTTGATTTTTTTAATGACACATTGGCATTTTTAACTCATTGTTAAAGTGTTAAAACAATCATAGTAAGCAATTTTCATTTTTGCATTTTATATGTCAAATAAAGTTCTTGCATACTAAAAATTCATGCTTAATTGGCTAAAAAATCTCTAAAATGTTTACATAGAGTCAAAGTTGCATTGTGATGTTAGTTGTTTTCTGCTGTCCTAAGGAATTTTAAGAAATTGAAAAATTTCCTGTTAATTTCAAGTGGCTTTACACCAAAAGTAAAACCAAACTTTTTTTCATACTGTAGA
Organism: Arcuatula senhousia; assembly: GCA_963971305.1. NCBI lineage: Eukaryota > Metazoa > Mollusca > Bivalvia > Mytilida > Mytilidae > Arcuatula > Arcuatula senhousia. Next base: position 43,004,488 of record OZ020307.1, on the reverse strand, counting down.
TTCATTTATTTTCGTGGTTACCAATTTTTGCCACGATTTTTTCATTACAGTTTTCTCAACAGCTACCATAAATTGGGATATTTTGGATGTAGTTTTATTTTGGTTTATTTGGCGCCTCACCTAAATGTGCCAAAATTAAACACACCAAATTATGTTGAGAATGCATAGAATTTACGTACTACTAATAATTGATAGATATGACATGTTGACAAAAAAATAGATATTGAGTAAAAGAAGAAACTAAGAATTGAGTACTTGTAACAATGTAAATAGTAAAAATAAATCCTTTATTAATTTCAATTTTTATTTGTGTTTTCTTTATTTAGTAATTAGTTAAGATATGATATAATTACTTGTTTGTCAAATCATCATTAGACATAAAATGTATTGATTTTAAATGCCTATGTATATACTATTTAGCTTGGGTTTGAAAACAAACATAATCTAATTAATGTTAAAAAGAGTAGAACTGTGAATATCAATTCAATTAACTTATGATTGTATAGATGATGTAAAGTATTAAAGAATTTTTTTTCCGAAAGCTCCAAAATAAAACACACTAAAATTAAACATGGCCATTTTGATCTAAAACCACCAAAATATTCCAACACCAAAATATCCCAATTTACGGTACTAATCACAGCCACTTGATATTTGGTATACAGCACCAGGGGGGTCTCATAATGTTGGATTGGATTTCAGGTCTGTTGCTCACCTACTTCTTGTTTAACGAAATCCGTCCCTTTTTGACTTTTTTTTGTGATTTGATGAAAAAGGATAAGTTCTTTGATTTTAAATTTGTGGTTCTAAAGTATGCAACATACTGATCAATGTTAAATTTGCTTTTCTTGGGGTATCAAAATTTGTGGAACAAGGCCACCCACGAAACCACGAAAATTGGTACCCAAAGAATAATAATGAAAACACAGTATACAAATTAAAATCTTGATTGAAAACCCAAGTTAGTAATACCACTCCAGAGAGCTTATAGTTTGAAAAAGCTTATTTTCAAGTGGCATACAGAGCTTATATGTAGTATATTTTTCTGAAAACTAAACAATAGAATCAATATATTTACTGTGTCATCTACTTTATATCATGATGTATGTGGTAGAAATGTTTGTGATAATTTTAAACTCTTTGAAATTTTACTGTAAATAATATTTATTAGACTCTATCTATTTGTGCAATATATTTTTTAGAAATTATCAGTTTTAGAATGTACAATGTACTAGTATGTAAATTACATAGATTTTAAGGTACCAACTTTTATGAACTGGACATTTACAACTGGACTAATGTTTAATAAAGTGAGACCTGTCCAAACCTAAAAGCAATGAGACTTAGGGATTTTAACAGGTGTTCCAAACCGAACAGCAATGGGACTTAGGGATTTTAACAGGTGTTCCAAACCGAACAGCAATGGGACTTAGGGATTTTTACAGGTGTTCCAAACCGAACAGCAATGAGACTTAGGGATTTTAACAGGTGTTCCAAACCAAACAGCAATGGGACTTAGGGATTTTTACAGGTGTTTCAAACCAAACAGCAATGAGACTTAGGGATTTTTACAGGTGTTTCAAACCAAACAGCAATGGGACTTGGGGATTTTAACAGGTGTTTCAAACCGAACAGCAATGAAACTTAGGGATTTTAACAGCTGTTCATTTTTCTCAGTAGATAAATGAAATTGAAATGATGTTAACAATTAAACGGAATGGATGTCAAGTTTGAATTCAGTGAAGCATTAAAGTTTTCTAAAAATAATTGAGCAAATTGTTCGGAATACAGACAAATAGCAATATTTTTGTACAATCAAAATGATTTATCTTAGTTTATTTATTACTTTTTTTAGGGGGGGCACTTACATTTTCAACATAATTTAACTTTAAAGGTTAGCTTTGGTCACAATCAAACCATTTTTAAAACATTTAAAGAAATGCTGAGGCTTGTTGTTATCAAATCATTGAACATATAAATAATTTAATATTAATATCATAAAAACTTTTGACAGCTTGGGTCATGACACTTAATTTACATGTAAGCAACATTAAATTGTCAATAACAGATTCTCAAGAGATTTTTTAAGATTTTATTAATACACAGTGTCACTCAGGCAGCTTACCCTGCAACAAGAGGATACAACACTGACATGTTGAATATATTTGTTCAAAAGATTAGTACTTGATTAGTTTTGATGAGTTTGGTAAAGACAAGTTTTTATTACATGAAATATTAAACAATGGGAATAAAAATGGTTTGGTATTCAGTTTGGACTGTAATTGTATAGGACTTTGGAATTTATTCAGTTGGATGTGAAATTCCATTTTGTCAGGGTTAGGTTTGAACAGTTTTTACTGTATATAGATGCACAGTTAAGTAAGAACTGTTTTAAGATTGAAAGAAGATGATATTAATGGTTTTTAAAATACTTGAAATATTTCTATGCCCTCGTGACGTCATGTCTTGTGGCATTAAGTTTAATTCATGTCCATCTGTTAAGGTTTTAGCTCACCTGACCCGAAGGGTCATATGAGCTATTGCCGTCAGTTGGCGTCCGTCGTCTGTTGTCCGTCCGTAAACTTTTTCAAAGCTTAACTCATCTGACACCATACGTCCAATTTCAACCAGACTTGGCAGAGATGTTCATTAGCATTAGTGCTACAGAACTATAGTTTGAATTTTTGATTCTTCGAAAAACATGACTGCAGTGGCTAAAAATAGAACATAGGGGTAAATTGCAGTTTTTTGCTAATAACTGAAAAACAGTAACAGATATCAAAATTCTGGCTGGGTAAAAGTGATCAGCACCTCAAGATTTACCTGTCTAGAAATTTTCAAGAAAATCCTACAACCGATGTAGGAGTTATTGCCCTTTTTTCTGGATTTTTTTTTTCAAAATTTTTCACTCTTTTAGCCCTATATCTTGAAAACTATACAAGATATTTCAAAAATTCAAATTGCATATGATTAAGCACATCAAGATCTACATTTCCTGTAGTTAGGTCAAAGCTGTAGGACCATTTGTTTTAGGAGTTATTGTCCTTAAAGGATCAAAATTTAACAATTTTTTATTACCTTTCCACTGAATTTCAAAGATTAACTTGTCTGACACCATAAGACCAACTGCATCCAAACTTGGCTCACATGATTATTAATATATATGCTACAATTCTATCATTTGGGTTTTTAATTCGTCAAAAAATATGGCCGCCATGGCTAAAAATAGAACATAGGGGGAAATTGCAGTTTTTTGCTAATAACTGAAAAATGGTTACAGATATCAAAATTCAAGAATCAAAAGTCATCAGCCTTTAAGATCTACCTACTGTGAAATTTTCAAGAAGATCAAACAAACAAAGTAGGAGTTATTGCCCTTTTTCTTGATTTTTTCAATTTTTTTCACTTATTTAGCCCTATTTCTTGAAAACTATACAAGATATTTCAAAAATTCAAATTGCATATGATTGAGCACATCAATATCTACATTTCTTGTAACTAAGTCAAAGCTGTAGGACCATTTGTTTTAGGAGTTATTGTCCTTAAAGCGCCGAAATTTATCAATTTTGAATAGTATTCCCCTGAATTTCAAAGATTAACTTGTCTGGCTCCATAAACCAACTGCATCTAAACTTTGCCCACTTGTTTAATAGCATATATGCTACAACTCTATCATTTAGGTTTTTGATTCGTGAAAAATCATGGCCGCAATGGCTAAAAATAGAATATAGGGGTAAATTGCAGATTTTTGCCAATAACTCAAAAATGGTTTAAGATATCAAAATTGTGCAAGAATCCTAAGTGATCAGCATATTAAGATCTACCTGTCCTGATATTTGAAATAGATTCCAACTGCTGATATGGGAGTAATTGCCCTTTTTGTAATTTTTTATATCTACAAAATATGTGTATCTGTGTAGTTCAGGTGAGGGATTCAGGCTCCTTGGAGCCTCTTGTTTTTAGATACCGTACGTGAGAATGATTTGAAACTTGGTAGTAAGGTTAGTATGACAAACTCTATGTCCTTAATGACTTTCAGACCTGTTCGACTTCTACTTCCTGTTTGGGACTGGGTCGAGAGAAAATTTTCTATCAAGCTTTTCTCAAAAACAGTACATGCAAACCATTTGAATCTTGATAGGACGGTTTAGTATGACAAACTGTATGTTCAAAGCCACTTTCAGACCTGTCAAACTTCTACTTCCTGTTTGGTATACCCACTGACAGACAGATGTTTGTATGTCTTTACAAATTTCCATCAAGCTTTTCTCAGAGACTGTAACTGAGAATGATTTGAAACTTGGTAAGATGGTTAAGTATGACACACTGTACAACCTAGGCCACTTTCAGACCTGTCAGACTTGTACTTCCTGTTTAGGGTCAGTGGAGGCATCCATGTCCAATGGACACATTCCTTCTTTATTTTATATTTCTTTTAACTTGTTTTTCATTTGACAAATTGTATTAAGATAGTCTTTCATTTACTTTTTAACAAAATTTTAAACCTATTTACCTTTATTCAGAGTATCACATTTGTATACTGTAGTAAACTACATTTTCTCTTATTGTGAAAGAAAATTCCAAACAAAATATCTGTGAGTTTGGAACAAAAAATACACATTTTTCTCTTTTGTGTTGTGCAATGTGCTAGGAGAACTTGGCTTGTTAATTGTGATTGGATTTTCCTATAGATAGTATTCAAGAATTTATAGAAAAGATATAGTGATTAGTTTCCAGATTGTGATATAATTTATTGTACAACTTTTCAAAAATGAATATCTCAACATCTGATATTTGATTATACTGTGTAATAATGTTTGAAAGCCTTTTATTGAGGGAATATAATTCAATAAAATTCACAAGGTTCGTTTGAGCAAAAATGAACTAAGTACATATTTTGTCTAAATTTCCCAACTTTATATTCAATTTTTAGCTCACCTTGCCGAAGCCAATGTGAGCTTTTGCCATCACTTGGCCTCCGTGGTTCAACTTTTTAAAAATCTTCTTCTCTGAAACCACTTATTCAAATGTAATGAAACTTGGTAGGGTTGTTCTGTAGTATGTTGTCCTCTTCAAAATTGTCTTTCGAAATTTTGATTTGACAAAAAACATGGCCGCCAGGGCTAATAAAAGAACATAAGGGTAAATTGCAGTTTTTTGGAACTCAAAACTCCTCAAAAATTACTCAAAAACCATAACAGATATCAAAATTCTGGCAAGAGGTTAAAGTAATCAGCACATTAATATCTACTTGCCCTGAAATTTTGAAGAAGATCCAACAATTGTTGTAGGACTGGAGTTATTGCCTTTTTTCTTGATTTTTTCCAAATTTTGCACTTTTCTGGACCAATATCTTGAAAACTATACAAAATATTGGAAAAAATTAAATTGCATATGGTTTAGCACATCAAGATCTATAAAAGTTGTAAAGAGTCAAAGTTGTGGGACCCTTCCTTAAGGAGTTATACCCCTTGGATCGTAAAAATTGACCATTTTCACAGCTTTTAGTCATTTTTTCAAAAATCTTGAAAAGTATAATAGCTAGCCTAGGCATCTTCTATTTGATATACAGACAGTTGAGACTATGGTCTATGCAATGGTCACCTACATGTATGACTTTGACCATATTTTCATGCTTCAGTGACTTTGTGAATTTACATGTAGGTCTTTTTACAGGCCAGAAACTTCTTAGTAAGACTTTTGTTGAAAATGGATTTCTTGAAAAGTATAATAGCTAGGCGTCTGATATATAGGATATGGATGAATCAGATTATGGTTTTTGCGTCTGACACCATTTCATCTGACCTTGACCTCATTTTTGTCTCGCCTGCCAAGCTGTGAAACATAGGTGCTACTTTACCAGCACTGGCGATGGTGGTGGCATTAACTGTGTTTTATGAGCACCTCCCTATGTCAAGAACTATAAGTCTTAGGTTGATGAAACTAAGTATGGATATGTCTGTATAGTAGTTTAGCACAGTTGCACCCCAATCTTTTGACTTTGACCTTCATTTTCCGATTGAGTGACTTTGTCAATTTTCAAGCACCTCCAAAATTCAAAGAACTACAAGTCCTAGGTTGATGAATTAACTTAGTATGCATATGCCCCTTTAATAGTTTAGCACAGTTGCATCCCCATTTTTGACTTTGACCTTCATTTTCAGGTTGAGTGACTTTGACAATTTTCAATACCCACCGAAGACTATTTCTTAAATAAAGTATATAAGTAATAAGAAAAAAGTTCAATTATAAGTTTGAAGAACAGCCAAACAATATAAAGTTTTTTTGCTGCTTTCAGTGTATCCATATTAGTGTCAGCTAAAAGTAATCATGATATGTTTGTTTAGTCCTCATTACAAAAAAGTACAAAAGAATATTTTGTTTATAATTTTGAGGGAAAATAATTGATTAAAAAGCAGAAGTTCAATTTATACAGAAAACAATTGCACCAAAAATAATAAATTATGATTACATATCATGGCTGAATTTTCTGTGTTTCAAATTTAGCAATTAAAAAATATTTTCGTTACCCTTAATGGTGAAGTAAATAAGATTAAATCATGTATAGGTGTTGGAGTAAGGATGTTTGAAAGAAGAGCCCCTTGTCCTCAAAGTAACTGACCTGCTATTGATAATGTGTCAAAGTGTCTTTAAAAAGATCAGAGTATCATTTCACAAAGATTTAATATAATCAAAGATTCATGAGAGACAAACCAATTAAATATAGAAAGTAGTGTTACATATTTGTCTTCTCATTTTAAACTGAAATCAGTAGAAATTTACTATTAATGCCAATATAAAAAATATCCTAGATTCTCATCCCCTCCCGCCCTGATTTTCTCAGACCCTTAAAAAAATTATTTTTTTGCAATTTATGTCTGTTTTTAGGACTAAAAATGCCAGCATATTTTATCAAAATGAATGAAATATAAAAAATAAAATTTGCAAGCAATTTGGATGAGAATCTAGGAATTATTTTATTATGCCCTAAAATATATAGAAACCTTTATTTAAGTTATGCAAGTTGGAAATTTTATACAAATATGTATTTGATTATCTTCCATGTAATTATTTTTTTAGAATAAACGAATCTAGTGAGTTTTAATGATTTTTTTCCCTTAGTGAACCGCTGTCAAGCGGACTATAATGATACATTGTACATATTATGTTATTATATATAAATGATTATGCTTCTTTTCATTTTTATACGACCGCAAAAAATTTGCGGACGTATTATGGTATGATGCTGTCGTCGTCGTCGTCGTTGTCGTCGTCGTTGTCGGTGTCTGTTAACTTTTTAGTGTTTCCACAATAACTTTAGTTCCAGTTATCCGATTGCTATGAAACTTTACAATGATGTTCCTTACCATAAAAGGATGCATGGGATTGATTTTGGGGGTCCCCCCATTTTTCGTTTAGAAATTAGGGGCCAAAAAAGGGCCAAAAATACTACTTTTTTGTTTGTTTCCACAATAACTTTAGTTCTAGTTATCCAATTGCTATGAAATTTGACAGTGATGTTCCTTACCATACAAGGATAAATGGGATTGATTTTGGGGGTCCCCCCATTTTTTGTTTCGAAATTAGGGGCCCAAAAGGGGAAAAAAATTCAAATATTTTACTTGTTTCCACCATAACTTTGGTCCTAGTTGGCCTATTGCTGTGAAATTTGTCAAGAATGTTTCTTACAATAAAAGAATGAACCTGATGAATTTTTGCACCCCCCTTTTTCTCCGTTGTGTAATTAGGGGCCAAAAGGGGCCAAAATAAAAACTTTTTTATTTGTGGTCCGATTTTGAAATTTTTTTTTACATGTTTGTTCTTGTCAAATAGCGGATACAAAATTAAGAATTAATTTTTGCGACCCCCCCCCCCTTTTTCCCCCTTTTAGGTAATTAGGGGCCAAATGGGGCCAAAATCGAAACTTTTTTATTTGTGGTCTGATTTTGAAAAATTTTTTTGCAAGTTTATTTTTGTCAAGTAGCGAATCCAAATTTGAGAATTTATTTTTGCGACCCCCACCCCTTTTTCACCTGTTACGTAATTAGGGGCCAAAAGGGGCCAAAATTGAAACTTTTTTATTTCTGGTCCGATTTTGAAATTTTTTTTGCATGTTTGTTCTTGTCAAATAGCGGATACAAAATTAAGAATTAATTTTTGCGACCCCCCTTTTTCCCCTTTTTACGTAATTAGGGACCAAATGGGGCCGAAATTGAAACTTTTTTATTTCTGGTCCGATTTTGAAAATTTTTTTGCATGTTTGTTCTTGTCAAATAGCGAATACAAAATTAAGAATTAATTTTTGCGACCCCCCCCCCCTTTTTCCCCCTATTACGTAATTAGGGGCCAAATGGGGCTTTTTTATTTGTGGTCCGATTTTGAAATTTTTTTTGCAAATTTATTCTTTTCAGGTAGCGATTCTAAATTTAAGAATAAATTTTTTGGGCTGTAATCATAATTTTAAAAAAAATTCTGGTTCGATTTTTAATTTTTTCCCCAAACATTATTCTTTTAAAGAGTAGAATACAACATTCAAAATTTATATTTTTAGCCCCTGGGTTGAAAGTCCATCAGAGAAGCATGTGTCAAAAACCTTTGTCAGTCCACCATGGGCTGCATGTGTCCAGAACAATAGACTATCCATATTAGGCCTAAAACGTACAGGGTTCAACATGTTGCGGTCGTATCATGCTGCGCTCGGCGAAGCTTTTTATTAAAGAAGGTATATTTTTGAGGAGGACTCGGAATCTACCTCCTTATGGCTTTGATAAATATTTGTCTAAATATATTCTGTTAATTTATTGTCTCGTAGGTATCAATAAAATGTCAAAGACAGTATTTTAGCGTCATTCATTTTGACTCTTTTAAAGATCATGTGTTTAAATTTCTAACACTCTGGCTTGAAATAACTGTTTTACTTGAATTTGCAGTGATGTCCGGAATGTATATATCAAAAATATGAATAAATCCACACAAAGAAGTTAATATATCAAAAAAGAAGTTGAAGGTGCATGATCAGTTCTTAATTTATTTAGTAAAATTCACAGTAACAAAATACAAGGTAAACAAAGTTCATTTTCTTCCTACTGGTTTCACTGCTGAATACAGATATTCATGGAATATAATGCACTAACGTTGCTTGAGTAACTGTTAAGTAATAATTTGTTTACCTTGTATTTTGTTACTGTCAATTTTACTATATAAATTAAGTGATAAAGCCGACATCCAACTTCCACTTAGTAATCAAACTTATTATATTGAATTTTATGACTAAAAATATCATTTATTTATAAAAAAAATAATAAAATAAAAATTTTATTTTTCAAGTACCGAAATGACTAGTACCGAGTACCGAGGTGACTAGTACCGAGTACCGAAGTGTCTTATTTAATCGGTACCGAGGTGACCAGGTACCGAAGTGACTAGGATTCACCTTCACGGGTGTTCGAAATACAAATGACAACAAAGTTCCAGACAATAAATTTTGCTACGCCTGACGCGCGTTTCGTCTATTCAAGACTCATCAGAGGCGCCCTACCAAAAATATTTAAAATGCCAAACACTGTATGAATTTGAAGAGCATAGAACAGTATAACCAAAAACACAAAACTGGGGAACCAAATTATTACTAAGATATTCAACCTATGTCTGGGGTAGGAAGAACCTTAGGGTTTAGACAATTTTGAAATTTAGACGGATAATTTAAAGCTTTGATGTATTCTCCAACTCAAAAGTGTTGGTAGTTTTGAGAACATTTTGACCAATGTGGACCCTATTTTCGTAGTACCAGTGACTGCTTTATAAAGTAGCATATAATTGTAATCAGTTCTATATTGGGATTCAAAATTCGTTGCATATGTATAATTTTATTATTTAAGTCGATGTTTTGATTTAGATTTAATTTATCAAACATAGTTTGTCTTAATTGTTAGTTATTGTTACAATACAGAAGAAAATGATATTCATCTTCAACAACTTCACATACAGAGCATAGTCTATTTTCTCTTTTAATATTTCTGTATCTTCCTAATTCTATATTTAATTTGTGGTCGCTGACTCTTAATTGTGTTATTAATTGTCTGTTTTTAAAACTTGTTTCTTTTAATAGATAAAATTGTTTGTATAAAAATAATTCTGCATTATTATATTTTTGTAGTTATCTTCTATTTTTTGTTTAAATTTTTTTTTAAGTTATTTTTAATTTTCCTAAAGGGTGTGTCCAAATTCTCAAATTCTGTGATATCTAATTCACATTCTTCAAAAAAAAATTGAAAGCAAGGGTGTACCACGAGTACAATCCTTCATTGTGTAGATTTTGACATGGTCTTGGAAAATTTAACTTGAAATTGACATGCTTCCGACTTCGTTTTTGTCTCGCCTGCGACGAATAGTCGCGAAAGGCGAGACATAGGTACTTTCCGTCGGCGGCGGCGTAAACTTTTTTGTAAGACTTTTTGCTGGAAAAGTATGATAGCTAGGCATCTGATATTTGGTATACAGACAGTTCAGGTTATTATTTATGCAACTGTCACCATGCCGTTTGACCCTAACCTCATTTTCATGCTCCAGTGACTCTGTAAACTTAGGTCTTTTTTCAGGCCGTAAACTTTGTTGTAAGACTTTAATGGACGATGATTTGCTGGAAAAGTATAATAGCTAGGCATCTGATATTGGGTATACAGACAGTTGAGGTTATGGTTTATGCAGCTGTCAGCATGCCATGTGACCCTGACCCCATTTTTACGCTCCAGTGACTCTGTGAACTCAGGTCTATTTTTCAGGCAGAAAACTTATTGTAATACTTGTGTGGACAATCATGAATTGCTTGAAAAGTATAATAGCGAGGCATCTGATATTGGGTATTCAGACAATTTTTTGTGTTTATAACAAGAAATGAAAGCTTAGGTAGTTGATTTTAGTGATGGTGCCAGCAGGTGAGACATACTTTAGTTACCAATTTCGAAGGTATATCATGTCTGTATAAAAATTTTGTCAATGAATTTGTAATTTTTGTCTCCCCTGCGAAGCAGAGCGAGACATAAGTGTTACTTTACCGGCGGCGGCGTTTACTTTCTGGGTAATGTTTTATGAGCACCTCCATATCTCAATAACTATAGTTCCTAGGTTGATGAAACTTGGTATGCATATGCCCCAATAGTAGCTTAGCACAGTTGCGTCCCCATCTTTTGACCTTGATTTTCTGTACTAAAAATACATTAAAATAAGCAATAGCTTGATAAAAACTTTTTTTTTCACACAATAAATCTTTTTTTTTTATAAATTCTCTGCCCTCCTCTGTCTTGCTCTCTACTTCTCTCTTTTTCAACCCGCCGTCTGGCTGAATGACTGACAATTTTCAATACATATAAAAAGCAATGGTAAGGTTTTGCGAGCACCTCCATATCTCAAGAACTGTGAGTCGTAGGTTGATGAAACTGGGTATGCATATGCCCCAGTAGTAGCTTAGCACAGTTGCATCCCCATCTTTCGACCTTGACCTTGATTTTCCGGTATAGTGACATCGACAATTTTCAATACATACAATAGCAATGGTTAGGTTTTGCGAGCACCTCCATATCTTAAGAACTAATATGGAGTAGGCATTGGCTTAATGCGAGCATAGCTAAAAGGGACTGCGTTTTGTTTATATAATGTATTTGGGGCGAGATGGTATGGGGCGATTAAGCTTCGAGACACGTTAGTTTCGTACGTGCATATAACCAAGACGAAACGAGCAGCTTATGTGTATTTATTATTTTAAGAATATTATTTTCTTGTAAAAAGCGCAATTTATTATTATTTTTTAAGCATTATTTCTTTTCTTATAAATTATTTTAACATTCACTCCGGTCCTGTAAAAATAATAACCCTTTCCGGACCATAAAAAATCTAAATCAGCATTAGCAAATTTCTCGCGGAAACAAATACCGTAGAGCTCTCCGCTTGCGAGCTATGCTCGCTATAGGTCCTTGGTTGATGACACTTGGTTTGCATATGCCCCAGTAGCTTATAATTAGCACAGTTGCATCCCCATCTAATGAGCTTGACGTTGATTTTCTGGTTGAGTGACTTTGACAATTTTCAATACATATAATAGCAATGGTAAGGTTTTGTGGGCACCTCCATATCTCAAGAACTATAGTTCCTTGGTTGATGAAACTTGGTATACATATGCCCCAGTAGTAGCTTAGCACAGTTGCATCCCCATCTAATGAGCTTGACCTTGATTTTCTGGTTGAGTGATTTTGATATTTTTAGCAATGTTTAAGTTCTATAAACTCTTTTGATCTGAGCAACTGAAAGTTTTATAATTGCAAAATATAGTGGAAGACAGAAGAAATTATTGTAACATACTAGTTTTTTGCCCCACACTAAGATTTCCCCTCGAAAAAATGAGTATATATACTCAGCTTTCCCCCCGGAAGATCTAGTATATACAAGATTTTCCCCGGGGGAAAAATGAGTAAATACTACGTTTTCCTCCAGGGGAAAATCTAGTATGTGTAAACACATACTAATTTTTCCGCCATACTGATCTTTCCCCTTTTCAAAGCCGTTGCAAACTAACATTACAACATTGTTCCAGCAATATTTGAAGAGTATGAGGATCTTATTGAGGCTACAAGGAAAGAATATCCTACTGCGACAATATTTGTGGGAGACATTTTGCCACGTTTTTTTGAAAGTGAAGACAAAACAAGAAGTTATGACATCAAAAGACGTCGGTTCAACCTACTACTGGACGATTTATGCAAAGACAAGAATTTACAGCTCATAAAACATGAAAATATGAGAGAATCTGACTTTTACGATGGGATACACATGAACATCAAAGGCGTCAAATTCTTTGTGCGCAACTTTAAAACTATTACTAACCCACATCTTAATATGTAAAGACACCGACAAATCCAATTATTCGAGATCAACAAAATATTCCCCTGCAAAGTCAATATGGAGGTAGAAGGGAAAATGAAGCAAACAGTGATTTGAACAATCAACCCTCAAGATATAGTTATAACCGTCAATCTCAACATTACCCGAGATATAACAAACAGCATGAGCCATATCCGAACTATAAAAAACAATCTCATCCATATTCGAATTATAACAAGCCAGCTTAGTCGTATCAACCTCAACCTAACTATATTCAACAATCTCAACCATATCCAATGGGCTTGGATGGGAATAGATACAATCAACAGTGTAGCAACGAATACATGTCCGAATACCAAACAAGAAATTCACATAGTGGTCTCAGAGGTCAACAGAAGAACAACAAAAACTTGTATCAACTGTTAGAGATCATTTTAAGAAATCAAAATTACTAATCTGAAATGTATGTGGCTCCCGCAGGGTTAAAAACGACCTGCGACCTGAGGGGTTATTAAGGGCGACTTCCGACCTACACTTCATAAAATCGACCTATGCCAAAAAACGACCTGCGACCTCCGCCAAAATATGCCTTTTAAAAGCGACCTTGCGACCTCAGGCCCCTTTTAAAAGCGACATTGCGACCTGAGGGGGTACCCTGCGGTAGCCCTATGTATGGGTCTGTTATATTATGTATAATGCAGGAAAAAAAATGATGTGCAAACCATTTAATTTTAAAACATAAACATGATATTATACATTTTTGTAAATGTGTAGTTTTTATATTTTCTGTACATGTCAGTCTGTCAACCTTTCAGTAAATCCATCAGAAAATTTCTTGTGCCAAAGAAAACAAAATACTAAAAATATTTATAATAGTTAAATGTTTGAAACAAATATAAATTTTAACGGTTCACATATTAACCATGTTCAAACACCTTCCCTTTGAACAATAAAAGTGAAAATTTCAGCCCAAGTCTTTTTTCATTATTAATTCAATATATATAGTGTAAAATTATGGCAAGCCAAAGTGGACAAAAGTCAATATTTATTTATATTAATAATTCATTTATTAATATAAATAATTCATTTATAAATATAAATAAATCATTTATGTATATCAATAATTCATTTATTTATATTAATAATTCATTTATTTATATCAATAATTCATTTATAAATATAAATAAATGGCCGAATTATTTATATTAATAAATCATTTATTGATATAAATAATTCATTTATAAATATACATAATTCATTTATTAATATACATAATTCATTTATAAATATAAATAATTCATTTATTTATATTAATAATGCATTTATTTATATTAATAATTGATTTGTTAATATAAATAAATGGCCGAATTATAAATATAAATAAATCGTTACAAGCATCAAAATGATCATGACAGCAAGTGCTCCCTGTTGTCTTGAACAACAGATATAAATAGCATATTTTATGACGTCATAGTTCAGTAATGGACACACAAACATCATTTGAAATGCCTCGAGTGCCGGTTTTCAGCACCAACTCCCTTTTGGTCAAAAAGAAGAGTTCCAATTTTGTTTATTTCATGGTGGCTCGATATCACTCATTTTATCGCTCTTTCACTTTTTCTAGATATTTGGGTAGATCTCTGAGGGGACAGACAGGGGGTTCGAGGGTATGGGGGTTGAGGAGGCAGGGAACGGGTGTAGAAGGAGCGGGGGTAAAGGGTGCAGGGAACGGCGGTGGAAGGGGCGGGGAGGGTGGATGCAGGGGCGGACAAGGGGGACGGGTGTACCGGGGTTGAGGTGGCGGGCAGCGGGGTTGGAAGGGGAGGGGAGTGGAGGTGGAGCCTATGTAAGACATTAACATACAATCAATGTGTACCAAATATATGCCATACGAAAAAAATGGACCCATAAAATTTATACACACCCCGTATATCGGTATAAAAATGTATATAGAAATACAAATGACAACAAAGTTCCAGACAATAGATTTTGCTACGCCTGACGCGCGTTTCGTCTATTCAAGACTCATCAGAGGCGCTCTACCAAAAATATTGAAAATGCCAAACACTGTATGAATATGAAGAGCATAGAACAGTAAAACCAAAAATACCAAACTGGGGAACCAAATTATTACTAAGATATTCAACCTATGTCTGGGGTAGGAAGAACCTTAGGGTTTAGACAATTTTGAAATTGACACCTCCCTAAACCCCGGCTTATAAACTTACCGAAAGACAATAATTAACATCTTTATATGTTCTGTTAATGTTATATACTTTTATATTTTTCTGATGATTTTTTTCACCGATTTCATTTTGTCTTTCAAGTTTTTTTCTTTTGGAATTGTGATTTTGGAATACTAAAGATATTATAGAAAATATTTGACCCACCTACTTTATTAAGAGAAACGTTGTTATATAAGCAGTTTCCACTCCTGGTGTTTTGATGGCAAGCAGTTCACAATTGGTTGGCAAAGTCTGGCTTCAGGCACAGAGTCAAAGAGCCATCAGCTAGAAAGGCCTTCTCCCGGCCTTTTGAGTTGAGAGTCAAAGCACCATCAGCTAGAAAGATTTGGCCGTCTTTGACCCTCAACCCAAAAGGCCGGGAGCATGCCCTGTGCTTCAGGTTATTTGAGAGAGTGTCATAATTCTACGGAGCGTCTAAATGTGGTAGATTACTTTCTTTTAAAAGAACATTTTGGAGGCGTGTTTGATAAAAATCAAAATGGTGCTGTATAAGTTTTTTAACTTGGCAATGTCAATAACATCAGCATCCATGGCGTCGGATTCATCGGATAGTATGTGAAACTTGAAAACAAAAACGGATTTGTACTTGGAGTAGTCAGAAAGACAAGTTCACATAACTTGTACGATTAGTTATAACTTTTAAGCCGTCGAAAAATATACATTTATAGCGAGCATCGCAGATGCAAGCCCTACGGCATTGTGCATGTTTTGAGATGTGCCAGAAATATACTGACGATAAAACCGGAACAGGTTTACTTTTACGGAGTGAAAAAAATAATAGGCACGGAGCAAGTAAAACAATCAAACCTCTGGGCTTATAAAATACATCACAATCTGTTATGCAAAAATAAACAAAATAGAAATTCAAAAAACAGTGATAAAACCCTCATTCATCCACTTGTTTATTTTTACACATTGATTTTTGAAACACCATTCGGTCTTTTCCGCTGAAAAACGATTTTCCGGAAATCACCGAGCTAGCTTTAGGCAACATCGTCCCATTGACTAGTCATATTAAATGCATGATACTGGCCTAGCTTTGTTAAATTCTAAGTAAGATAAAGAAATACATAAATTTACTGAATAAAACCTTCTAATAATAATAATATAAATAAAAGGTTCTTACCTGAAAATGAAAGAAGAGTCCCATCCTATGTGGTTTCACTCACTCTCCTCCATTCTGCATGATATTTTTACTTCACCGTTTTTTTCCGCCAGGCTTCTAAATGTACCTTCTGTTACCATTGCTTCAAATAAAACACTGATACTCAGAAAATCTCACAAAACCTGACAGAATCTGAATGTTGGTTTGTCTGCTGAAGAAGCGCGAAATACTCTGACAGGAAATGACGTCACGTAATCCATAAAGGGATATATTTTCGGCCCCGCTAAATGTCGTTCCAGAATGTTACAGGATTTATTATTTGCACAAATATTAAATTGAATTTTTAATAAGTAGTTATTGATCTTAGTATTTAACAACAACTTTCTCAAGTGTATATGATTTGGGTTGGGTGGGGTCAGACTTTGCTACTACCTAATTCCTTTTTTAAAAGTTCGCTCTTTACGTTTCACTTAGCCGGTCGAGCACATGGATTTATTTTTAAAAGGTATATATATATTTTCGGCGCTCGCTAAAAAGGCAGGGCTTTAATCATATTAAAACTGCCAAAACAAAGGTAGGGGTCCAGACCTATGCTTGTCAAAACGAAAGGGGGGTCGAGCCCCTTGGAACCCCCTCTTGGACCGCCAGTGAACAGAAGATTCTTGGCTATGTACACTTTCTGGCAGAATCAGAATTTCCCAAATGTAAAATGACGTCATTATACATTCAAGCGGACATGTGATAGGAGACACCTTTAAAATGTAGAAAGTCTTGAAATACTGTCAATTCCGACATTGATTTCTTAAAAGTATGCCTTCTTGGAGCTATTTATGAATATTTCTATTTATGTTCAATATTGAACAAGCCTTGTTGCTGGTCAACATGGGTTGGTCCAACGATGTTCTTGTGTTCAATTTTAATGCTTGGTTTGAATCTTTCTCTGTGGAACTAAAACTCCAAAAAACATATCATTGAATTAATTGAACTCAACAGACTTTCGAAATGATCATAAGAATGTTGGATCATAATATTTAAAAACAAGTAAGGAATTGTATGATTTTCGAGAAAGGGTTGCAAGATTTATAGTCATTCAAGTTGTAAATGTGGCAAGAATGCACCAATTAAGGGAAAATATAATTTTTCCAAACTTAAGAAAACGTAGCACTGACTTTGATTTGACATATTTATATTAATAAATGAATTGTTAATATAAATAAATGAATTATTAATATAAATAAATGATTTATTAATATAAATAATTGAATTATTAATATAAATAATTGAATTACTAATATTAATAAATGAATTATTTATATTAATAATTGAATTACTTATATCAATAAATGAATTATTAATATAAATAAATCTACTTGAATTATTTATATTAATAAAAGAATTATTGATATAAATAAAAGAATTATAAATATAAATAATGCATTTATTAATATAAATAAATGAATTATTGATATAAATAAATGAATTATTGATATTAATAAATGAATTATTTATATTAATAATTCCACTTTGAATTATTAATATAAATAAATCGAATTATTTATATTAATAATTGAATTATTAATATAAATAAATGAAATATTTATATAAATAAATAATTATTAATATTTATAAATGAATTATTAATATAAATAAATATTGACTTTTGTCCACTTTGGCTTGCCATATAAAATAAGATGGTAATGAAATAGAAATAGCACAAAAGTTTTGTTGAATCAGCTTACTATATCTGCCTGGAATATTCACGGACTTGGAGATAAGCATCGTGATAATGATTTTATAGAAAAACTAAGAAATAATGAAATAAATATTCTTCTTGAAACGTGGACTGGTACTAGTAAAAAACATGAAATACCAGGCTTCTTCTCTTTCACAAAATGCCGGAAAAAAAAGAAAAAGTCTAGACGTTACAGTGGTGGTATTATAGTATATTATAAAAAAAAAAACATTTCTCATGGAATCTCATATATTGAAAATGGTTCAAAATCTGAAAATCGTTTATGGATAAAATTGGATAAAACTGTATTCAGTTTAGAAAAAGATTTATATATCTGTTCTGTATACATACCACCTGTAAACTCAAATCACTATAACGCTGATTATGTTGAACTAGAAAACGAGATTTCCTTTTTCTCTACGAAAGGTAAAATTCTGTTAATTGGTGACTTTAATTCAAGAACTGGATCAAACCCGGATTATATTATGAATGATGCAGATGATTTAAACAAATTTAGTGAAGAAAATCTACTTCCAGAAAATTATTTTATAGATTCAGATTTAAAGAGACTAAACCAAGATAATATTTGTAATGATCAAGGAAAAAACTTATTAAATTTATGTATGGCATCAAAATTGAGAATATTGAATGGCAGATATGTGGGCGATTCACTTGGATATTTTACTTGTTTAAATGTAAATGGTCTTAGTTCTGTTGATTATGGAGTTATAAGTGAGAGCCTTCTGTCCTCAGTTCTATATTTTGAAACACTTGAATTTAATCATCTTTCGGACCATGCTCAAATAAAAGCAACATTGAAATGTAAATTGACACGACCACGACTGGACTAGTATACTTTACCGTAACGGCCAGAAAATTTTAATTTTTTGTAAGCGTCGCAACAGAATATTTTTTTATATATTACCATTATTTTGTATAGCAAACCCTTCTGCAGAATTTTTTTTCTAACCCTCTGCTGCCAAAATATTTTTTTTTTATCAAAAATCATTTTCAAAATATTTTGCAAAAATATTTTTTTAGGAAAAAACCAAGCCCCTCTTTCAAGTTAAATGGTCGTCCCTTGTCGAATTTATTTTTAATTTTTAGTTTAGTTGACGTTCTCTTAGCTTCAATGACAGAATAACCATAGAATATTTGGTATTTTCTCAAAGTTCAAGGAACTTGGAAGCAAAGAAATGGAAGTTTTATCGATCAAAATTTGAAGCTTTGGAAGACAATGTCGTTTCAAGGCAAAATTAGATTAAAACTGGTTTCAAATGATGGTATTTCTTTTTGTATTGTAGTGGCTATTTTTCTTGATGTTTAAATAACAAACAACTTGACAACACATGCAATAGTTTTAAAAGCATAACAACTTAAGATTTGTCTTTAGATGGTTTATATACGCGTACAAGTCCTAAGATAGCAGCATTGAGAACATTGCCCCAAGAGTTTTAATTGTACAGTATGACATGTTAATGCAGCAAAATCATTGGTCCTAATTTCTGCTTAATTGGTTTTACTTTCCATATCTGATGGCCGGACTTTGTGTTTATCTTGTAATGTATGTAGCAAAAACATGTTTAATTATTATACTTCAGTATATTTTTTCTATATAAAATACAGGTAAACATTTTAACTATTTCATCTTGAATTTGGTAAAAGTACTATTTCCCTAGGGATATAGTAAAAACTATTTCCCTAGGGCAATAGTACCGTAATACTATTTCGCGGGGTTTTTGTATGATTGGCAGTAGGCGTGGCCTGAGTACACTAAAAAAAGTAAAGAGTCCGAGCAGTAGGCGTGGCTTTAGTTCAGTTGTTTACCGATTCAGTATAATAAAACAATTGTTTACTGGTCATTCGGAAAACAGTACATTTGTTTCCCCTCGGTACTTACCATTTCCCTCGGCGCTACGCGCCTCGTGAAATAATAAGTACCTCGTGGAAACAAATGTACTGTTCCCCTCATGACCAGTAAACAATTGTATACTATAATCCGCGAAAAGCTTTTTTTTCAGTAACATTGCAAGCGTAACATATAGTATGATAAATATGCGCATGATCGATGAGAAGCATTTATAAAATTTTAGAATTTCTTAAATAATATAAAGAAGAAGTAATAAACAAGAAGAAGAAGTTAAATAAACTTGTTTTAAAAAGCAAAAAATTCTCAAACTGTTGGGAAAAAGAACTTTTTAATGATAATCGACAAGATCCATTACACAGTAATAAATTAAGGACATATCGCAAAGTAGAAATATAATTTGCAGATTTAGAGTTGGCTCTCATAGGTTAGTTCTTTTTTCTTATAATCTTCTTTATTGTTAATAAACCAATCATTTAATTATTGTATATATTGTGATTTTACTGCCTACAAGGGTGTCTTTAATTGACAATAAAACATTTGTATTGTATTGTATTGTATTGTATTGTGTATGAAAAATTACCGTAAGGAAAAAAACACCCGTTCCGGGTGGCGAATAGGCCCACAGCAGCGCTAAGCTTATAGGTAAAAGTCCACTAAAGAGCGCTCAGAAACCTGACATCGGGTCAGGCCGCTTTGCCCACAAAGCGACTGGGATGTGTGCCCCAGGTGGTTGAATGGGGCAGCCCTGACATCGAGAGATGCGGGATCGTCAGGCGATAATGCGGAAAACCTGACCGCAAACCATAGTGGTGCACCGTGTTGGAAAAAATGTCACGTTCCTCGCACGTTAAAGAACCCTGCTGCAGGTCTCGGTAAGAGTAGGACCCGTAGGATCCCCATGCAGGAGGCTAAATTTACCGTCCCTACCCATCACTCTTTTTTCCAGTGGCAGTCAAAACTCTCCTACCCGATTGGCCTTGTGTCCCCATTTCCTCCACTTCATCATCATTTCATGTTCATTGTATCACCACTTTCATGTTCATCTCCCGGATATAGCCGAAATCGTGCTGCTTGGGAGTAAAGCAATAACTAACTAACTAACTAACTAACTAACCGCAAGGAAAAGACCTACAATATCATGAATATCCCAGTTTCCCAGATGTAAGTGATTCGGTTAAGTGCTTTCAAAATGGCAAACATGTATCGCAAAATATCCAGTCCATGACTGTCACCACCGCCAGAGTTTGTTTCCCCAGTGGGCCCAGTATGTGGGCCTTCCTCTCACTACGTGGAGTATCAGGGAATTGGGGACAAGGCCTCAAGATTGATGTTTTACAAATCTGGAAAATCTGCATTTGTTGACTAGTATATGATGGACATAAAGTATTCTTGATTGAAATATATATGCGAAATGATTTTTTAACTTTAATAATATCTACACAATTTACACAAATGACAAATGTGGATTAAAAATTGACACGAAAACAGTTTATTATTCTTCAATGATGAAATAGTTATTTTTTAAAGTTAATTTAGGGCATTGGTATATAGGTGTCTAAATTTCGTTTTTGCGGATAATACTACGCATTAAATACTGAATAATACATGGCAAAATCTGTATCAGATGCTGTATATACCCGAGACACCTATATCATACCGAGGGCCAACGGCCCAACGTATGATATATAGGTCGAGGGTTAATACAGCATGTGATGCAGATTTTGGCACGTAATGTTCATTATATCATATAGAATAAAATATTGATATTTTGTAGGGGTGCGATATAGGGTATGCGATTGAGGTTAGGGGTGCGATATAGTGGGTGCAATATAGGGCAAGAGGTGCGATATAGGGGGTGCGATATCGGATATGCGATAAAGGTAATGTGCTTTGTCCTATAATGCATATTAAAAAGACTATATTTATACTTAAATATATGCATGGTCATATTCATATACTTAAATATATGATATAAGCTAGTACATGAATAGTACCTTTGGTTCTTGTTATTGTTACTTTAAAGATTAACTAGTCAATAAGCCTTTATAAGATAAATACATGTACTAACGTAAGATAAGGTTGAGGGTCAAAACTGTCAATAAGGTAAGACCGACAAACAATCTGTTAATAAGGGTCGTAGTTCTGTTGTCTATAAATATTAATTAAAATGAAAATTGTTTCAAAGAAATAAAAAAACCCGAATCAATCCACAGAACTTTTACCATCTGTTGACACAGTCAGTTATTATCAACAATCACATGTACACTCGTGTACGCTATATAAATATAACTGAACAGAGTTAAAAATGTACTTCTGTAACAATAAATAGGAAATTTTTCTTACACATGATGTTGCTGGTGTAGATGATTCAATTAAAAGAAAGTCATCAAAGCTTAGCAAAGAAATAGTTCAAAATTGTAAGGTTTTTTTTTTGGTGCAAATTGAAATATACCACACTTGACTTGTTGAAGGTCTTGGGCCCGTGCTGTTTCGGGTGACAAATAGGCCCATAGCAGCACAAAGCTTGTTCGTAAAATTCCAATAAAAGACGCTTAGAAACCTATTACATAAGACGTCTAAGGCGCTTTTTAATATTTGGACTTTGTTAGATGCTCCAAAATGTCACATTCTACTTACGTTACATAACCCTGCTGCATGTCTCGATAAGAGTAGGACCGTAGGACCCCATTCAGGATGCTAAATTGTCTGGACACTACCCATTCTTCCTTTTCCCAGTGACACTCGTCACAGTAAAAACTCTTCTCGTCGATTGGTTTATTTCACTACTTCCTCCACTTCAACTTAATCATTTTATGTTAATTTCATCACCCTCTTATGTTGTTCATCTCCCTGATATAGCCGCCGAAATCATGCTGCTTGGGACTAAAACAAGAACTAGGTACATGTAACTAGTAAAGGCTCTTGGGGGCGGGGGCTGTGAGGAGCCAAGAATTTAGTTTCGGGGGGGGGGCATAAAAAATTTGTTTATAATGTTTTTCGTCGAGCGCTCCGCAGAGAGCAGCATTTGTTTCCGTGTTTTTACTTGGATTTTGTGCAATTTAAGGGGGCCTACGACCGGTACGCCTTTCCTTGGATTCGCGCCTGGCTCTCACAAAAGTCAATCAGGCTCCAATTCTGTTTAGCTTTTGCCGAACTACAGGTTTGTTTAGCTAGGAACTAGTTGATGACCTTTTAATGGTTGTTGGCCCTTAACCTTCTCGATCTTGCCTTAATAAATCGCTTGCAGTTTGTTTTATGGTCACCAGGAAATAATAATGGACAAAACATCCATATCAGAATTTATAATAAGTACAAATTTATTAACCGAGTCAAGTTGGTTAAAGTTTGTATATTTATTTGATATTTTGTTTTAAAAACTATTACGTATACTGTTATTTATTTGACAGTCAAAAAAGAAGTGTGCCTCGTCAGCTAAGACATTGCATATTTTACAAAGTCTCTGATCACGAGGAATGTATTTGTATCTCCCAACCTCAACAGCCAAGTTATGGTCACTAATGAAAAATTTAGTAAGGGTTTTTCGACTATTGATATTGGGGTTTTTTAAATAATCTTCCATGTTCATATTTAGCTTTAATTTGCTATATATAAATATAACTTAGAGCTGTTATCAAATTTTACAATTTTGTTCATGAAGACCTCTTCATATTTATCATTGATAATTCTTTTACTGCTGTTTTATTACTTTATAAAGTTAAGTTTATCAGGAAAATCTCAATCTTCTTTATTTATTTGAAATTCATTCATTATAGAGGTAGCAAAACTATACCAAGTATATATACCCTTATTGCTAAGGGTTTTGTTAACCAAAAGATCTTCTTTAACCAATGGATTGATATCCTGAGAGTTAATTCTGGAATAAAAAGTATTCACTTGTGTTTTAATAAATGATTCTAGAGGCAACCTTCCTAGCTCTGCTTTTGAGGCAATGTTACTAGCTGTTCTTCGTACACACAAAATTTATTATGTATTTTTTCAAATGGAAATTTGTCAGCTAAAGACAAGATATCCACGTCTCTGCCACTCACTGATGACCTTTGTATAGCTTTAAAGACAGTAAAATATTCATCCATAAACCAGACCTCACTGTTATGTAATAAAATTGGTCTTATTAAAGTGCCAAAGAGTTTACAAGATAAATTTACAGGTATATGCTTTAAATTTGACATATACTTCTTGAGAGAAAAAAAAAACGCTTTCAATCACTTTTTTGATAATTCCTGTGAAGAACTTTTTAATTTTCCTCTACAGTCAATAATATTTCCAAGGAAATTAAATTCTTTAACTTCCAGTATCAATTGGTTTTTATAGTAAAAACTATTGCAGACTTTGTTCTTTCTTGAAAAATCATAATTTTAGTTTTATTTATATTAACACTTAATTGCCATTTATAACAATAGTCTTTTTAATGCAAATTGGAGCCCATTTGCAGACTCTGATAAAAGAATAAGATCATCTGCAAAACTCAATGTGTTTATATTTGTTCTTTCTAGACAGACAGGGTCACATGATGCATCAAATATTGAATGAAGATCATAAATAAAACAAATAAATAATGTAGGTCTCAACCTGTCCCCAGAGACCTGTCCCCTTGTTTAACACCTCTTTTTATTTCAAAGAAATCTGAATAACTATTGTCAATCTTCACTGATGATTCACAGCTTCTATACATGTCTTTTAATATATTAAACATTTTAAGGCCAAATTCATTTGGGTGCGTCTAAACACCACACAGGACTCCTTAGTGCACTTAGGACCCCAAATATGCACTAAGGACATGATGCTTTTGTTTTATGTCATTGGTAACTATGTAAATGGTTTCAGAATGTTAGAAATAATATGTTTCGAATTTTTTTCAAAATTTTTTGATTAAAATCCTTTGATATGGCGACGGTACGTCCTGCTGGGACCGTCAAGTCATGCATGGAAATTCAAATAGTATAGAATAAACAACAATAAACAATTATGATTACAGGTATAGTTAGACAATTTTTAAGCTGAGACAGTTTGAGTTTTTTTTCAAGATGTTAGCATACATTTGAAAAATAGGTTTTATTAAAAAAAATGTATTTTTTATTTCGTTTACATATATGCTCTAACTCATGGACAAAAGAAACGTTACATATTTTAATATTTAAGGAAATTTGTAAAACAATATACAACTACGTTATTATTGACAGAAATTAAAAGAAATGGCTGAATGTTATTCGAAAAAGAAAAACAGGGAATTTGGATTGACCTCTATTTTAAGAATATCTTTATTTGCAAAATACACCCATATGGGTCAAAGCAAAAACAAAAACATGTAAAATACAAAACATATACAGAATAGAAAATAAAGAGATGTGGAATAAGTGTACGCGACACAACCCACAATTAAACGGCAATTTAGAAAAACCACAATGGACAACCGCCAGCAGCCTTCAACGAGGCCATTTGGCACTGCTCGCGGTTCTGCAATTGGCCCATGGTCTGAATAAGATGCATCTAATTCAAATCCAGCCCTGAAATAGTCACAGATAGACCCCCTTCTTAAACAATGAACAGAAAACATCAAAAAGACAAGTACAAACGAAAGCTTTGTCAAAGATTCATGGCTTAGGACAGGCACATGTAATAGAAGACAACAGAGTATACAGTACATTAACATATGAAGTTATAGTTTTAAGAACATTTTGACCAATGTTGACCCTATTTTCGTAGTACCAATGACTGCTTTATAAAGTCGCATACAATTGGAATCAGTTCTATATCGGGATTCAAAATTCGTTGCATATGTATAATTTTATTATTTAAGTCGATGTTTTGATTTAGATTTAATTTATTAAACATAGTTTGTCTTAATTGTTTGTTAATGTTACAATACAGAAGAAAATGATATTCATCTTCAACAACTTCACATATAGAGCATAGTCTATTTTCTCTTTTAATATTTCTGTATCTTCAAAATTGTCAAAACCCTAAGGTTCTTCCTACCCCAGACATAGGTTGATCATCTTAGTAATAATTTGGTTCCCCCGTTTGGTATCTTAGGTTTTATTGTTCTATGCTCTTCATAATCATATAGTATTTGGCATTTTCAATATTTTTGGTAGAGCGCCTCTGATGAGTCTTGAATAGACGAAACGCGCGTCAGGCGTAGCTAAATTTACTGTCTAGAACTTTGTTGTTATTTTTATTCCTAATTCTATATTTAATTTGTGGTCGCTGACTCTTAATTGTGTTATTTATTGTCTGTTTTTAAAACTTTTTTCTTTTAATAAATATTTTTCTAAACCAAATTCAGTCTTTAATTGTTTGTATAAAAATAATTTAGAATCATCAGTCAAGCTGGCTAATTTCTGCATTATTATATTTTTGTAGTTATCTTCTATTTTTTGTTTAAAATTACTTTTTAAGTTATTTTTAATTTTCATAAAGGGTTTGTCCAAATTTTCAAATTCTGTGATATCTAATTCACATTCTTCAAAAATTTTGGAAGCAAGGGTGTACCACGAGTACATTCCTTCATTGTGTAGATTTTTGTTTACAATATATGCTTCTTTTAAGCATTCGACATTCAAAGATGAAAACGTGAATATCCAAATTCACATTTCTGGTCAACTCGTAACCTGTAAAAATGTGAAATGACTAAGAAAACAATCATGGTACCTTTCAATAATTTTTTCTGAAATCAGGGGTGATGGAAATTGAGAATTTGATTTAAATAACCACTCTCGGTTGCGGTCGGAGACCTTGAAATCCCCACTAACCGGAAACACTTTTGTATCCGACTATTTTTTTGTTTCAAATCTACCAACTACTACGGACAAAACGAAAGGAAATAAAGTTGTCTTTGAAATCATTTCTTCGAATGAAAAATTAACATTCACACTCCCCGCCTGACCATATCAACTTTCTGAAAAATGTTTTAGACAATGGCAGATTAAACTTTTGTGTTTTTCTTTCAATTCAATACACAACGGGACATTAAATTTGACTTTTCGATACAAATTTTCAAATTCAATGTTTTTTAAAGAAAATCACAATGGCGGCTTCTTTTTTCACCATTTTCAACAAATTTTCATTGATAAACCTCGGCAAGGATACGTTTTTTGACAATAAAATAGGTAAATGACAAAAAACTTATAATTGGCATTAATTTTCGGGATGTAACGTTTCTTTGGTCCTTGAGTATATATTAAGTGAACTTTCTCTAATAAACTTTATTAATGCAACCATGTCCCAATTAGGGATAACAGCATACATTTATAATACAGACATATATACAGAGTTGAAACATACAATGTACAACATGAACAACAACAGAAAATACAGTAAACTATCTATAGGTATCCTCTCTCCCAAGTTCTAATGACTGTATAATAAAAGAATAAGATTTGATCTGGTGTTGATGGATTTAAGAGCCATTTCAATTTATTTGTTTCATTTAAAGATTCAAAATTATCGTCTATTATTTTATTTTTTCAAACATTATATTTCGAAGTGTCTGTTTTTTTTTGACAATGAAATAAGAAATGATTCTCATCTTCTACTTTATTACAAAAAATACATAATCTTTTATCTCTTGGTATCTTATTATGTGCTGAAGAAGGAAGGTTCACAAAAGTTTGACCTATCTCTTACGCGAACTATAGTATCCCTTCCAACTTCAATTTAAGTTTATGGTCACATATTCTAAATTTTGTGAAAGTTTGTCTGTATTTGAAATCAGGGTGGGAGAGATAATATTCCTCCTCATCCTCTTTTTGGAAGCATTTATATAAATAGGCCTTATAATTTTCATCAAATTTATTTATCTTATCAAGTGTGATATCTTTTTAAAATTTATTTACATTAGTTTTAAATAAATAAAGTCCAACTCTTTGGTTTCTAACTAAATAGTAGCTGTACAAATTTGAATTAAAAATATATTTTTTAAAGACAAAACAAATGCTCATCAAATTAAGACTAACGGCTCATTAAAAAAACATTTTCTGTAAGTTTAACTCTTTCCATGCATTCTGCGACAATTTTTTTTTAAAATGACCCATTATCTTCATTGTCTTCATTCAAAGACTTTTAGTGACTCATGAGCACAAACTTTGGTTTATACGAACCCCCATATTTGGCCCTGACACTAGAATAATTTGTTCAGTTGAAAAAGCAAGTGCGCATGATCCTACCGAGCTAATAATAGAAAATTACTTTACTAGGGTTAACTCGAGTAGGTCAACTGAAAACGGCCTAATAAACGACTAGAGTTCGCACTCGGGTAAACCCCGATGACCTTTAACCCTTTCTCGAGTTTCTACTAGCAGGGTTGGTAGAGTACGTGACGTCATGAGTAAAGTTTACCTGCGACAATGTGACTGGATTTTTAAAATAATAGTCATAATACGTATCTAAAAGTTACATTAGAAAATAATGTTTTTTAAAAATATTTTAAAGTCTTGAAGTTTTATTGTTATAAAGTTGTCGCTATGGTCTACTCTATACTAGAGTACCCCGGCCGTTTTATTTAGAAAAAGTACACGAATAAACCCGACACTAGAATAATTTGTTCAGTTGAAAAATCAAGTGCGCATGATCCTACCGAGCTATTAATAGAAAATAACTCTACTAGGGTTAACTCGAGTCGGTTAATAGCAAACAGCCTAGAAGTTTAATGTTTTTGATCTAACCTTTTTTCTTTAACTTAAAGTTCTATAATTTGTTTCGGTGACTTTTCCCGTACATTCTTACATATTTAACTAGGAAAAACCTGCGAGTTCGCGGGAGAATCAATCTTTGCGTTGCTTTAAAAAAAAAACACAAACACAAAAGCATTGGATTTGTATGATCTTACTTGGTTGTGCTTATCGCAAATTAAAGGTTCTATGGTATATTTATCTGTAAGTAAGTTCTCAGTTTATTGTCTCGTCTGCAAAGCAGTGTTACACTACCGTCGGCGGCGGCGTTAACTTTTTGTGTCAGGTTTTATGGGAGCACATCCATATCTCAAGAACTATAGGTCGTACATTGTGTCGTAGGTCGATATGCATATGCCTTAGTAGTAGCTTTGCATCGTTGCATCCCAATCTTTTGACCTTGACCTTGATTTTCCGGTTGAGTAACTGACAATTTCCAATATATATAAAAGCAGGGGTAAGGTTTTGCGAGCACCTCCATATCACAAGAACTATAAGTCCAAGGTTGATGAAACTTGGTATACGTATGCCCCAGTAGCAGCCTAGCACAGTTGCATACCATTTTTGCATATATTAGCAATGTTGAAGTTCTATAACACCTTTTGACCTGAGAAACTGAAAATCCTTATAATTGCAAAGTATAGCCACTGTGGAAGTAAGAAAGAATTATTGTTTCTGAAGGTGCCGGCCGGTGTTATATCTTGTTATCTTGGTTTTTGTTACCCCACCTGCTTATTAAACAAATGTCCAGTGGCAGGGTCAGTTTTAATCGACCGCTTCCACCGTATGGACTCGTGAGCGGATGAAAAGGTGATTCACGTACATGGAAATGGTTAATAACACACTTTGAAAAGGGATAAACGGATTAAAAACAAAACAAGGTATGTTTGAGTATCATTTTTCGTTACCCATTTCAACTATATATTAAATGCCATGGCTCACGGAACACTTGAAACCGTTCCCTTTCTTAAGATGCATGATATTTGTCGAAAGAATGTTTCAGTTTTCTTCCAACTTAATGACAAAATGATGTTACAAAAAAAATAACAATAAAACATATTTTTTTCTAATAAAATTACCCTTTTTAAGAATATAATGTGCATACACGTGCTTTTAGGGATATGAAATATCTCAAAACACCGTTTTTTTATAGGCACGGATCTTATAATAAAAGTTATGCCCGAAAATTAAAGTAACGCCGTCTGAAAAGGTTATCAATCGGTAACGCATATAAAAATGGTCAAGAAACAACAAATGATTAATGCTGGAAGGGATGGTTATATAACGATAAATCTTTCTCATTCCGAAAGAATCAATAACAACCTGTATTACTCAATTTGTAGATCTACTAGTCAGTGTCTATGTTGATGACTGTGGCTGCCAAGAGCAATGTTACACATACAGACTGCCGGGCAAAAAAAGATACAATTCAAATTGAATCATTTTTTTTTAAAAATACTGCTATGAAATAAAAAGTCGGGAATCCTAATTTTGGTAGAGCTCGTCAGGCGTAGGAAAATTTAATGTCTGGAAATTTGTTGTCATTTGAATTTATGAGAACTTCTTCTTTGAAAACATGTACAGCGTCTTCGGCTATTCCGTCAACTATTTCGATGCGATATTAAGCGTATTGAAACATGACAATGTCATATAAATCCATTTATTTTAAACATACGTTTTAGAATAGAAAGTATTTATCAAATACATTTTACACATATGAACCCGAAACACAAAACATGTCCATTTTAAAACTCTCTCTCTGACCCTTATAAATCGAAGGAAAATTCCTTGGCAAAAGTTATTTTCAAAGTCGACCAGATTGTCTGACATTCAACTCCCTTACTCACTTTAAAACAGTCCGCGTACAATTTTGTAAGCACTATACATCAATATCAATTTATTTCCTTCATTCAAGAATTAAGGAGTACATTTTTTTCAGGTAATATGCCAATAAGAAAGTAAAGCAGACTATAGCCCCATTTACATGCACAAATTATACATACGTATGTAAATATACATATGGGCAAATTTACACACGTATGTATAAGCAAATTTGCTAACCATTTACATGAGTTTTATGCTGAGGGTGTATTTTTATGAATTAATTTAAAAGTTGGCTTGGTCCATATTGAACTATATGTATATGGGCAGTGATCTCAGTACAGTCATTTTGTATACCCAATGATTTGCTTATGAAGGGATATATTTCTTAAATAAAGAATGTCTTTTAGGGCCTAACACCCCATTATGTCAATAATCGGCTTTTGGACCAAGGTTTTAAAAAGAAGAAAAAAGTCTCACACGGTCTCTCATTTTTTTCTTTATACATGTATCACCACTCGTAGCAAAACTCAATATTTGTCTATACACAAGCACCTGTGGTTAACATACTCTTCCTTTTTTAAATGTCTATAACAAGTCGGGATCATTGCTATGTTCAGTTTCTATGGCATGTCCTTGCTTTATTTTGTCTTCTTCTTTTTTATATGTGAGATAAATGAAATGGTTATGAGATTGATAATCCCAGTTCGGTAATACCTTCATTCATAAATTGGTGATATTGGAACCACCGTTATTCATAGTTACATGGTGTTTGACAGAACTATCAAGATATGTTGACCTACACATGCATATATTAAAGTACATACTAAGTAAAATAAAAATCCTATTTCCATGACGGAAAGGTGCTCCTTTGAAAAGATAGCAGCATAGAATTTCGGGCATAACTTTTGATCCCTTGATGATAATTCTTGATACAAGCAGTCTTATACAAAAACCAATGCAGTACTTAATAAAACAACTATCTTTTCTTTATAGTGTCAAAAGATTTAAGGACAAAGTGACGTCGGTGTAAACTAAACCATGTCTTGTTGTCATGTGCTTTTCTCATCAAGCAATTTCTATTCTATAGACTAAATTATAGAATTAAGCTTTCCGTCAGTCCGTCCGTCATTCTATATTGTTTGGTCTCCAAATCGTAGCTTTTGGAAACCGCAAGCTTTTAGGAAGAAGCTTATAGCTTTTTGGTCATAAGATCAAGATCACAAGTTAATTATGAAAAACAAAGAACAGGTAATGGTATTGGTTTCCGTATCATGATTGTCATTTACGCATATTAAGGGGTATAAAAGATGCCAATTGTATTTGAGGAACTGGGGTTCAAGGTCAAAAGTTGAAAAAGAAACTTGGATATTGTAGAGTGATATTGGTTTCCGATACATAACTTTTATACGCCTTGATATAATTTCATAAAACTTGTACGACATAGAGCTTATGATATACGAAAGACGTCTGTGAATTCTGGAGTCAATTGCTCAAAGGTCAAGGTCACAAGTTCAAGAAGAAGAAAATAAATCGAGCTATGCATTTATGTAGACTGCATTTACATGCTCAAAATTTAATCAAATAGCCCATGTAAATTTACACATAAATATTTACATCTGGTCCTGAGGTGATGTAAATTTACACCATGTGTAAATTTACATATGTAATTGCATTCACATGCAGTATTTGCACATATGTGTAAAATTACACACGTATGTAAATATACATACGTATGTAAAACTGTGCATGTAAATGGGGCTTATGGCTCAACCGACCAAAACAAAAATGTGGCACTAAAAGACAACAGAAGAGATATATTTCTCAATCAATACAAGCATTAATCTAATAATTCAAAATCAGTAGTAATGTGTGCCACTCTAGAACACTTTGACCCCGAGTTCATTCCCATAGACTCCATGTTAAATCGTTGCTATTTTTGGTACTGAAATACCCACCCAAGATCTCTAGCAGTAAAGTCGTGTGCAGTCATGCGGAACGGCGTCTCGTCCCTTTCTTTCGCCCCATTTTAGTTCGTCACCAGTTTCTATAATGTATTATTATCTCTTATCTTTAACATACCCTAGCCCTAATCCTAACCCTAATTTTTACACTAACCCTAACCTAATCCTAACCCTAGCCCTTACCCTAATCTTAACCCTAATCCTAACCCTAAACATCTTTTTGTTTTGTTAGTTTCGCCCTGTATGGACTCCTGTGTTGTGATACTCTTGTGTGGCTTATTCCGTATTGGCCTCTCGTAGACAGATTTCGATTTTGTTTGCATTTGGTGTAACAATTTTCGTTTTCAAGTCAAACTATTTGATCTCTTTCTTGTTTTTTTCATGTAATGTTGTATCTAAAACGCTTATATTAGCTCCGTTAAGGCTTAAAATGGGTGTCTTGGGGTTAGAATGGGTAAAATGGGGCTAAAATGGGTGTTTTGGGGGTAAAATGGGTAAAATGGGGAGGGGGTTATCGGGGCTGCTGCTGCTGCTGCTGCGGACAAGGGGGTGGCTGCTCTTGTTGCACTCCTGTCCATGATTGTTGGTAGTTAAGTTTATAGCCAAACGTTAACATCAAGCTAGGCTTATTTAAGACAATCAAATAAATTAAACTTCTACGCGTGCTATCTTAATTTCACAGCCTCTTTTCGTTTACCTGATAATTAAATTTATTTTCCAAACAGTAACACATATTTATGTAAAGATGTTTGTATAATTATGCAATTAAAGATTGGGTTATACATGTTTTTTTCGCCTCATGTATATGCAACAATTGATTAAAAAATATTTTATGGGAATGTAACAAATTTTGCTTTATTTACATTATTGTGTTGTAATTTAACACGCATTGACCCTTTTTAGCTTTTCTCACGTATTTTGTAACCTTTTCGCCCTGCGTTATCGGCGTATCGTCATTTACAAGCGATATATAAGATAAATGAACTCATTTATCATGTTAACACATTCCATGTGATAATGATTGTTCTAAAAATTTTGACCTGTTTGAGCAGAAATGTGTGTAAATATTTTTTTTCTAAAATGAATTCATATTTCAAATGAAGTATTGATTTTGTAAAGAGGTTGTGGAACAAATCGTTCAATAATGAATTATGATGCCAACAAAATTAAACACCTAAAGATATGAGGTGTTCCGTGCAATATCATTTGTTTTTATATAAGAATGGCTACTGGGCTTATTATAGACCTTTTTGATGACATATTGCTATTTTTGAAAATTTTGCCTTTTCAAAGTGTGTTATTAACCATTTCCATGTACGTGAATCACCTTTTCATCCGCTCACGAGTCCATACGGTGGCTTCGCAAATTTCTTATTTAATTTGTTGATGATCGATGTTTTTAGTTGTGTCTATTTTTTTTTTTTTTTAGTTGTGTCTACAGTCTGTAAGCCTTTGCAGCGACTATTAGAAAATTGTTATAGACTGGCTATGTGCCATGGGTCGTTAACTTCAACATGATTTTTATTTTTCTATCAAGCTGCAATTTTTAACGATAAAACATTTTTGCATACATTTTTATAGTAAATTTACCAATATAACCTATTATATAAAATCTTTTAAATATATAGCATAATTAATGGAAAAGTTTTGTGGGATTTTTTTTTGTAATTGTCAGAAAACAGGGGAAATAATTTCAATCATTCTAAACACGGTGGCTAATTCCGGAACGATGACGGCTATAGGTTTTCCGGATTAATTAATTAGGTTAATAAGCAAATTGCAGACATAATTGCACATGCGCTAATCAAATTTTTAAAGGGCACGACCATCCCCTGTTTTTGATATATGAAGATTGGTCGTAGCATTAAGACAACTAATAAATGTGTCAATGTAATAACGAGGTGTGTCCATATCTAGGTCCTTCTATACTTTATTTGACCTGATAATATGCCTTTAAGTTGTATATATACTAAGATTTTCTTCAAAAAAGTTCAAACTGTCCTGATGAACCTTAATGTCCTTCCGGTCTTCCAATTTTTCGACCCCCTAGCGTTTCTGATGAAGGTTAGTCCAGAAAAGCGCTTCATACACATTGAATGTTTTTTATCATTTATAGAAATAATATCGATATGTGGATCGTGCCTTTCTGACACATATTCCATATTATTTCGTTTTTAATCTACGGTCCTCTACGGTGGTTTCATCCGTAGCTGAATTTTGAACATGTTCAAAATTTGTCTTGGATATAAATGTTTTAAAATAGTACGTTTTAGAGCGGATGGATGCAGTAACAACATACAGATTACAAAGAATGATGCCGGATCGTTTCCGTAGCTGATCCGGCTTTAAATCCGTGAGTGTGTGACTGGGGCATAAATAAAACAATAATATAGAACAAAATGCTCATCTAGTAATAATGATCTTTGGGTTACCATGCCTTAATTTTGTTTAAACATCACGTTCACATTCGTTTAGGAGGTACATATTGATTGCGTTTGATTCATGTTGATTAAATTCCTAATGTACAACACCTGTTAAAAAACAGTGGTTATTGAAATATTAGTTTTGTTGTCCATACATTAAAAGGTTGTATTGATATGCTCTGTCCATGCACATGATGCATATGAAAAATGTTACATGTTATTAAAAAAGAATAAGTAATACTAGTTAATACAATTCAAACTCGACTCTTCATGGCATTGTTCCAATGTTTACGGCCTTTTGATAATTTTATGTATGCCCATGGCTCGTCCTTCTTTGAAATGCAGCCTAAGAAAAACTTTATTAAAACAAAATGTCTTTTACCGCAATTTGAGAAAATTGCAAATGCATTTATTTCAGAAATGGGGTTTATATCTGAAATCTGATAATGCCGTCTGAACACACAAATGTACAATAAAGGCATACATTCATACCAAATTTCATACTTGAAAGTACTATTTCGAACTCTTTAGATAAAAATGTAAAATGTTAGCGCTTTATATACAAAACGTATTAATTTATTTTGTATAATATTTTCTCTATAACAATCTAATTTAATTAAGGTAACAACAGAACTCCTGGACTGGAATGATCATTCTCATACATCTAAGAAGAAAAGACAAAACAAGGCAATGAAATTGAAGATCACAATAGACCAGTTTTGGTTTAAGCGGCTTATATGGTGCCAGTCCTTTTTGTCCCAAAGAGTGATAGGTTCATCGTTTCCTATCTAATATAAGAAATGCACCCTATATTGCTCACCAAAGTAAACAAGGAAAATAAACATTTATTGTTGTATATATATTTAATGATAGTATTTTTACAAGTAAGAACCGTTCTGTGTATTTTATTTCGCGTCAAAGAACAAAGCATTGTGATTTTTGATATTTTAAAAAGCATTTAGATAGACCCTCCTTTTTCTAAATGCGCATTGTGAAAAAGTTGTTTTTTAATTAGTATATCGATGTGTTTTTGTATATTACCATGATTACCACTCATTTGATATAAAACATATTTTTCATTGAATTAATATCATTCAAAAGAATGTTAAATCAATTCTGTACTGAGGTTTTAGCTAAAATATGCATTTGTAGTATTGAGGCTTGATCATCTGCCCATACGGGTGTCATTTTCTGAATAACCATCACTTGTTTTGGTCAGAATACGTATCAATGAGTGGTTTATGGTCATTGATAGCAAACATACATTGCAAATATGTCAACAGCGAAAAATGGCAAAAAATAGTGAAAAAAAGCCACGTATAGCATGTATAACATGTATAAAGTGTGTTTAGAAGAGCCCCCATATCGTTACTTCATCGATAAATATTACAATGTATTACTATTATACAACACATTTAACTAATATCGTACACATCTCCTTACAAAATTTATATTTATTCCATCTCATTATAAAAATTCTGCATGATTTATGTCTGTTCTAAAATAACGCATTTTTATCCGGTTTACAAGGTAAATTTGAAAGTTTAAATGTTTAACTATACCAATAAACAGCTGTTCCCCATGATAGACTTTCAATGCTATTTTTAAGACTTTTGTCTAATTTTGTTTTCTAGAAAATTTTACAATTCGGTAATTTTTAAATTAAATTATTTCCTTTATTTGACTTTAATATTTAGTATTATACATGGTTATTAAAAATAATACACAAATCTCTTCATGTAAACATAAACGTATAGATAAGTTTTAATCAAGGCCACTGGTCACACCGAATGCTGTTGGCTGTTTTCCATTACAGGTTTTTAAAATGTCGTTTATATTGTAGTTTGTGTCGCGTGCCGTACACTTATTCCACATCTAATTATCTTCTATGTCTTTTACAGAAACGGCATGATGAAACTATGTGTTTGTAAGTACATTTTCTTGTAACTGGAATATTTTGATCTTGTTCATCTTGTATTGTCATACTTTTATATTTTGAAAGAAAATAAGCGATTCTTGAATTATTCATTTTGATATCAAGAGTCATCAAACGCAGGATGTGTCCGCTTTGCCGTTTTGGTATTTGTAACAAAGCATGGGATATAAGTGAAAACCGATCATTGATTTAAAATGCCCAATTACGGAAAATCGATCACCGATTATGACTGCCTAAAACGGAAATTTTATATATATGTATTAAAATTTGTAACTTTTTATACGGAGAAAACCAAAATTGGTAGGCAGAAAAACTGTCTTTTAACTTGTCTATGAGAAAAAACATCTAAAGTCCTGAAATTTGTCCAGACTAAAAAAAATCATATTTATCTTGTTCTTTCAAGCAAACATTTTCTACGAAAGCCAATTGGTTCACTTTGGTAATTCGCTGGAATACGCGCTTATATCATAATTTACAAAAATTCTTTTTTATTATACAGCAGTAAATTTATGAACTGAAATGACAAATGATATAAAACTCTGTAAAAACCTAGAAGTTTTTAAATCAAAATGTTACGATTTTTACTTTTCGTAAAAGGAATTGTGATTATTTATTTTAATTTAATACATTGTATAATTTTTGCATGTTTCACAGCTAGCGTACCTTTTTGTATATATGTTTTTAATTTTATGTATTGTGTATTTGTTTTTATTTATGTAATATAATGTATACCTTGATATTTATGAGGCCCCCGATGAAAATATAACTTGTTCTAATTGGGTTAGCCTCTTTAAATAAAGCATTTACTTACTTACTTACTTACTATCTTACTATAATAGCGCGTGACCTTTGCGTACCCACGCGTTCACGTCGCGTGATAACGCGTTTCTAATCGCATACTAACGTGTTCCTGTCGTGATATATATAGAATATTATGTACTTTCCTTTTTGATACTATCTATATCTAGGTGAGTATCAGACGAGTCCGGTAGGACGAGTCTGATACGAGACTAGATGTAGATAGTATCAAAAAGGAAAGTATATAATATTCTTTTTATCGGTAATGACGTCACAGTTATCAAGTGCTCCCACCTGATATTTTCTTGTATCATGGACTGTCCATGATACTAAAAAATATCTGGCAAATGAGATCAAAGGAAAAAGCCGCTTATTACCGATAAAACGCTTTGCCAGCGCGTACTAACGCGTTACTAGCGCGTCACAGCGCTATCATATAGAAAAAGCATTATTTCGCGACCCGTACCTATCACTAAATAACTATCGCGTTATAGCGTGTATAGTGCGTTTCTAATTGCGTTATAACGCATTACCAGCGTAATAACGCGTTTCTAATCTCGTAATTACGAGTTCTGATCGTGTAATTACGCATTGCTAGCGAGTTGTAATATATTACTTATCGCGTAATATTGCGTTACCTCGCGAATCGCGAAATAATGTTTTTCTAATCGCGCAATGACCCGTACCTATCCCTAAATAACTATCGCGTTATAGCGTGTATAGTGCGCGGTTTCTAATTGCGTTATAACGCATTACCAGCGTAATAACGCGTTTCAATTCTAGTAATAACGAGTTCTGATCGTGTAATAACGCATTGCTAACGAGTTGTAATATATTACTAGCGCGTAATAGCATGTTTTTAATCGCGAAATAACGCGTTACCTTACTAGCTCGAGTAATAAACGCGTTACCTTATCAAAATAACGAGTTCTCGCGTTATTATGCATTGTTAGCGGGTAATATCACGTTCCTCTTGCGTAATAACGCGTTACTAGCGCAAAATAAGTTTTTTTATAACGCGCTTCTAATAATTGCGTTATAACGCTTTATTTTGCGAATACGCGTTTTTTTTACCACGTAATAACGCGTTTATAATCACGTTTTAACGCATTCCTAAACGCAATTTTAATCGAGTCATAACGCGTTCCTATCCTAAACGAATTTCTATCACTTAATAAAATGAATATATTGTCTCGCTTGCGAACCAGAGCGGGACAAGGAGTTAGCTTACTGGCGACGGCAGCCGCGTTTACTATCAATGAACACCTTCATATTTTAAAGAAATGTTAGACTTTAGACAAATTCTTTTGAACTTTGTTTTTACATTAATTTCATCTTTTTTCCTTTGCAGATATTCCAAGTTTAATGATTCTGTACTTTACATCAGTTACAGATGGTTAGTTTATTGCTTTTCATTAAAGTTAAAGATTCAATTACTTATATCCACCAATATCGTAATAATAATTAAAAAAAACAACATACAAATTGAAAAAAAGCACTTAAAAAAAGAAACCAAAACAAACGCAATCCTCCTCCCCCCAAACCTATTCTCTGGTTGGAGAGGGGGTGAGAATGACTTTGTCGTTTTCACGAAAATTTCTCTTTTTTTCCCTCCCCAATGTTCATCTTCTCCGCAGCAACACTGACGTACGAGGGTTCGGTTCCCCTAAACAAAAGCAAGTAAAAAAGTATACGTGTCCCGCATCACAACAAACTCTTTTTCTGAAAAAATGGCCAATCAAACAAAAAATGTTTAGTGGTTTCAATATTTCCACAACGACAGATATAGAGATTGGACAATATTGCGTAAGATTCAATAAGCTAGAGTTAAGTATAGGTCTAACGTGGAGAATTTGACCTTGCCTCGTTCCGGAGTGTAGTAAAAGCATGGTACTTTATCATTTTCAACCTTGATCCTTTTTTTGAAAATTGAAAGAGATTGACAGTTTTGAAGGACCTTTGGAATATTGTTCCAATTAAGAGTTTACTGTTGAAGGTAGAAAGGAGCTAAAATATTGGGTTTGTGATGGTTTTGGTTTTCATTTAATTAATAGTTATCTCCCTTTTTAAGCTGGTGAGTTGCGTCTAACGAGATAACAGAGCAGACAGGTTGTTCTGTTTTCATCAAGCTGTTTTAAGTACCAAAGGTGCTGTCCAATCTGTCCTTCGACTGCCCAGGTCAACAAAGCTAAAAATACATAACAGTGCAAGCTGTTCCGTACGGGAGCCAAACTGTCCTGTACAAGCTGCACTCGTTTTAAACTCGAGTTTAACCTGAATTGTCTAAAAATTTTCCCATTGCGGGGGTGGGGGGTCTAAGTTTTGATTTCTTGTGGATTCTATTCTATATTTTTTTGTATTTGTTTTTTGGTTTAATTGTCCATCGTTCACACGAATACGCCAAGAAATGCTAAATTCAGTAACCGCTGCTAATTTAAGCATCGCTATCGACACAAAATTGGATACATAAATTTGAAAGATAATGAAAATGAAACTTTTTTTTTTCAAATTGTACAAAATTACATTATTAAGTCCAAAAGATTTACTTATACATATGCCTTTAATTTATCATTTGCATTTCATTAAACTTACGTTCCTCATTTCCTCACTATTTTTGCTTCTATTATATGTTGTAATCTTTTATCATGCACTCATCATTCGTCTGCTTCGTTGTCTGTTAACTTGGATGTTCCACAAAGGTCCCCCTTTTTTCGTTTATAAATTAGGGACCCAAAAAGGGCCAAAAAATGCTGCTCTTTTGTTTGTTCCAAAAGTAACATTGGTTCTGGTTAACCAAATGCTGTGAAATTTTACAGTAATTTTCTATACTAGAGATTGATTTTGGGGTCCTCACTTTATTTGCTTAGAAATTAGGGACACAAAAGGGACAAATAATTCAAATATGGTTGACCAGCTGCTATGAACTTTGACAAGGATGTTCCTAACTATTAGATCATAGATGGAATTTATTTCGGGGGTCTCCTTTTTTTCATTCATAATACAACTTTTTTTATTTCTGGTCCGATTTTTTTCTTGCAAGACAATTGGATACAAAATGGAGGATTAATTAATTAATATTTGTCAAGTAGTAGATTAACGTAATGGGGAATTAGTTTTTGTTACCACCCAACGCGTCGGAGGGACCGTCCGTCACGTTTTTTGTGGGTGCAACTCCTCGGACACTATACTGAACGGATGTTGCTGAAACTTTACACACTGATAGGGTACTATTAGTAGGTGATCATACCATATTTGAAATTTTCAAAATGGCCGCCGTTTCCATGGAAACGGGGAAGAAATATCAAAATATAGGACATTCAATATCTCGGTTACCTAGGTGCACGGGTCTCTGAAATTTAGTAGGCTGATAGAGCAAAGGGTACTCTATAATAATACAAAAAAAAACAATTGAAGCAATATTTACAGTTTTCGAGTTATTTACGAATTCGTGATTTTCCGGTCCAAAAAATGGGACTTTGTCAAACATTTTTGTGGGTGCAACTCCTCAGATACTACTGAACGGATGTTGCTGAAACTTTACACACTGATAGGGTACTATTAGTAGGTGATCATCCCATATTTTGAAATGAACAAGATGGTGCAATTCATTTTCGCAATTTAAAAATGCGAAATTTCGTAATACATTTTCCCTTCACCGATTTTGAGGAAAATGGATATTCCATTTAATTCGGGAATTGCGAACAAGTTAGCGTACTTAGTGAATTTCCAACTTTTTATGATTGGACAAAACTTAACTGGAAGATCTGTCGTTTCTCAGAGAATATATCGCTCGAATTTACATACCACACAACTTTCATGCGGCGACGGGGGACACATGACTACGCGTAGCAATCTTGTTCGTTATCAAATAAGGGGCAAATAAGGCCAAAATTAAAACTTGTATTTATTGTCTGAACTCATTCCTTTGCTAATTAGTTTTTGACAAGCGGTGGACAATTTTTGTTACCCTCCCCATTGCTGTTTGGGGCCAAAAGGGAAAGATATGAAATATAGCAGATACACTTAATTAGGACCAAAAGGGGTTATGTTTTTATTACTAATGTTTAGCTCAACTGAACCAAAGTTATTGCCATTACTTGGCGTCTGTCGTTGTCTGTCGTTCGTTTATATTTTTTTCAATGATCTTCTACTCTTTAACAGCTGAACATGATTTAATAAAACTTAGTATGATTGATCCTTAGCGTGTCTTGCACAACAGTTGTATTTTGATTTTTGTTCTGTCAAAAAATATGGATGCCGTTGCTATAAATAGACCAGAGGGATAAGACTACCTTTTCAGGCTTGTAAATTAAAAAGTAAAAAATATAGAGTTAAACTGATGCAAAATTCATCTTCAGCATTAAAAACTATACAAAAGTCCTCATTGGGTCGTATTTGTCAGATAACCCCTTATATGGGTTACGGCCCTTTAAACATTGAATATGACATTTTTGCTCTATGGACATGATAGAATGAAAACTATTTCGAATAGAGAAAAGCTGTTGCTTGCTTAAATGTTTAGTTCATAAAGCTTTACAAAAGACTCCATTTGGTCAAAAATGTCAGATGACCTGAATAGGGGGCTAAGGCACTTATGAGTAAAAGACAACTTTTTTTCATGTTTGCCCTATGGAATGAAAACTATTCCCTATAGAGAAAAGATGTCGTTTGCTTGATAAAAAACCTTAAGCTTATTGAGCTATACAAAAACATCCATTAGGTCAAAGATGTCAGATGACTCCTTACAGGGGTTACAACCCTTTAAAGCTAAGGTAAAACATATTGTTTTTTTTCGCGTTTTTGTCTCTATTCCCTATAGAGAAAAGCTGTTAGTTGCTTGGTAAAAAAACCTTGAACTTATTGAGGTTTACAAAAACCTTCAATGGGTCAAAGATGTCAGATGACCCTTTACAGGTTTAGCGACCCTTTAAAGGTGAAACATAATGGTTTTTTTCATGTTTTTTTTCGTATAAAAGGGAAACTTTTGCAGATATATAGAGAAAAGCTGTTGTTTGGTTAAACCTCTACAAAAATCTCTAATAGGTCAAAGTTGTCAAATGACTCCATATAAGGGTAATACATGTACCAGGTGAGCGATTCAGGCTTCTGTGAGCCTCTTGTTTGGATCTGCTTTAAAAAATCTATTGAATTTCTTGTGAAATGTGGGTGGAGAGTCCACAAAAGTTAACTTTGCCAATCCACCATAAGCTGCATGAGTCCTGAGCAATAATATTGACTATCCATATTTGGCCTCAAACGTACAGGGTTTGACATGTAGCGGTCGTATCATGCTGCGCTCGGCAAAGGTTTTTATTACTTATACTATAGATCTAAACTTACATATTTTTTTTGTGGAAATGCAGTTGTTTAAAAGTGAAGTTTACTGCTGTATTAAAATCTAAGTATTCGGTAAACAGGAAATAGAAACCTTCGGTATACACCATATGGTACTATAGGATAAAGCTGTATACAACATTTACAAGATACAATACCCCAAACTGTGACGAAAATTTTGCATGTATGTACAATATGTGTACCGATGTTCGGTGCAGGAGGTAGATGACCTAGGAGCGTAAAATTGCAATACACCATATGGCACTTTAGGACAAAGCAGTATACAAAATAGCAGACCTCTAACTTAGTCAAATATTATTATTAATATATTATCGGTATTATGACTTTTTCGTGAATTTTAGATACGCTTTTAATATAATATAAATGTCTTTGGGTCTACCAAAAAAACCTATCATGTCCTATAACATCATTCAATGACTTATTATTTTAGGTAAGTGTTTGCAGGTTGATATTTCAACATGAGGTTATAAGGGGGGTATTTTTTGGGGTCATTTTTCTAAAGGGGGATTAAATTTTCTAATGAAATAATTTGGGGGGATCAAGAAAAAATGATAAGCTTGATTTCAAAATGACCAGCCCCCCTCCCTGGTAAAAATGATAAGTCTTTAAAACAGTCATGATCATTTTCATTTTCAGAACACCATCATCTATACCGTCAACAATACCGCTGTCACCATCTTTACCAACTTTAACGTCTTCATCTTTGATGTTTTCTTTATTTTTTTTCCATATACAAACTTTCTGTTGGAATAGTTCATTCTATTTCTTTTCATACTGAAAAATTAATGGTAAGCTTGATCAAACAAGCTGATGACAGCATGTGCTTCTTATAACGCGATTTATATTAATTTTAAGTCTCTTCTGTGACTAAACAATCATCACAACGGATATATATATACGCTTTATGTCACTTAGTATGATTATTTCTATTTGTAAAAATGTGTGTTATATATGGCACAAATATAGTATGATATCGGTTGATTAATTTACTCTCAACAGACCGACCAACAGACCGAGTTCATTATAGCCGACTCACCAACAGACCCAATTTAAGGCAAAAACATAATGCCACAAAAACGTATGTCTGTCGGGTTTCTTTTCTTACACGTACAGTTTTATGTCAAACAATTTAAGTTGTATTTTTCGTAAGCCTTTCGACTTTATTCTAGGAAAAAACGCTGTAATGTTTACATTTTCGAATGACAAAATTGGTATACCCTTTCACATATACGACATTTCCTTACGAGTTTTTACGAGTTTTCAACTCTTATTCGATCGCAAAGACTCGTAAAGCACTCTTTGTTACTCGTTAACAGGGTTTTCTAGCTCGTGTGAAATCGTAAGAACTCGTGAAAGTTTTACGAGGATTTTTGACATGTCAAAAATCCTAGTAAGACTTTTACGAGTTGAAAGAAACAACAATGTCATAATTTAACTGGATAACTCGTAAAGAAGTCGCAGAGATCGTAAATCACTCGCCTTTACTCGTAACTAACTCGGGAAGACCTGGCAAAGGAATTCTTTTACGAGTGGTTTGCGGATTAGTTACGATATCATTTCCAATATCACAATTCACTCGTAAAGACGTCGTAAAGGCACCGTAACATGTTCGTGAACACTTCGAAAATAAAATTCGTATCGTCTCTGGACGGGAGTGCTAAACATTCCTGCACAACTGACGAAATCGTGACAACTCGGAAATAGATCGTAAAAGGTTGCCCGGAAG
This sequence comes from Arcuatula senhousia, assembly GCA_963971305.1. Classification (NCBI taxonomy): domain Eukaryota; kingdom Metazoa; phylum Mollusca; class Bivalvia; order Mytilida; family Mytilidae; genus Arcuatula; species Arcuatula senhousia. The sequence continues at coordinate 42,959,949 of OZ020307.1, read as the reverse complement.
AAAATCTTGCAAGAACTCGTAAAACATCGTAACAACTCGGAAGAGAATATCGTATATATGTGAAGGGGGAAGTCGAAATATCTCGATGAGAACCACACCTTTCCTAGTTCTCAGTTAGCCGAGTGAAGGTGGTGATATCGGACTGGTTAAATAGAAAAAAAAGTACTCTCCTACACATTTCACTATTCAGTAACTAAATTTCAATCAAGTTATACATGTATATTAAAAAGACAAAATATCTTTGTTTTTCTGCATAGTTTTGTAAAATTCCATGATCAAAAGTTTGTGTTTCTCTTTGCACACAAATGCAATTTTTATTAATTTTAATAATTGGACTGGTAAATGTTTATTCTTGTCTTTAGGACTAACATGCATGACTTGTACCAATGCAGACAGTATCTATGATTGTTTGTTTTCCAGTGCATCATGCAAACCACAAACAGAAGTAAGTCGAACATAGAATTGTTGAATTGTATTAGTGTTTTAGAAATGAACAGATAAAAGCCAAGTATGCCATGTTGTATAACTTAGGGACGGACCATTTAACTTGAAAGGGGGGGGGGCTTGTTTTTTTTTTTGTTTTGATCAGAAATTTTTTTTCCGCGCAGAGCGCGTACAAAATATTTATTTTTCGAAGGCGTCGCGACAGAATATTTTTTTTCATTATCAGCATTATTTTTTATAGCAGAAATCCTTCTTCAGAATATTTTTTTTCTGACCCTCAGCTGCCAAAATATTTTTTTCATCAAAAATAATTTTCAGAATATTTTTTTAGGAAAAAACCAAGGCCCCCCTTCAAGTTAAATGGTCGGTCCCTTAAAGGTAAAGCCAAATCACAATATAGCAAGAATACAAAATTTCTAAAAGCCATTCTTAGTCAAAAATTCTTCTTTTATTTACGTAAAAAAGAATACAATAAGGAGACCGAACATATTAATATTGAAATTATGTGCTTTCCGATAATCAAGTAGGACACAACATTCTTAAATTTTGTTCGTTGGATGGATCCTTTATACAAGAATGATGACAAGCTTCAAGGCTTAGCCCCCCTCCCCCCAAAAAATTCCTTAATATTTTATTATAGTGTCACATATCGATGAAACATATTTAAACAAATATTACAATAACAATAATTAAAAATACCAAATAGATTATGAGACACTTATGTACAGACTTCACTAAAACTTTGAAAATTTTATAAATGCATCTTGAAATCCAGTGCGATTCGGAATAGCCTTAAGGGGGGCTTTGAAATTACATATCCTTCTAGGACAGTGGAATTCCAAATTACACTGGGATTTTCCATATCTTCTTACAAGAGCGATTCCAAATCGTCCTAAAATCTTATGAGTAAAACGAAATTTAAATTATGCTTTTCTGATATAAATACATGTATGAAATTGAGTGATTGTTTTAGTAAAAGACAATACTTATTTCAATAATTAAAAGAGATATGTATTTAATTTACCAGGATTCCATATCTCCCTGATAGATTTCATCAGAGCAACTCCAAACTGAAATACCCTATGTATTTAGATCGAATCGGAATCAACCTATTACGATTTGGGATATCACAAAATACAATACCAAAACGAGTATAAAAAAACGGTTAATTTTGTTACGATGTATATCGATTTTTCAAGGAGTAACGTCTCATCAGCAGCATTTGAACCAAACATTGGAAGGTCGATAACCAAAAGCATTAAATGAAAAGTACTCAAAGACAAAGGTTCGAACGAGGAAAACATATCCAGTACCGAAGATATCAACCATGTGCAGTACAAGGATAGAGACCTGGTGTTTTAAACAATTTAGAATTTAACAATCCGGAATTTCAATAACAAAAAGAATGTTAGAAATTTTATGGTTAATTCGTGTCAGACAAGTCTGACGACCAGACTTGTGATTACCCTCGGACCTCTGGTCCACCAGCAGCGGTAATCGACCCAGCGATTTCAATTTCCATGACTTTCATATTCATTTCCGCTATACAGAACAGGGAAACAGACGATGAACATCCTTTGGAATAAGTTTGAGATACCGTTCAGTTTTAACACTTGTTTTATATGATCAATAATTTCGTAGTTGATTTCCATTTAGACTGTTGTTGTCGTCGTGATTACTTATTGATATATCGTTCACTATATCGTAACCAATATTAATTTTTTACACAAAACTAGTTACTGTTGCATACCATCCCTTCCTTGGGTTTTTAGTCCAACCAGATATCTTCTGTGTTAAGCGTACATATACGGCATAGTAACACTTACTGAAAAGGAATTGAGGTTGTTTCCAATAAAGAATAAATAAGTTAGAAAGTCGTATGATGTGATCAAAGCTGTCAGGAATATCGGTCATGCACTTTGACTATTGAAGGATTTAAACGTGTGATCCCTTTGCTTTCGTCTGGTTGTTCAAAATTACAACAATATGTTTCCGTGAAAATGGGTCATCAAAGTATGCAGCTTTTAGATTTATACCGCTTTTATACCCCGCCACACGAAGTGGCGAGGTATTATGTTATACCCTCAGTTTTTTTCGTTGTCTGTCTGTCTGTCCGTCCGTCCGTCGAAGGTTTCCGACCAATAACTTGAAAACACGTCAAAGGATTTGAATGATATTTTTCACAGATGTTTAGTCCAATAAAATACATGTCAAGTCCGATTTCCAGTATGATCTAAAAATGAGTTTTCGAGGCCACTTTGAAAAATCAAATTTCATGAAATTTTGAGTTTCCGACTGATAACTTGAATACGCATCAAAGGATTTGAATGATATTTTTCACAGCTGTTAAGTACAATTAAATACAGGTCAGGATCAATTTCCAGATCTGAAAAATTGTTTTTGAGATTGACCACTTTGAAAAATCGAATTTTATGAACTATTGATATATCGTGGCGGGTCCCATTAGATGTCATATTTTTCATGTTTTGTTTTGTTACAATTTAAATATGTTTCCACATGTCGTCGTAATAGACTTTGATATTTGTTTTTTTATTAAATAGGAATGTTATTTGGAACAACTGATTTTACCTAGTTTAAAGCGTGTATGGAATGCTGGATGTAGAGATAAAAATGCAAGTAAATCTTGTAAATATATATGCATTTTTAATTGAAAAGGTAATTATGATATTATACAATGTATTGAATGAACTGGACCATCAGCGTTAAGTTTTTCATTGATTTTCGGCTGTCACATAAGACTCTTTATTACAAGAAATCACCGCTAACTGAGAACTCGGTTCGTTAGTTTAATTTTATATGGAGGCTATATGGAAAATGGTTTTTTTTGTAAAAAAACATAAATTCAATTAATTGTAAAAAAAAACCCATAAATTCAATTAATTGTAAAAAAACCATAAATTCAATTAATTGTAAAAAAAAAACAACAACAACAAAAACTGTCAACTAAAATGGTATTCATTTGTGTTTATTTTCAACTTGCCCAGAAGTCCGATTTTCGATAAAACGCAAAGGCACTATAGCAGTATACTAATAGTATAATGCATGTTTTAACAAATAAACAAAGTTTTCACTGCTTTAGAATTCAAAAAGAGATTTAAAAGGTTTTTCTTAAGTTTGAAAATATGAATCCAAACAACAAACAGTGATTTTATGTTATTAAGTCATAAAAAATTGAATTTTACTTAACAAATATGCCGGGTTAAGTTTGTTGGTGAGTCGGTCACCAAATTAAAGCCTGAGTTAATTAGTCAAGGCAGAATGATTGAAAGCAATGTAAAAGTAACAGGGCAAATTGGAATCCAGGGGGATCTGGACCCTCCCTAGGGAAATTGGAATTCCAATTTCTCTTAGAACAAGTTGGAATTATGATTTGCTCTTGATTTAAACCAGTGCAAATCAGAATTCCAGTTTGTCCAGGGAGGAATTAAGTTTAGTACATTTATTATCACTATTATTAATTCATAGAATTATTTGCCATACATTATTTTAATTTTTTTATTTGATATTTTATATTATATTACTTAATTTAAATAATAGAATCTACATAGAATGGTGCATGTTTAGGAACAGACCACTTCACTTGAAAGGGAAGCCTTGTTTTTTTATTTAGGTCAGAATTTTTTTTTTCATTATTAGCATTATTTTATATAGTAGAAGTCATTTTTTTCTTAGTTATGCTCTGCTGCTGAAATGTTTTTCATCAAAATAATTTTCAATGCTTTTTAAACTTTTAGTATCTTAATCTCTACGTAATATCTCAATATACCACTTAAATACTCCATCTTTATTTATTAAAAAATGGAGAAAAAAAAAACAAAAACACAAAACATACATTCACATGGTTTTTAAAGTCTTTTGCTACTTTTCATTTCACTTTATTCTGGACCCTAAGTATTATTTGGTACAAATTTTCTTGGTAAACAAATAATAATACAGCCTGGCCTTAACAAAATTTGTTATCATGACTTAACTCTACCAATCTATGTATCTCATAACATGTATAATTATCAAATAATGTTTTTCTATTGTGTAACATTAATATTAAAGCAATAAGTCAGGGGGACCAAGATTCGTCCTTGGGTATATCTGGGTATCTCAATTTGTCCTAGGAGAAATTGGAATTCCGATTTACACTGGATTAAATCCAGGGTAAATTGGAATTCCAATTAACCCTAGGAGGATTTCGGATCGTCCTGGATTCCAATTTGCCCTGTAACATATATTTTAAATTTTGTAACGCTTTAATAATTTAATCTAAATATTGTATTGATCCACGTTTAAGATTATTTCTAATTTTGAGATTTGATATAGGTTTGCTACGACGTGAGACATATCTGTATATGTATTCTTATACATTTGTATATAAGAATTCTGAGTTGTCTTATTAAGTCGTCTTAACAAAGGACATGGTACGGAAAGGGCCATATTTGGCCTCCTATTTTATGAAAAATTAAGTCTTAAGTGATAATTAACTAGAAAATGTGTCTATGAGCCACAGGATGGCCCCCCGTCCTTGAAATATCATTGACCCTCAATGTGTATTACCTGGGATATGGACCTTTATCAGGGAATTGATCAAAAATGGGTAAGATATAGGTCACTGTGACCTTATTTCTGGTGGGTGGTGCTGTGTTACCACGACTCATCTAGAAGTGAAATATCATTGACCACTAACATGTAGTATTCGAGATATGGACCTTAACCAAGAACTTAAGTCATTCATTCGTAAAATATAGGTCACAGTGACATAATTTTAGTGGGTGGTGTCACCTAACCCAAGACACATATAGCGGTGAAATAAGTTATGGACCTTAACAAAGAACTTTACCGAAGTCATTAATGCATAAAATATAAGTCACAGTGACCTAATTTCTAGTGGGTGGTGTAGCCCTACTCAAGACCCATCTGTTGGTGAAATATCATTGACCACCAACATCCAGTATCGGAGTAATGGACCTTAACCAAGAACTTAACCAATGTGTTACGGACAAACGGACGGACGGACGGACAAGGGTAAAACTATATGGCCGATCAACATACGTGGTCTGATCATAAAAATGCACTTCATATATGGTGTAAAACGGTTCAAATGTATGAATATGCTTTTAAAAATCCAATAATCTTCTCAGTTTTTCAGTTTTATAGACACCTAAAAAATCAATAAAATCGCGGAAAATGCTGATTTTTAGAGCTTAAATTGTTATTTTCAAAGGCCTCCGCCTACATGACCCTCTTTAAATAACTGATCTAAACTATAATTGAAGTGAATTTTAGAATTCAGTAACAAATTTTCTGGGTCAAGAAGGCGGAGACATCTAAAAATTGAAAAAAAATGACCCAAATTTGTCAAATTTCAGCCAATTTGACAGAAAACTTACATAAATTATTTGGTTTATTTTAACATCCTGTTTTCATCAATGTCAAGTGATATTCTTAAAATAAATATTAGAACCAGTTTGTACATAAACCTGAACTTCTAAAAGCATATGAAATCATTTCCAAAACAATTTTGTATTTTTTAGTCATACATGGGGCCAAATATGGGCCTTACTGTACCTTGTCCTTTAGAGAAACTAAATCAATCTGAAATAATGCTTTTAAATAATGCTTTTGCACCGTTTTCTTTTCCCTACTTGATCATGAACATGTCCGACCAATCAAGATAAAACTTACTGAGGTGGTAGGGGATTACTCAGGAGTGTATTACCATTTTTTGAAACTTTCAAAATGGTCACAATTTTTTCATTCACTCCTCTCACAATAAATATATTAATTATAACAAAATTCCAGACAAAAAGATTTTTGTCTGATTAAATGAAGCCTCAAGGTCAAGGCATATTCTAGGTCATGATTAGAATGAAATACTATCCAAGGCTATTTATGGCAAATTCTTTGTTGTCCATGGTATACCTAGGATTAATTGATATTTTTTAATTTTCGTTCATATTTTTTCTATATAAAATGTTTAAAATTTTGAAAGCGTATTAGAACGAGATTATTTTAGGTAGAACTTTCCTTTGAAAAAATATATGCTTCTCTTGTTACAAATCCGCGTTTGACAGAACCAGTGTAACTGTTCAAATTTTGTTTCAATGCCTGTTCCTGTAAAAAAAATGTTGTACATTTCTTTTTATTTTGTCTTTGTGCTATAATCATGCCAGTCGAGACGTTCATGTTCAAATCCTAATTCATGATGAACTTGTCACGTCGACATATAGACCATGTTTTTGTATTTCCATTTTTTTCTTACTATATATTTATATAACCAACGCCTGAAAGAACTCTCTGTATTTCTAAAATGACAGAATTATCCGACAAACCTCGTAAACCACGGGCGATTGCAGAACTTCGAAGACCAACAAGACGCGAAAATATGACTGATCTTATCCCATTTGTCAGTACTCATAATCCGTGTAATCCGAACTTTATTACTAAAAATAGAATTAAAGTACAACTGAAACTTCTCTAGGAACAAATCATAGAAGTAAACAACTTCAAAAAACTTTATAATAAACAGAAAGTACACAAAAACGTACATTTTATGTAGAAAAAATAGGAACGAAAGTTAAAAAAAAACCTATTTAATTAGATAAATATTAGATATCATTGTGTTGGGATTTCAATATAGCAAAACAGCGAGCAGCAACCGCTGGTCACATTGAAGGCTGTTGGCTGCTTTCCGTTTGGGATGTTTTAGATTATCGTTAATATTGTACATTTGTAGGTTATGTTACAGCTATTCCACATCTCATTATAGTCTATCTAGATAACTTTTAAATGGACAAACTGCAAAACTAAATGACTTAACACATATTAACTTCTCAAACGGCAACTAATCTCAAATAGCAACTAAATGACTTTTAAATTAACCTAAATGAGCTATTTTCCCTCACGATAAAACAATATAAAGCTACTTCATAAGCGATGTCGATCATTATGAATTATTGTCGCTTGAAATTCAACTTTATCCACGCAATTCCCCTATTACTTTAATACCTAAATGGGTCAATCGCTGCAATATGTCTTTTGAATGTCAAAATTCCGAAAGGGCAAGATAAAACCAAAACGAGTGTAGAAAAAAAAAACAACTTGGAAAGATGGAAAAAACAGACAATACCAAAAGCAACTGAATATAAAACAATCAACTATTTATGCAAACAAAAATCTTAAAAGTCTATCCGGCGCTTTTTTAATGGTTAATTCAGCGTGGCACATCTGGCAAAGATGGAAAACCTATACATCTACACTCATCTGAGAAATAAAAATCCCAAATATGTCCAAATATATCTATTGTTTGCTTTTTTAAATATTTGGTACTCCTTTGCATTATATTAAAATATTACCACTCTAATCTTATCTCAGACCAAAATATTACTATCATGCTGACTGTATAATTTTACGCTCAACAGACCGATCAACAGATCGAGTTCATAATACTAGTAACCGATTCCCCAACTAAACAAAAACTTAATTAATGCCACTAAAATGTATGTCTGATTTTTTTTCTAGTAATATGCCACACATACTTGATGTACGATGTAAGTTTCTTTTCTCGTAAGACATTCGACGAAATTCTAGCAAAACGTAGTTATATCTTCCAAACACTGTTTGGGAGATATATTGTTTTTACTCTAGGGTTTAAAAAAATTCTCCCGTTAATGAACTTGTCCGCACGGTTTCTCAAAAACTACTGAATAGATCGTAATGAAATTTTGTATTGTGATAGAGCGGTACCCAAAACACCTTTGGGTGTTCAGAATTTTAAAAATTGCTGCCGTTTCCACAGAAACAAGAAAAGGGTCATAATATAGGACATTGTAAATGTCTCGATCGATAACCTAGGTGCGAAGGGTTCTGAAATTTTGTAGGTTAATAGAGCAAAAGAAGCTCTTCAATAATATGAAAAAAAATCTGAGGCGATTTTTACGGTTTTCGAGTTATTTACGAAAATGTGATATTTCAGGTCCAAAAATGAGCGATTTGTCAAAATGCTTCAATTTCAACAAAACTTGGTATATAGGGGTTTTATATGATGGTGTAATAGGATAAAAGGGAAAACAATAAGAATATTCATGTTTTGTAGACCACAATAACATTCGAAGCATTTCCCGATATAAAATGACCAGAGCAAACACTAAAAAAAATTCTACTTAAAACTCTACAAATGTTACTTATTTTAAGTATTTCCATTAGTAGGGAAAGTTGTCAGATGGTTAAGTAATAATACTTGGTAACATGTAAGTAGTTGATATTACTTGTTACTATAAGTAAAAGTACTTTAAGTATTACTATTTGTAAAATACAATAATTACTTGAAGTAAAACAAAAATTTTGATTTAGTAATTCAACTACTACTTGTGTTTTACTACAAGCATTACTTTATGTTATGTTATCACTTGGTTTACCATTACTTGCAGTATTTGCATTATAGTATTACTTACTTCAAACATTCCAAATACTTTACTTACAGCAATCTTTAAGGATTACTTGTAGAAGTTTATAAAGTTGAAGCTATGATTTTGTTTATTGGTTCAATAAAAACACAATATTCAAGGTTTATATCTTGGGTATTTATAATTATGATGTTTTAAAAAGTTATTAATAAAAGTTAATCATTTCAATACACGCGTTGCGCATTTGCGGGATTGGTCACTAATTTAACCAAAAGAGGAGGAACTGGTAAAAAAAACTGGTTCCAACATGCTAATGGATGAAGAAAGTAATTATTTATTTCCGTTCAAGATTGATTTTTTATGGGTTGGAAATGTTGATTGTTGGTTTATTTGTCAGTTGCCAATGATTTTTAACCTATATGTTAACAAAAACCCTGGTATCTATGGGATACCTCAGTTAACTGGGGTTTACTGGCAGCTATCTGGGGGTTTTCAGAGCGAAACTCTTTATTACATCAGGTATTGAGAGTTATTTCAGGTAACTGTGAGTTTCCTATCAGCTCTCCCATGGATACCACAAAAACTCCTGTTATTAAGAGTTTTTAAAAATAATTCATTGAAAGTTTAGCTTTGTATTAGTTTTTTAGCTATTGATAGTTTTCAGCTTTACATTGATAAATTCTGCTTTCAGTGAGTTAAATAGCATTAACTTGCAATATCTGAGGTAGAAAGGGTTTAATCAGGTATCTATGTGATAGCTGACAGCAAACCCCCAGTTATCAAGATAACTCTTAATACCTGATGTAATTGAGAGTTTCGTCCAGAAAACCCCCAGATAGTTGCAGTAAACCCACAGTTATTTGAGGTATCCTATAGATACCAGGGTTTTTGTTAAAATGGCGTGCCATTTATATGTTGAATAATTACAGAAGAATCGTTGATAGAAAATACTGTTCCGAATCCCTTTGTACCATGTTGAATGATGTCGTTTTTCCTCCCGTGACCCCTGATGACCTCGTCTAAATGACGAGTCAAATCCGGAACGGGTATATTGTGCTAGGCTGGTACCCTGCTGTTATCTGAAGATAAATTTCATCACTGGGTCATACCGGCTCCTTCTCTGGGTTTATTCACGTTTCTCCAACATTTGATAACTAGCAATAACAACATCCAATTAAGGGTAGGGATTAAGGGGCCCTCGTAAGGATTGCTAAGATTTGTCTTACCTGTACTTCACCTGTAAATTTGGTAGAATAAAGGCTTATTGTTTAAAAGAAAAAAAAATGAAAATCAATATAATTTAAAGGTCCCGAGGGTAATCACAAGCCTGGTAGTCAGACTTGTCTGACACGAATTACCATAAAATTCCTAATATATTGTCGCTGAAATTTCCGATTGTTAAATTCAAAATTGATGAAAACACCAGGTTTCTTTCCTTGTAATGCACATGGTCGATATCCTCGGTGCTGGATTTGGCTTCCTTGTTCGAACGTTTTGGTTTTGAGTACTTTTCGCTTTCAACTGTTTTGGATTTTGACCTTCCAATGTTTTGGTTTAAATGCTACTGATGAGAGGTAACTCCTTGAAATATCGATATATAGCATATCCAAATTAACCGTTTATATCTGCGTTTTGGTATTTGTAATTTTTAAACAAAAAAATCGTTTAATTTCAATAAAATAAAATGTATATATTTATATAAAAAAAATGATTTAATGATTTTTTCGTTTTGCATTTTGATATTAATTTAATATCCTTCAGCATAAAATATTAAATTATAAATTTATAGTATTTAAAAAATATATCTTCTTCGATCACTTTGAACTGCTACGCGTTAAGCCGCACGTTGAGCCTTTTCTTCACTGACTGAAACTGCTACGCGTAACGCCGCACATTGAGCCTTTCCAAAAACATACTTCTTCCAATACACTTGATGCATACATGGAGTTCTCATATTTTAGATAAAAAAGATATAATAAGTCCATGATGTACATGATGGAAAATCAAGAAGAGGTCTTAAAAGACAAAAGAGGAAAAAGGGACCACTTCATGACCCTGCAACCGCATTATTACGTTACAGCCAACGTGTGCAGACGTTAAAAAAAACGTTTATAATATCTATGATCATCTATAACATAACATGCTTTCCTTTTGGTTTTTAGTTGTTGTGTTTTAACATTGATCTGAATTGGATATTTAATATTGGACATTTGTAAAAAAAAAAATAAGCGTACGCTTATTGTAAGGAAATATCATAAAATATTGGTTTTTGGCGTTCACTTTCGTATTCTATTACAAAATAAAACCAATATAAAACTATGCGTGAGCTATTTATGTCACGTTTCTTATGCAGAATAACTCAGTTAGCTCCAGCGAAATTCCCTGGACTTGACTTACCCTGAATCTTTTCCCGACAGCAAGTGGAACTGCTGCCCTTCCAGAACATATGAGGTCACCTTTGTTTGAAAACACAGTTACATCGATTATAGACCCAGAACATTCATGCAGATTCCTTGACTAGCAGTTTTCAGTCCAAAACTACATAGACTAAGCGTCCTTTTGCATCCAAGAACTTTTTAGTAAAACGTTCACATCTTTCCAAGCGACAGTGTTTTTTTTTCTGTATAACTATATTTTTAATTGCTTTTATGGAAATATTATTTTTCCGTCCTGGATTATGCGTAATGTTATATTGTTTTAGTTGAAATAATTAAAGATATTCTGGACATTCTTCATATGAAGAAACGGTTTCTTTGTATTAAAAAGTCAATACCCGTTAAAATTGATATTAGAAAAGGTAGAAAAAACAAAAACAACAAACAAACAAAAACAATGCAAAAGTACAAGGATTCAGAAAAAAATATTCTTCAAAAGAACTTAATTTAAGGCAACACCCTTAAAAGTCAACATAAAAAGAAAGTAAAGTTATTAAATAAAAAAAATATAGAAATATATAAGATATCAAAGGTTTAGAAAAAAATATTCATAGCATTCTTCAAATGAACTTAGTCTTAATTGCAAATCCAATTATTTAGAAAATGCTGAATCACGTCAAACTGGAACCAACCTATATGCACAAACAATACAAAAAAAAAATAAAAATATTTTATTTTTAAATAATTTATATGTTTTAACAGATAACAAATAACATGGCTATCCTTTAGTTGGCCCCCTAATCCCCACCCTTAATTGACTGTTGTTATAGTTAATTATCAAATGTTGGAGAAACGTGAACACACCCTTCTCTGAACAGTAGGGAGCCGGTTGCCAGCTTAATATTGTGCAACCCTAGTATTCTGGATAACATAATTATGTGTTTTTCGCAGATTTAAATTTTTGATTCAAAATTAAAACAAAAATAGTTTCATTTTCCTAAATTACTAATTTTGAAGGGAGATGATTTTAAAATTCCAAAAAAGAGATTTTGAGACAATCTAACTGTGAAAAAAATGATTTTTATTATAATTTCACTAAAACTATGAAGTGATTAACACTTTATTACCAAAAAAGGATAACTTTATGTCAAGTTTAATTAGAATAATTACTAATTTTTTAATTTTTACTATTTTATGATATTATTTTTGATATGTAACTCACTTTAATAATTTTTAATTCAAATCTATTTCTAGCTACTATTCTTCTGGTTATATAATTTTATATTATTCAAGCTCCCTTTCAACATTAATATAGATATATAGACAAGTTCAATTTAAGTTTATTTAATTTGCTTTAAGAAATGATCAATACTGCAACTGAGAACTGAAAGTAATTCATGTAATGAAATTTTAAGTAATGAAATACTACTTCAAGTATTTTCGTTCTTTAAACGGTTACTGAAATAAAAAATCTTATTTGAAATAAGTAACATTGTGTAAATAAGTAATATGCATGAATTTTATTACTAAAAAGTAAGTAATCATAAGTAATGCATAAGTAGTTCATTACTAAAATCACTACTTAAAATAAGAAACTAGTAAAAAGTTCTACTAAGTATCGTGTTTTTCGAGTGAATTATTTCAGGTACTATGTACTCCAGGGAGATAAATGACATATTTATTAACCTAATAAATGAAATAGGAACTGAACACATTGTCGATATCCCCATAAAGCCACTGGCCAGACAATATACCATCTTATTTTTGAAAACCTTAACAGAAGAAGATGCCCCCTTTTTGGGGTTTATTTTTTCCAAAAGTCAATCGATCAAGGCTGTGTCCTTTTGGACTGGAAACAAGCTTATGTAGTCCCTACATTTAAAAAAAGGTTAAAAGCATAATGCCAGCAATTACAAACCTGTTTCCTTAACAACTATGTGTTGTAAACTTTTGGACCATATTTTAACTAGTAACATAAGACAACATTTAGATAACTGATAGCATACACGGGTTTCGTTATAAACGTTCATGTGAAACACAATTAATCATAAGAATTCAAGACTTGTCTAAATCCTCAGCAAATGGTGACCAGATTGATATATATATTCTTAGATTTTTCTCAAGCTTTTTATCAAGTTCCGCATCAAAGATCAATTCATAAATTAGATTATAATGGTATTAGAAATCAAAACTTAAAATGGATTGCAGATTTTTTGGCAGATAGGCAACAACAGGTTCTTTTAAATGGTCAAATTCTTCAAAAATGTCCGTTGATTCTGATGTGCCACAGGGCACTGTTTTAGGTCCAACCCTATTTCTCTTGTTTATAAATGACCTGCCTGAACTGTTAATTGTAACGTAAGGATTGTTTACTTTAAAGAAAAGTCATAAAGAAAAGTCAACAATGGTAGGGATGCTAATTTACTACAAAATGACCTTTCAAACTTGGAAAAGAAATTGGCAAATGAGCTTTAATCCTGAAAAATATTCCACAATTCATGTTTCTAAAAAAAAAACAAAAAAAACAACCAACAAACTTTGATTATAAACTTCACAACTATACCGTAAAGGCTGTTAAAGAAAGTTAATACCTAGGAGTAAAAATAAGCAATGGCACATATTGATAACATTACTTGCAAGGCAAATAATACTTTAGGCTTTTTAAGAAGAAAAATAAAAAACTGCACTCAGAAAGTTAAAAACCTTACTTATACTTCACTCATGCGCCCGGTTATAGAATACTGATCCCCAGTTTGGGACCCGTACAAAAATAATTAGATATCTCAGGTTGAGCAATTTCAAAGAAAGGCTGCAAGATATGTTCTGAATAATTACAAAGACAGGTCCCCAGGGGCAGTCACAAATATGCTAAATATTTTAAAGTGAGGAAGTTTGGAAAGTAGGCGCAAAAAATAAAGATAAAATCAATTACGGTTAGTAGAGATTCCAAAAGAAATGTAAACTAGATCTGACAGGCGTACTCGGGGGAACATAAATTTAGGCATATATCAACAAATAAAGATGTATATAAATATTCATTTTTTTCAAAAACAATATCGGATTGAAATAATCTACCTGAATCCATAGGTATGCCATCATCCCTGGAATCCTTCAAAAGTGGTCTTATCACTTTAACATTTGAAGGATCTTCAGTGACATACAGACCATAAATACACCACTGTACTGCTGTATATATGTTTTATTTATATGTAATCTAGGCCACAATATTGTGGCATTTCC